>CP136065.1:107832838-108193073 GCA_032622095.1 Siphonodentalium dalli | reverse complement strand
CACTGCGGGACCGACTTTGCGTGTAGCGCCCTCTGTGTGCAAGATAACCGACTCCTATCCACCATAGAGCGCCACCCGCGACCAATTTGGGGAATCTCATTCCAGATTTAACCACGCCTCCGTAATTACTTCCTAGATACTGTCGCTAACTCTTTCAAGCGCTGGCGGCTGGGCGGCTTATGAGGCTGTGAGCTAGAGCGAGTGCATGGTGCGAATTGCCAGAATTGTTTGGGCATAAAATAAAAAACGATATACAAATGAGGGAAACAATATGTTTTGATATGATTTAAGACTGACTCAATTCATGTTCCAGGACACATCTGCACACAATAAAAATTAATAATGTGCCAGACAAAAATTATGCGAAATAATTTCAAGCAATGATTATGAAGTGAGAAGAAGTATTTGCAGGGGCTAATGTGGTATTTTATATAAACATGCCGGTTATGAATGCGGGACATCATCACCATGGCAAACCAAAGTGATGAAAGTTGTGCTAATCTGTCCGCTCTGTCGCCTCCCTTTTCATTTGATTTTTTTAAGCGATCAGATGTTTCTTTGCGAAGTAAAAAAAACTTGGTTATAATTATTATATGGAAGGCTATCTACACAATGTAACGAGAGGCCGATCACGATCGGCAGATGTTTAACCCATCCCTTGGCGATAGTAAATTGTTATAATCAGAATCATAATCTTTTAATGTTGAATTATAGAGTATACTGTTATGATCTAAAGTAGTATATGGCAAATGTACATAATAACCAGTAATAACACAAATTATTGGAATGTATGAGTCAATATAGAAGGGTTAAATAACATCTAAACTCTAGAGCCTGTCACCACTATCATAGTGTACGCAGTTCTATTCATGTTGTTGCAAATTGCCATGTGAGATGCCAAAATAATATAATTATTTATTTAATGGAAAAGGTTAAAAGACATGGAATGGGTAAAAGGGGTTAAATCACCTATCTCTGCCCCGTTTGATCCAATGTAGTCCCATCATCCAAGGACTTAGAGAGCTCCATTGGTCTAGTTAAATAAATTCACATTAAGTTGTGGTTAATAAGATAGCTTAATCAATTTATCCAATAATTCACCAATTTGTGTCTCTTATACAGAGGGAACATATGAGGGCTATAAATAACTCTCAATAAACCATGTCTTTTTATCTCTCTCACAGAGAAGCTGTGAGGCTGAGGTATTCATTAATTGTAAGTTACTTGGGTTATAATTGGATAATTCTTAGTTGATAAAGGGCCATATCTCTGGTATAACAAATTGGATCTAATCCATATTCTGTATTTTGAGTTGAGAAACTCATATACCAAATTTGGCTCCTATCAGATGAAAAATGGTTGCTTTATCGAAGTATGTGTGAACTATATGTCAAAGGACCATAACTCCATTAAAAAACATCCGATCAAACCCATATTCGAACTCAATCAGTCAGTATGTTGGTCTGAGAACCTCATATACCATATTTGGTTACAATCAGATAAAAAATGTTTGAGTTATGGCAGAATTCATGAATTCTAAGTAAAAAAAAGGGCCATAACTCTGTAAAACAAACTCGGATCAAACCCATATTCGAACTCGGTCTGTATTTTGGGCTGAAACCCCCATATACAAAATTTGGTTTTAATCAGGTAGAAAATGTTTGAGTTATCGCATTACACGTAAAGTGTCTACGGACGGACAGACGGACGGACAGACGGACGGACGGACGGACGAACGACGAGTGGTCAATCCGGACAACGACACTATGTTTACCATACATGGTATGGGTAAACATAAAAATGACCACAAAAGAGCAATCACTGTTCATTTCGGCAAAGTGCTATCGGAGCATATGTGTGTGTGTGTGTTGGTGCCTTGTCAAACGAGGGAACTGTTCCATATACTTTTCTGAAAGCGAATCAGACATGCACCAGAACGAAACGCTCTTTATTTACAAAGAACCACGCCATAACACACTTCAATAATTCAGCCATGGTAACTGATCGTTTGATTTTGGTATTTATCTTCGTAAATTTAGGCCTCCACAATATTCATTTTATTCAATCAGATCGCAAACAACCCACCTTAGTCCGTTTTTATAACATTTACAGAAACAAGGAGTCCTGCTCTCATATTATTGGTCTAGTGTTGGGGCTTGAACAATGGCAACTGAGGGGATTCACAGAAGTGCCGTCGCAACTATCGTGTACATCTGTTACACAACATTGGGGCATCCCAAGAGGGAATAAGATTCAACCAACAGCGGTAACGGATATGGTTTTTGTTAACCCAAAAATGTCGAGGAAAAGAAAATCGATACAAAATGTCTACTTCGAATGCAGGTAAACATGTTTAGAAATAAAGCCTCGTTCCGTGTAACCATCTCTGTCAATCTTTTAATTTCCAAACACGGTATTGGCCAGACATCTGATTTGTTTTATTAACCCCCCCCCCCCCCCCCCCGGCCCCGTTTTTCTTAACTTTTTGTGGTACTTTGAGCTTAAAGAAAGACCAAAGTTATCAACATGACGAACTGAGATCTAAATTTGTAATGATTGTACTTGTAACTCGAGTGGTTCAGATGGGGTTCGTTTCGTTGTGTAAAAAGACTTATTTATAGCACTCGGACTGGATCTCACATTCCAACATATCATGTTATATTATGTTGACTGACCTAAGGGTGCGTCCATACACTCGCAAACTTGCCAGGCATTATTTTGCAGGTATTTCGGTACTACAATGTGCCAATAACCGAATGCAAAATGCTAAAAAAAAATGCTCCTGTACCACAGCTAACTACACGAGAAGTAAATTATGTGTTGTTCGACTAGTAGCGATCTTTTCTAAATTTGCCTGTTAGTAGTACCGTTACATGTGAAACTACCGACATTTTACTTCTCGTCGTTAGCTTTGGTAAATATGCATTTTATATGCATGTTGCCGTTCATATGCTGTCACCATAGAGCTTTCCGTGAGAAAATGCCTGCAAACTTGCCAGTGTAAGAATACCAATAAGAACAGTGTTCTTATTATTTTGTAAAAGCTCAGGGAGATCACCAATCACGTATAACACCGCTGTCGTAAATTGATCACTATTAAAGGTACTCAATCCGATCAGAGGGTCCTATATTACTATTTCTTTGTCTTCGGGGGTAAAAAATATTTGATTCTAGTCGAGGAACCCACACATCAAAGCTCAGAGTGATCAGATATCGATTTTTGAAATTCGTTAATTTCTCGAGATCTGGGACACTAATTTAGTCTGCCTCGTGGTCAAACAGACAAATTGCGGGTGTAAGATGGATAACTCTAAAATCAAGTGGTTAGTTATTAACAATAATAACCACTTGATTTTAGAGTTATCCATCTTATACCAGTGTCCAAGATCTCGAGAAAATTAACGAATTTCAAAAATCTATATCTGATCACTCTGAGCTTTGATGTGTGGGTTCCTCGACTCAAATCAAATATTTTTTACCCCCGAAGCCAAAGAAATAGTAATGTAGGACCCTCTGATCGGTTTGAGCACCTGATTTGTGGACAGGACTGGTGGCAGAAATTAATCCATATTTGTACGTTTTCAACTGGCATTTTTTTGCAGTGCGTATGATGAACGTACCCATATGGCTTGATCGAAAGTGAAGGGGGACTTTATGATGTTCTGTAACGGTAAACTTTATAAAATTCAACCAAGAGAGGTAATGTTTTTTTAGTTAATACCTGTTCATTTATAATGACGTATTTCACAGGTCCCGGGCCCAGATACCACATATACACGGCATGTGAGCAGACTTCGAGATAACAAAATTAATTGATTCACTAGCCACAAAGCGAAATATGCTCACAAACGTCACAATGATGCAATCCAGAGCTGGAAATACATTGTTTTACACTTTCTGTATACTGTATAATGAATAGTTTCTCCCTTTCAGTTATAAAAATATACATTGGAATGGTCTTTTATTCATTTGGAGGGATGATTGATCGGGTAATAAAAGCAGACGACAGATTATTATTAACAGGTGGGAAATATTCAGATAATAAGTTCACCAAACGACCTATGGTCTATGGTTGTTTGTGAAAGATGCATAATCCGAATTAGCGCTACCAAATTACTATTTCTTTGGCTTCGGGGGTAAAAATTATGGTTTTGAAACGGGTGTGATGTGAGAATCTAATTTATAGTATGGTCATCTGCTAAATTACCAGAAGTTTTAACTAGCATGCATGCACGCATCAAATAGTAAACAAAATCAGAGTTCTTCATGATGTTTGCGGGATGAAATGAGTGACAAATAATTTACAATACTTTAACATTGACTGGGTCAGCTAATTGATTGAGTGATACAGCTTGATGGGCCACAAAATGGCTCAGGACAGAGCACTATCAAACAATGGGCCACCAAATACAATCAGACAGTAATGAGGATTAACACTAATGAATCCATTGTCTGTCACAAGATTGAATGGTGCTGGTGGGTAGTGGTATATAATATTGGCAACTAACAATGGTGGGATTAAAGAATTCTAGACACACTATTTGGCACAGTTTCGACATAAGATTTGTTTTACTTGGTTGAGCGGATTTATGTTATTATAATTATATATAATATTACATGTTAAAGATGCATTATCCGAATTAACGCTCCTAAATTACTATTTTTTTGGCTTCGGTGGTAAAATATATTTGATTCGAGTTGAGGAACCCACCCATCAAAGCTCAGAGTGATCAGATATAAATTTTTGAAGTTAGCTATTTCTCGAGATGTGCAATTATTTGTGGCCCAGAAAAACGTTGTCAAACAGACTGTCTCAGACAAAATTGCAGATCAAGAAGGATAACTCTAAAATCAAGTGGTAATACGGCCAAATTTCATGACACTCATGTGATAATACGGCCATATTTCATTGAACAAAATGTTGATAAATAACATGTTTTGGGAAATTTGATACCATAGTTGACAGTGATTAGCATTATTTTGTTGCAATTAATCGATTCTGATAACTAAAGCATATTTTGAAAGAAAAAAAAATTGTTGTATCTTGATGATATGGGGACCATCTGATCGGATTGAGTACCTTTAAATAAAAAAAAAATATTCATTAATTGTGAGCCCAGAAAATGAGGATTTAATTTGGCCTAAGTTTTTTTTAATTTGGCCAAAAAAATCAGAATTGGCCCAAAGATTTTTTTGGCCCAGCAACTTATGATAACCCCCTTCCCTACAGAAATAATACTTCGTTGAACTTCCAAGACAAGTACATATTACATGCAACTGTGCCAAAAATCTACCATATATTCAATAAACTAATTTATAGATGTTCTTTCCTTTTATTCTTACGTAACTTCACAATTGAAGGATTTTTCGTAATTGGTGGAGTGATCCTTCGATCAAACATTTTTGAAAAATGTTGGAGAAAACAACCAAGTATCAGGACAAATAGGGTACAATGTATCCGCATGTTCATCATAGGGTCATCACCATAAAAACTACTGTGTCATTGGCCTTTATATGAAATTACCTTGCTTTTTCCCTTATAGTTTTCACTTCTGGGTCCTGATATTTTGCTGTGATGTTGGTGATTCCTGCAGAATTGATGATGCTGGTGGGGGGGGGGGGGGGGGAATGCTGTTAAGATAAACGTACCATTTTTTTCTAATGTTGTCATTTTCGCGGTGTTTCACTAAATCCAAGTGATTTGAGAACATTCAAGAACATATATAAACATGTGTATTAAAATTTTTATAATGGTAGCGCTGGTGTTTGAAAAATGACAGGAATAGTCATCTTGATTATGGTCAGTTTTCAACAATAAACACAGCCATCATTAATATATTTTACAATATATATTCTTTTGAATGTCTTATACACATAATGGCTTTTCCTTGATTCAATCAGATTTAATATCCAACGGCAGTGAATATGACAACTTTAGAAAATATAACAGCAACATTTTCCCCCCAATAGCATCATAGCAATTCAGCAGGACCCACCAAATCATAACAATTTTAGCAGGACCACATACTAAACCTGGGGCAGTTTTTGAAAATCCACCATCTTAATTTTGTGGTAATCTACTCATCCACTTGAGACAAGGCGATTCCTGACCATAATTAATACAAGACAAAGTAACAATGCAGTAAATTTATTCTCTATTAAAAAGATATATCATGAACATACATAAAATAGGAACGTAAATGATTATTAGAATAGTGTCTTATTAGACTTAAAGCTTAAAAGTGTTTAACATTCAAATTGTGCCGTAACAGTAATATCGAGAGATCTATACAAGACAAACACTCCCTAACATATTGAGTGCCAACTACGAGTTATCTCGTTCTTTTTGTATGTAATTGATTGGGAACTGGCACTCAACATGTTAACTCTTCCATTGCTGGAGCTTCCGGAAATTTTGCAAAAACCGTGTGCCAATGCATTCTCTTATATACACGAGTCTCCCATAGGGAGCCTCGCATATATAAGAGTATGGATTGGCCTAACAATATTTACCTTGACCTTGTAAGCCAGTGCATTTTCTTATATGTGCGTGACTCCCTATGGGAAACTTGCATATCTAAGAGAATGCACTGACACAGGATCTTTAATGCTGTACCAGCACAGCTCCCATCATGAAAGGGTTAAACATACATGGCTCATTCGAGCCACTAAATAGCGTACACATAATTTGATAAGAGGTACCTCAAATCACATGTCCCCAGAAAAATTGACCCCACCCCCAATAATACTTAATCCTATAGAAATCAAATTGAAGAGTAATAAAATATTTTTCTACCTATATATTTATTTATGTAACAAAAACTAGTTTTGTGTATTTTGAACCTGTCTGTGGACTTTGAAAAAATTATAACAAATAGGCCCGGCCAAGTTGAATACCTTCTATAGGATAAAGTACCTTTAGGGGTGGGGATAATTTTTGTTCTGGGGACCTGTGTCTCAAATCATACCTACATGGAAGATTTCTGAACAAATTCATCAATATAGCCTGATAATAATACATGTTTTGTTTCGTATATTTTTATATAAATAGTTTTGTTTGTGCTGGTTCAATTTTTTTTAGTCAGCGGTCGCATAAAAATTGCAACTGTATATCATGGGGGAAAAAAAAGCTAGAACTGAAATTCTTGAAATGTTTATGGTAATACATAATTTTGATGACTAAAACGATGAGAAGGCAGTGTGTTTTTTAAAGTTTCATGTTAAGATAAAGCAATATACCTTTTTCGGACATTTGGTTTCTGATACCAGAATTCCGATGAATCCAAATGTCACTGTTTTTGTACATGTGTTCGAAGTTGTATTTTTTCTGACTTCAATGCTGCTTTCTGGGACATATAAATCTCGTAGAAAGGTAGTTTATGTATTTATCAACCTATTTCGATACCGGGAAATATTCAAAAACCAATATTATTAGGTGTATTTTGGAGCGTAATTGCCATGTGGCTGCTTTAATATATGTTATAATGTAACAATGATAGTAATACCAAATGGTTAGTACAGAAATCTTGTCTCGTTTCACAGACATCAATCTGTTTCAATAAATAAAATTTTATGAAAATCATTTTAAAGCCACATATATTTATGGATTTTAATAGAATCCACATGAAACACACCTGGTGTCATATAAACTGTACTAAACAATGATGAAAAAGAGAAGATTATCAATCAACATGATCATATCACATGTGTAATGTTTTATATATAGCAATTGTTGTACCAGCCTTTATAGATGTGGAATAATAAAGAAACATTAACTTATGTTAAAGGTACTCAATCCGAACAGAGGGTCCCCATCTCAACAGATTCCAACAACAACAATCCGATCAGAGGGTCCTATATTACTATTTCTTTGGTTTTGGGGGTAAAAAATATTTGATTCGAGTCGAGGAACCCATCAAACAAAGCTCAGAAATATTAGATATTGATTTTTGAAATTTGTTATTTACTCGAGATGAGTACTAATAATTGCCTTCAACTGCCGTAATCTGCTCGGGATGTGTACACCAAAATCTATTCAAACAGACAAGGATGGATAACTCTAAAATCAAGTGGTAATAATAACGCAATTTTGACTGAGTTCTGGGCCAGAAAGTATTCCCGATAATGAAAAATAATAGATTTCTAAAATCGATATCTAACAAATCTGAGCTTTGATGGGTGACTTCCTCGACTCGAATCAAATATTTTTTACCCCCGAAGCCATTGAAATAGTAATTGAGAGGAGTTTTATCGGATTGAGTACCTTTAAATATTAAGCTTCCGTGGTCTATTGTCTCTGAAATTCAGATTAAAAAAATTTATGAACATTCAGATGACCACGATTCAATCATAAGTGGCGGAATTGAGCAAAATTGTGGAGTGTTTGTTCACAACTTCACGATTGAGATGTTGTCGCAGATGAGGATGTCGTGGGTTGTTGGTAGCCATGGTTAACCACGTGATTGACTACCCTATGATCTTTCCATCTACGATTTTTACATACAAATGATAGCGATTTCATCACAAGTGGATGTCACCAAGGATACGCCATGATTTTGCATTTATAATCAAACAGTGTTTGATATTACATTTATACTCATGATCTTGCCTTGAGCATGCACAGTACAACTACCGGTTACTACCACGACATAAATCAATCCACTTACGATTGAATCCTGGTCGTCTGAACTTTCACTTATTCTATGTAAATATATTTAGCATGCTCAGGGAGCAGCAGAGACCATATCTTTAATTCGATTGAGCTGAAATATTTATCACAGTACAAAAATCTATATAAACAGTATAGTTAAAGCTATATAATATAACCAGTAGTTAATCAGTGGTGTAGCCCGGATATTAATTTAAGAGGGTATGGTTTGAAATTAGTTGGGAGCAAGACTAAACGGAAGTCAAGAGGTCTGGGTCCATTTCTAGCTTTCAAGGACCCTTTCTCTACTGTATGGATTCTCCCACCCACCCAGTTATAACAATATATATTAGAAAGGACTATTATTCATTTGTTGGGATGCTCAGGAAAATTGAGCAGATGACAAGACAATAGAAAGTGCAGAAGGAATCCTATTCACAGGTGGGACATGTTCAGATAATAAGTTCAACAAACGATGGTCGTTTGTTGAACTTATTATTTGAACATTTCCTAATGCATTTACTTCATTATTTGAGTTCTAGTGAACCTACTTCCAGAAAATGGGGGGGGGGGGCTTTATTTGTTTTAGGGGCATCCTAAGACCCTCTATGTCCACAGCTACACCACTGAATATATAATTTCTATCAAGAGATATGACATTCATGAAATTAGGCTCCTGTGAATCACGATTTTTTCGTTGAATCGGGGGAAGTTTTCACAATGAATTGAACCTCGAATTGAATCACCATAATCAAACATACTGCGACATTAACAATATGTTTTCATCAGGACGATTATATAGAAAACATGACGAATAATCTATTAATTAATCATGGCGCTACACTAATATTTTGCTGATTATACTTGACAATTAAATTGATAAATGAAATCTGACTGGATTGAGGTATATTTGTGAAAAGATTTTGGGGGATTAACGCATGATGTTTATCATGCGGTGTCGATCGTAATTATACTTAGGTGCAAGGAGAGTAATCCAATGGGTTCCATGTGACGCTCCAGTACAAATGTAAGTAATTCAATTTCCAGCTACATATGTGGTGGTACTTGTCATAGATCATTCAATAATCATTGCGAATGTGAGTGTCATAACAGTTAAAGGCATCATTTGCATCTTGTTTCGGGATGTTTAGTAAGGATATTATTATGCAACCCATAATTCTATAGAAAAAGTTACAAAATGACAAAGTGCCTGAACTGAATATCTTGCACGAAATGATGACTATCGGGTGCTAACACAAATGTGGGAAATATAATTCTGCTCAGTTACAACGTACTCAGTACACTTACCTAGAGGTCAACGCTGTAGGAGTCCAGAATGGTGTGTACCATAATGATTGCAACACAATTATGCGGCTATCGCAATCTCCCTTCTGTTAAACATGATATATAGTCAATGTTTTGAGGACTATTGTCAAGAGCACGCCGTCAGGGCGTGGCATAATACGCCCGTTTCTGGAGTATAGTGGGGCATGTAGACAGAACCCATATTTGAACTTGATCTGTATACCAAATTTGGTTCAGTGTCACTTGATTCAATAAAGTTATCATTTGGAAACCGCATATCAGGTAAAAGGGCCATAACTCAGTCAAAATCATGTGGACAAAACCCATATTCGAACTTGATCTGTATTTTGGGGTGGTAAACTAATATACCAAATTTGGTTCAGTTCACTTGATTCAATCTAAAGTTATCATCCGGAAACCGCAAATCAGGTAAAATCTAAGTCGAAAAAGGGGCATAACTCAGTCAAAATCATGCGGACGAAACCCATATTCGAACTTGATCTATATATGGTGTGGTAAACTAACATACCAAATTTGGTTCAGTTCACTCAATTCAATCTAAAGTTATTATCCGGAAACCAAAAGCGGTCGGAAGGACGGACGGACAACCCATTTACATAATACGACCATTTTTTTCTAACAGGTGTATAAAAAGTCGCAGGAGTCTCCAGGTGTGGGAGGGTTAAAAAATTATTGATTCTTTGCGATTATTTCTAATCGAACCTTTTGCATGATTTCACATCGAACCGAATCTCGAACGTTCAAAGCAGCCTACATGTAATATTGATACAAGTATGATTGTTTTATAGTAATTAAAGCTGTTAGGTGTGTAGCACTGAAATGTAACAACATATAGAGGATAAGACTTAACCCCTGCTTAAGTGGTTCTGCTGATTTGCAATGATATTTCAGAGTTCTATTTAACCCTTTCATGAAGGGAGATGCGCTGGTGCTGCATTAAAGATCATATGTCAGTGCATTGTGCATAGGGAGCCTCACATATATAAGAGAATGCCATGGTGTACAAGGTCAATGTAAATATTGTTAGACCAATGTATTCTTTTATAGATGCGAGGCTCCCTATCGGAGACTCACATATATAAGAGAATGCATTTTTCACAAAATATGATGCCAGTAGAGCAAACTGATGATGTTAAGAAAAATGACCATTATGCTATCTAAAGTTGTTATTTTTGCAGTGTTTGGCTAATCGGAATAAATCGAGGAAAAGTCGTTATGGATAAAAAATATTCAAAAACATAATGTGTTATAAAATATTTTAATAATGATTTTTAATCAAGATGTGTCATTTTTGCAAACACCAAGACAGCCATAAGTAATATTTTCAAGTATATTGGTTCTTGAATGTTTCATAAAGACACTGCATGGCTTTTATTCAATTCATTCAGATTAGCCAAACACCATGAAAATGACAAGTTTACAAATAATAATGGTACATTTTCATAAAAACATCAGTTTTTCCTACCAGCATCAGCATCATAGCAATTTAGCTGGATCCACCAACATCATAGCCAATTAGCAGGACCACTTGACCAGGGACGGGCTTCTGAAATAATACAAACATTCCTTAACATTGTCATTCATGGTAACAGAGCATGAACAAGTTCACAAAAGTTTCTTGCAGAAACTAGACATAATATCAACAGCAATGATACAACCTGATGCACTCAAAACATATAACATAAAATATATCATGTACCCTAGCTGTAACATTGAACTCTTCACACTTTATAACCCTGGTAAGATATCATATACGATTGATCATTTATCGATAACAATAGTCGTAGCAATATACCAGGGTAAAACTTGTTTTTTGAATGAAGTTTTTATATACAATTATTTCTGTTGTGAACTTTTGACATTTCATTTATAATTGTTCTAAATTTTTATAACAATTAATATATAAAGCTACTGGCTATCCGCCCTTCTATATATCTATATTAATCTAAAATGTTTTAATACTGTCAAAAGAGATAATAAAACAAACACATTGTTGGTCGACTAAAGAATCTACTTCCATAATATCATTATAAAATCGTGAGATAGATGACATATCTCTTCCTCCCTATCACAGTCAGCGGTTGTGTGAAATTATCAAATTCAAGTCAATCAGTTTGTGTTAGGAAAACAATTTCGAAGCAATATTTCTTATTTTCATCTAAAAATAGCTATAGGTGATGACTTTTCATGAGCATGGAGATACATTACAATAAAATTGAATATTTTGTGGTGTGCTTATTTCTTGCAGAAATCCGCACAATACATAAACCAAGTGTTCTCGGCCCACACAGGGATATCGGTTGGGTTGGCTTACTTGTAACCCTATTACAGTAATATCCTAAATAATCAACCCCTAAACTACAGCAGAATTATGGGAAATTTTTCAGGATTTAGTCGGAAATATGGCTTGCTGCCATTCAGTGATGAATGACAAAAAGCCATATTTCCGACTTTATCCTGAAAAATTTCCCATAATTCTGCTGTGGTTAACTCTTTCATCCCTGAATATACAGATACAGAACCCTGGATTATCAGCTTGCCTAAGTAAAATTATGTGTCCCTGATGTTTTGCTGCAACACTACCTTTAGAGTGATGTCGGGTATGGCAAATTGCGTATTTTATGATCGTTAACAAGTGATATTTATGTTATATACCAGTTGTGGTTTCACATCTAAATGATATTTCAGGTGTGTGCAGGTGAGAACCAAGAAGGGACATTGAACCCCAATATATGCTATAGTGGCACGTATCACCTGTATCTGGGATTTCCACTTCGCATATCAATGTTTTCCACAAATACATACACTGTACATGTATGTGTCATTCTTTGCAAGTGTGGTGTATAAACGTGGTTGTGATGACACTCTGCATGGTTTCAAATGTTTTACCAATCGGTTCATTGAACATTATTGCTTTATCAAAGGCAAGAGCAGACCAGTACTAACCTAGCTAGTATGCCTAAGAGATGCCATTTGACCGAAACAGACATATACTCCCACATTTAGCAATTTTAGACTCAGAGATTTACTTGTCAGTAAGTTGAGGAATTATGAGTAACATTCCAAATAAAACAACTGCCAATGTCCTGATCGGATTCCCAAAATGATTATGAATGTCGATGTCATGTTTATAATATGCACGTGCAGCTATTATTAAAGTCGCGCCGTTGTGCGACACGGTGATTTCCATAACATTGCTTCGAAAATAGGAGACATTAGACGGATACCACAAATAAAACATCGTTAGAAAGGTCAACATTATCTTCTTTATTTCATAAACGTAATAACAATAATCTTATCAGTATGTTTTCGTGATAAAACAATAAACCAAAATCAAATGTGACTCAAAACACCACACCTGTCGGCAGTATATTGCGTCATCGATTTTTAGGAAACCCCAAAATAGTAATCGTGACGTCATACAGGTGCTGTCTATATTTAGGCCCGGGAATTCTCTTAATGGCGTACATGCTAGGTATTCGTGCGCTCCAATAAATTAGTATTGATACCGAATATCACCCAAAGGATATACAAGTCACTAACCAATAAAATCATTTGTAAATCTCTGGAAATATTGTATTATTCCCGACAATTGCGCTCTGCCCGCTAAAGCGGGCTGCCGGGATGAATGTAAATTACGTCGTGCCCGCTTTAGCGGGCTGCCGGGTTGAAAGAGTTAAAGGGTCAAATACTTCAGGCATTACTGTAGATGTGAAAATACTGTTATATCTTTGAAAGAAATGCCCCATTTCTTTGGACTTTCTTCCCATCATTATACTGATCCTTGGACATCTGGACACTCAACCCATTTCCATTTGCAACTGTCGACTGTTCTGAAATCTCTTCAAGAACATTTTGAAGAACAGTGATGAAATGATCAGCATTCGTTTTATCGAAGCACATCGGTGGTTTAAGTTTCAGGACGTTTTCTTGTGGACCATCAACGCTGATTATGATATGCTCTTCCTTCATTCTGCAAAGTTAAGATATTATCCATTCAAAAGTTATTGGTCACAGATCTCATGATTTAAAGTTGAATAATCCGAATTATCACTCCCAAATTACTATTTCTTTGACTTCGGGGGTAAAAAATATTTCATTCGAGTCGTGGAACCCACCCATCAAAGCTCAGAGTGACAGATATCAAATTTTTGAAATTTGTTATTTCTTGAGATGTGTAATTTTTTTATGGCCTGGAAAGTCGGTAAAACTGACAGTCTTGGACCAAATTGCGAATGAAGATAGATAACTCTAAAATCAAGTGGCTTTCGGTGTATAGATGTATGAATCCGGCCAGCTTTCGTTGAATAAATGTTGATAAATAACATGTTTTGGGCAATTTTATACTATAGTTGACTGTGGTTAGTATTATTTTTGGGCAATTAATCGATTCTGATAACTAAAGCTGCATTTCAAAATTGCTGTTGGAATCTGATGATATGGGGACCATCGAATCAGATTGAGTACCTTTAATATTAAAGGTACTCAAGGACTTCGAAGTGGGTTCATGCAAATTGTATTTTCAAATCTTTATAACAGCTATCATAAAAAGAACATGTGAAAATAGATCAACTTTATCAGGGTTTCTGCTAGGGGTTGGGGGAATGTGGCTGTATTTGGGAAGCACATACCTGGTGCCCTGTCGGGAGAAAATTTTGATGTTTATCACTGAAAAGGAGCCATTTCCTTGCACCTGAGACGACAAGCAGGAACATTGAAGCTTCGTATAGAAACCAAATTAAAACTGATCATCTTTCTTTGATCTCAAGTTAATGAACTAAAAGCATGCAAGCACCACAACATACAGTGGATAAAACGTCTTTTGTAACAGTAGCAATACTAAAAGCCGACATGAAAGGAAAAAAAGACACATTGTCATACTCAGTGTCAAGTGTACTCCAGCAGTAACCAGTGTGACGTCATGAGCAGAGCTCTGCATGCTTTCTTTGTATTTTGTTCACAGTACCAATCAAAACAAATTGTTGGAAAATCAAAAGCCATTCCTCAGGCGGATATGACCTCATGCTGGATTCGTATAATGGATAATTTTGATTAATTGTATATCATTAAACATTTTTTTGATACGGATCTTGTTTTGAGGTAAATGTCTGCACTGTTCATCGCAGCTACTGCCAAACCTCACATGTGTTCATGGTAATAGCTCAAAATTCAGCCCCCTAACGACTTACCACATTTTGAGTGGAAATAGTGGGTCAGAACGTATCTGGGATGTATAGACAGAAATCTACGGTAAATTAAAATATGAGAGGCTGATTACTATTAAACATTTGCTGACAAGCGTTACCCAGGATGGTGTAGACAACTGTGGATGTGGTCCACGCTACTGATCATGTATTATTCAGGCACCAAGTGCAGGATTCCTTGCAATCTGTTAATCATCAGTGTCGGTGATCGCTTGTCCTGTGTAAAAAGGGGGCTGAGCTAGGTCTTTGGCTATTTTGTGGACAATATTAAGTCAAGGTTGGGTAGGGGAATGAGGCCGCTGGACGGCCGGCCTGCCGTAGTAGCGGAAACCCTGACTTTGTTCTTATTTTCATTATTAATAACTCTCAAATAATGAGATTTCACATGTCAAAACCAAAATGTAAACAGTGGAATTACTAATAAAAGTCCAAATTAGGATAATTAGATACCAAAGTTTAATGATAACTGGACGGTAAACATTGGAAAAGGTCAAAGCATTGAAAAATATTCTGAAAATCATATTCAGTCTAAAATATTTAAACTTACTACACGATCAGCGATGTTTGTTGACAAATCACTGTAATAGTTTTGGTTACAAGCAAAATTTCGTTATTGGAGAACTATCAATAATGAATATATATAATATATATACAAGTTTATCTATTTGTTCATCTTAGTGGTGATGTTTTAAATGCTATTTTATAGAATATTTTTTGCAAATTACAAATTTTCCACTTTTATCAACTAAAAAATGAGATAAATAGAGGATACCTATGGTATTTGAGTGAATACCATAATTATTTCATGAGTGACAAGCAATGGAAATATCAATTTTCAACAAGCAACCACAGCGACCCCCCCCCCCCACAACAAGTGAGTAACACAATTTTAAATGCCTTTGAAAGAAATAAGGATGATGAATATTCATACTAACTTTCATTGAGATTGGATAACCCATAACTGAGATATATGATTCAACTGACAAAATTTCAACATTTCTAGATATTAGTAAAGAAAAATAACAATAGAATGGGAACAACACAATTATTACTTTGGCATTTGATTTTAACACATATGGACAAAACCCATTGTATGTAAGTATCCTTTCCCCCATGGTGGTTCTTCAGCACCAAAGATCATTCAAATCTGACCACCGATGACTGAGATATAGAGCACCAAAGTTTGGATGGACAGTAAGACAGAACCACAAATGGACAGATCCAATTTCTATATCCTCCGTGAAACTTCATTTGAGGGGGATAATTACATGTCTATTAATGAGGCCCCCACCCCCACCCCCCACCCCCCTGGAATACGGAATACCACTTAACACAGAGGGTGGAATACGGAATACCAGTTAACAGCCATATACTATTTAGGACTAATGATGTCACGGAAAATTTATTTTCCGGATAAATTTTCTATTGCCGTACGAACGCCGGTCATCCCGCAGTGTCCACGTCTAAAATGATCTACATTGACGATGATCGACGATCTGTATGTCAAACCGTGAATTTATTGTGACAAAAATCGCATTTATATTATTATTATGATCATTTTTGGAAGGTCGGCGCACGAATACCGGTATTTTTGGAATACCGAATACCTCCTAACAGAGGGGCCGGAATACGGCGTACCTCATAACAGGGCATGGAATACGGCGTATGAAAAGGGGGGGTGGGGGCCTCATTTATCCAAGTATACTTATAATTCATAAATGGCCCAACTACAAATTACTCCCAATTACATGTACTTGAAAAAATGCCAGTAATGAATTACAGTCAATTACAATTACATCTCATTACACAACCCTCCCTTGGAAACTCATAACCACACCATTGTACACATTACTGCGGTCGACTACCGCTCTAGCCAACAGCCGTTAGTAAAGGTGGTAATTAGTTTAGTGGCCACCTGAATTTCGGTGCGTGTACAAGAAGATTACTTTGTGCTATCACTACAATTAATTATGATTTTATAAAGTGGTGTTGTCGCTTATTTAAGCTTACGATCATGTAGTTAATCAAAGGAAATAATTTTTATCAATTGACCTAATGCGCCGACAAATAAAGCCGAATGTCATAGTTTTACGGCCGAAAATTTTATTTATATATAATTATGTCCGTCCGCCGAATCGAAGAGCGGTAGTGAACCGCAGTAACTTTGAGGAATGATTTCACCCATAAATATAAATTTTTCCCCATCATGTCATGTATTGACTTGTTGGTAAAAGATAGACATTCACGATTATGTAAAAACATCAGCTGATTTATACAAACCAGCTCCGATAAATAAAGCCAAAATGTCATTGTTTTACGGCAGAAAATTTAATTTATATATAATTATTGTCCGGCCGCCGACTCGAAGAGCGGTAGTGAACCACACTAACTTTGAGGAATGATTTCGCCCATAAATATTATTTATTCCCCACCATGTCGTATATGTACTTGTTGGCAAAAGATAGACCTTCACGATTATGTAAAAATATCAGCTGATTTGTACAAACCAGCTCCGATAAATAACGGCAAATATCATAGTTTTACGGCAGAAAATTTAATTTATATAATAATTATGTCCGGCCGCCGACTCGAAGAGCGGTTGTGAACCGCACTAACTTTGAGGAATTATTTCACCCATAAATATTATTTATTCCCCACCATGTCGTGTATGTACTTGTTGGCAAAAGATAGACCTTCACGATTATGTAAAAATATCAGCTGATTTGTACAAACCAGCTCCGATAAATAACAGCAAATATCATAGTTTTACGGCAGAAAATTTAATTTATATAATAATTATGTCCGGCCGCCGACTCGAAGAGCGGTAGTGAACGCACTAACTTTGAGGAATAATTTCACCCATAAATATTATTTATTCCCCACCATGTCGTGTATGTACTTGTTGGCAAAAGATAGACATTCCCGATTATGTAAAGACATCAGTTGATTTGGACAAACCAGCTCCGATAAATAAAGCCAAATGTCATTGTTTTACGGCAGAAAATTTAATTTATATAATAATTATGTCCGGCCGCCGACTCGAAGAGCGGTAGTGAACGCACTAACTTTGAGCAATGATTTCACCCATAAATATTATTTATTCCCCACCATGTCGTGTATGTACTTGTTGGCAAAAGATAGACCTTCGTGCATATGTAAAAATATCAGCTGATATGTACAAACCAGCTCCGATAAATAACGCCAAATGTCATTGTTTTACGGCAGAAAATTTAACTGATATATTATTATGTCCGGCCGCCGACTCGAAGAGCGGTAGTGAACCGCACTAACTTTGAGGAATGATTTTACCCATAAATATTATTTATTCCCCACCATGTCGTGTATGTACTTGTTAGCAAAAGATAGACCTTCACGATTATGTAAAAACATCAGCTGATTTGTACAAACCAGCTCCGATAAATGACGCCAAATATCATAGTTTTACGGCAGCAAATTTAATTTATATATATAATTATGTCCGTCCGCCGACTCGAATAGCGGTAGTGAACCTGAGTTGCTTTGAGCAATGATTTCACTGACAAACATTATTTTTACCCCATCATATCGTATATATTCTTGTTGGCAAAAGACAGACCTTCGTGAATATGTAAAAACATCAGCTGATTTGTACAAACCAGCTCCGATAAATGACGCCAAATATCATAGTTTTTCGGCAGCAAATTTAATTTCTATATAATTATGTCCGTCCGCCGATTCGAATAGCGGTAGTGAACCGCAGTTGCTTTGAGCAATGATTTCACTGACAAACATTATTTTTACCCCATCATATCGTATATATTCTTGTTGGCAAAAGACAGACCTTCGTGAATATGTAAAAACATCAGCTGATTTGTACAAACCAGCTCCGATAAATGACGCCAAATATCATAGTTTTTCGGCAGCAAATTTAATTTCTATATAATTATGTCTGTCCGCCGACTCGGATAGTGGTAGTGAACCGCTGTAACTTTGAGCAATGATTTCACTGACAAACATTATTTTTTCCCCATCATATCGTATATATTCTTGTTGGCAAAAGACAGACCTTCGTGAATATGTAAAAACATCAGCTGATTTGTACAAACCAGCTCCGATAAATGACGCCAAATATCATAGTTTTTCGGCAACAAATTTAATTTCTATATAATTATGTCTGTCCGCCGACTCGGATAGTGGTAGTGAACCGCTGTAACTTTGAGCAATGATTTCACTGACAAACATTATTTTTTCCCCATCATATCGTATATATTCTTGTTGGCAAAAGACAGACCTTCGTGAATTTGTAAAAACATCAGCTGATTTGTACAAACCAGCTACGATAAATGACGCCAAATATAATAGTTTTTCGGCAGCAAATTTAATTTATATATAATTATGTCCGTCCGCCGACTCGGATAGTGGTAGTGAACCGCTGTAACTTTGAGCAATTATTTCACTGTCAACCATTATTTTTCCCCATCATATTATGTACCGACTTGTTGGCAAAAGACATATCTACAATAATAGACTGAAATGTGCACCCCATTCTAGAAGGTCGTTCCAGAAATCGAGTCCGAAAGTGGATATTTTGACGACTGAAGTAATGTGTCCTACTGCATGCAATTATGAGTTTCCAGGGGCAGTATTGCGATGGATTTTGTTTTAATGTTAAGCTCCCTTTCTAACTTATTTAAAACATAGTTCAAGTTTTGATACAAATTCTGCCGATCTTTCTCAGATATAAATAAAAGTTAAACGGTACTCTTTTTTTAATTAACAGATAAGATAATCAAAATCTATGCTCCTAACTTCAAAGATATACCAACAATATGCGACTAGTTTAACAATTGCACAAATTCTGAACGGCTGTCAGGAGTCAGGACAGACGGTGCATCAACAAAGTAATTACTTACGTAACGGTAATCCCTTTGTATTGTCGGCACTTATACACCAGACGGAATCACGCGTCTAGTTTATTAGGTGAGTTTACTGGCAGTACCCGAATATTCGCCGTTTGTTGATTCCGGCGCTGTAAATGTTTATTAGGCCACTAATACCCGAACAGTATAATTTATATATTGTGCTACTTAGGTTGTGGATACGATCATCACAGTCTGGAATACACCAGGTTGGCAAGAGTTCTAACCCCGACATGGGCGAAAATCTGAATCGATTTTCATGCCGCGCTTCAAGTTCATTTGTTGAGGAATATCCCAATGTATGTACCCATACATATTTGAATGTTATGTACCCATACAATTAACTTGTATTCAACTTAAAGCCATTCCGATCGATAAATGGACATTTCGATAAGAAATGGGTATTTGTTCACGCTCACTAAATTAAGCGCATATGACACCGCGGCAATGAATAATCATACTGAGTCTGTGTCTCCATAACTTTGTTGTATTGGGAAAGGATAATGCATGAACCATAGATGTGTCTTATAATTTATTTATACTTCAGATAATATGACTTGAACATTCTTACATAAACGTTTCATGCTTGCCGAACAAATATATACACTATACACAAAGAACAAAATATATAAATTAACTATTATCTAGATATATACTGTGCAATAAGAATAAGTGATTTCACATTTACGACTAACCATGAAATATATCAAAGGTAAGCTTTTATATTTTAAAACAATACAAAATAACTCATTATGAAGCACTATAAACTATTGCTTTTAAAATATAAAAGCTTAATTACCTTTGAAGTTTAATGGCGGGTTCCTGTGATTGCAAAGATGCATAGCATTCTGCTTATTTCCAACTCATGCATGTTTGTGAACATATTTGAATGTTATGTACCCATACAATTAACTTGTATTCAACTTAATTCCAAATACGAACACAACGTTTTATATGGGGGAGCGATCCCCGTGACGGTCGAGATAAATTTATAAATCCAGACTCGGATAGATTGTATTGTGGGCGTAAAGAAATTTCCAACATTTAGAAGTTATTCAAACTGAGATATTTAAAACATGACATGGCTCACAATTGTGCCCGTGTAATGGTAATTGAATATTGTAGCAATTTGTGTAATGTTGAAATCCAGGACACATGGATCTACTCAACATAGAGTAAAAACCCTCGTCTCTGGTGGAACGGTTGGAGTCATCATGCATAAAACTGTAATGCGGGATGTCTATAAAAGACCATAATTTTGGCGTTATAATTTTTTAATATTCGGTACAAAAAAACAATATTAAATTCGTTACAAAAAAATGTGACATCTGTTTTTCATGTCATTTGCTATTCAAAACTCAGCTAACTTATCAATCCGCAGAATGGGATCTGTTGCCGGGCGGCAAAAGTAGCCTTTGATCGCACAGGCTATTTTCTGATTAGTTGACGATGTCAGATGGCCTGCTTTCATTTTTCTAATTGGTCAAGCAAAATTTGACATAAAAGTACTCAGGCATTATTTCATGTCGTGCATTTAATTTAATTGTTATATATATATATCACAATTAAATTAAATGCACGGCATGAAATAATGCCTGAGTACAAACTGCACACTTTGTGGCAGATCTGACCCTTGATGGGACAACCATCTTGCCTCCCTTTGAGGTTTCTATTACTCTTCCTCTATTAGGGGCAGAATTGGAGGCAACTGAACTAAAACTATAACTGTTGCTATAACAATTATTGAAAGTTCTCCAACAAAAAAATGCCGCACAATGAAATTATTGTTATGTAAACAGAACTGTTACAGTGATTTGTCAACAACTTAGTAGTGAAATAAGTTCGATTACTTTAGTCGAAAATATTATTAGAATATTTCTCAATGCTTTGAGCTTTTCCAATGCCATTTGTTTGGTATCTTATTGGATTAATTTAATTTACTCAGTAATGATATTCTGACTGTACCAGTAATGTTCACATAACAATGGTTTTGTGAAGTTAAATCTCGTCATTGGTAGTGCTGGGGCGGTTGTCCGGATAACCGGTTACGGTTCGGTTATGCGTGTCAACCGGTTGGAGGAGGCCACAGCCGGATCACCGTAATATTGATAACGATCGTACTATCAACGTAGTAGCCGCTTATAGAAGCGATTTGGACAGTTGGTTGTGTATTCATATACCCCACAACACATGCCTGTTTGATCACCGGTGGCTTTTCTAGACGTGAAACCAACAACAACACTCTTATCTGTGTCAGTCTGTGAATCACTTGCTACACATTCAATGCCAATTGCCTTTGGCGGCATTACATGACGTTCCGGCTGCACGCGCACCGCGGCATACATCAAAGCAATCAATTCTAGACTTTTACTACGTCATCAATATTATGTCTGTTTTCTTGAAACTGCCCCCCCCCTTGTCATTACCATTAGTTCGTCTCAAAGCGATGACAGAAGACCTACACAAACGGAAATCAAACGTTTGGGGACATTTAGTCATATAATTCAAGATGACGGAAAAAAAAGGAAGAAGAAATGGGCGGTATGCAAGGCCTGCCGAAGGCGATTCGTTTATTCTGGATCAACATCCAATATGAAGTCGCACATCCAGAAAAAACACAGGCCTACTGGGAGTGGGAAATAAGAGGATATCTAGTGATAACGTTAATTCCTAAACACTGGCTGGGGCTTGAGTAATGAATCACGACGATTTAATTTTGTTTGAATTTATTTATTAAATAATTGAAGTAACATCGTGTAGCCACTGTGATTAATACATACCTGCCTATAGGCTATACCCAAACACTTAACATTACTAAACAACAGTATGCCTATCTTCAGTACATTGTTTGGGTTAATCGTGCCCGGGGGCCCCGGGATACACACAGGGGGGGGGGACTATATTTCGTCGTTGAAGGTTTTGCAAGCAAGCGTTATGCAGTGCGAAACTCCCGTAAACATCGATTTACAACTATTTGATCGCCGTAACGGGAACGCATTGTATGTCCAAGACATCGTTTGTGATCGCATGTATATCAACGTTTCCGGGACGCGTAATAAACATTTGTTTTGCCGATATAGTATGTAGTATATAGTATGTATTCAATCTCGTACTGAGGGTAATACTGGTCACGGTTAACCGGTTATGGTTAGGTTAATGCCCGTGGTTAACCGGTTAGGAAAAAAACCCAACTGTCCCAGCGCTATATAGTCATTGAACAGTTGTTCAAGTTAATAATGACACTGAATTAGAACATTGCAGAAAGTGAACACCATCCATACTTTTTATATCTAAATCCTAAGTTGTGAGATATAACCAATCTCATAAGTTTATGCTGACATCCATCTCAGCCTGGTGGCCAGTTTTACCAGAAATTAATTGGTGTTATGCGCCAGAATACGCACAACGTGAAACCTTAAAGAGCGTTTCAAAAGTTTTAACCGTAAATTATTAACGAAAATACGCCCCCACTGAACTCTATATTAACTGATGATTATATCATTATAATAAATATATATTGTTCTCACTTTCCTCAAACTGGGATAAAAATTTTACAAATACAAATTACAAATTTAAATTAAATCCTGCTGAAATTGAATACTTAATAAAGTCTCATAGAATTTTAAAAGGTCGGCTAGCTAAAGCTAAAAAATGTGTACGGTTAACCTTAAGTGTGTATAATTCGGGCAGAAATGTGAAAAAATACTGTAATATACATTAATTTGCACCTGAAATACCATTCAATTTGCCTGAATATTGAGCTTTCAAAACGTTGGGAGGGGCTGCAGCCCTCCAAGCCCCACTCCAGGCCCATGCGGCTATGATGCAATGCAGTTCACTTGTTCTGTCTTGCTTAACATTTTTCGACCGGCAGATCGATACTAGTATACGAATATGTAATATTATTATAATTTGAGTGTTTACCGTCCGATTTTTGTAACTGAAGAGTCAAACTATACAGAAATTGTTGTATATTTAACAATGCATAGTTGATTTAGAAGTTTGAGCGCACACTGAAAAGATAACATTTTAACTAGGAATCTCCAGAGTCTCGTGTCATGTTACGCAATGTTTATTCAAACAACGGCTGGTACCCGCGAGGCCGCGACAGCAGGCTACTCAAGGGGAATAACTCTATCTGCTTATATGATACTATATCCTATCGCGGTAGCCTTACCAGGGGACAGTTGTGTAATGTACCCCATCCCCGTTTCTAATAAGCCGAGGTTGAGATCACTTTCAGGATAAAAGGATGAAGGAATCGACACATCCTATATACCAACCATTTACAGTAATGCCCTAAATAATCGACTCCTTAACCACAGCAGAATTATGGGTAACTTTTCAGGATTTAGTCGAAAATATGGCTTGTTGCCATTCATCAGAAAGCTCTCATTGAGCGCTTTCCAACGAATGGCAACAAGCCATATTTCCGACTAAATCCTGAAAAGTTACCCATAATTCTGATGTGGTTAAGGAGTCAATTTTTAGGGCATTACTGTACTTCGTGAATAACAAGTATAAGAAATACCTTCCATCACAGATCAACTCACCTGGAAATAACATGTTTCGCTTCTTCTGTTGCTGGCTCTCTTGTTTCTCGATTCGTCACCAGTTCAATGCCCACAAATAAACCAAATCCCCTGAAAAAAAGTTGACAAAAAGATATGTTATTAGACACAAAATGTATTCATAAGAAAAAATAAACAACACATCAAGCAAGCAGAATAATATAATCAAACTGTATGAGAAAATTAGAACAGGGACCAGCCTACAGTAATATCCTAAATAATTGACTCCTTGACCACAGCAGAATTATGGGTAACTTTTCAGGTTTAGTCGAAAATATGGCTGGTTGCCATTCACCGGAAAGCTCTGACTGAGAGCTTTCCGATGAATTGCAACAAGCCATATTTCCGAAGAAAAATAATATGAACATGTACAACTATTATTAGTAGGTTGGGTCTGAGGCACCTATGATCTCTTCGCGTTCTTTTTTTACAAAATCCATTGTCCAACAATCATGAAATATGACCCAAGAGGAACATCAAATCGAGGATACAACCGCTTAATCTGATAGCCAATCTAACAACCATGCCCCAGAAGACCATGGCCAACCCAATATACAGTAATGCCCTAAATAATCGACTCCTAATCACTGCAAAAGGTTAAGGAGTTGATTATTTAGGGCATTACTGTAGAGGTCTCAAATTAGGAGCAATCATTTGCTTATTAGGGAGATTTGGACATTCATCAGGGAGAAGTCATAAAGGATCACATTCAATTAACCCTGTCTATACTAAAGCATCATTGATGAGTAGTTATCCCAAAGGAAATGTTCAGATAATAAGTTCAACATATTATATAGGTTGTTTGTTGAACTTATTATCTAAACATTTCCCTCAATAAATAGGACTCATTCTGTACTTATATTTATCTGTCATCTGCTTATATTGCATGTACATCCCTGCAAATCAATAATAGACCATTCTGATGTACACTTTTTAACTGACTGGGAGAATCCATTTAGTATATAGAAAGGGTTAAACACCCAATGCTAGCCTTCTAACATACAATCAGTAGTGTTGAAACGATTAGCGATTTTACGGAATCGACTAGTCGCCAGAGGTAATCGATTACTAGTCGACTAGTCGGACCCCTTCTAAGAGTTCCCTTTTCTATGCCCATATGACGTATAAAATGGGCCATGTGGTATCGCAGTTTTGAGTATCCAACTTTTACGTGTCAGAACGTTCAAACGGAAAGCACGTGAACTATATGTAATCTCTGTTTTGCCCGTGAGTCTCCCAATTTGATGTATTAAACCCGGCTCTCCTGTAACCTCCATATAATCTCACGGTTTGGGGAATGCAGGTAATAAAAACAAAAATTGTCACCGGTAACCTGGAAATAAATAGGCAAGTCTCGTTCGTAAGTCTCGCTAACGAGATGTCGGGTGTGTTCTATTGTCTCTCTGAATTGGCGCCTTATGTGTCGCGGGGGGGTATCATTGAAGCCATTTTGTTGCATCATTACTCTAGTATTACACGTGCGTCCCATGGAACTAGACAGTGTTCAGTCGGCAGCGACACTTTGAACATGTCTTTGATGATCAACATAAAAGAAACTGCGCCTACACGTGCATACTTGGGTTCAGTTCAGGTCATGGAGTTCACCGCCCTTGCATGACTGGCAGTGGCATCGTTAAAGGAACAATGCAATAAGGCTTTAAGAAGTTAATATGTGTTAATTGTTACAGATTACATGATAATATGGACGTGCAATGGCACTGCTGTCATGATAGCACATAGGTACTGCTTTTTCCCCGACTAGTCGACTAGCAGATTTCGGGATCGACTAATTTAATAATCGCATCGATATCGACTAGTCGATTAATCGTTTCAACACTAACAATCAGTATCATAAATACAAAATCATTTACAATCCCATTATAATTAATACACAATAATAATCAGTAAATACACTTCAAATGCACTGCTTGGACATCTGCATGCTGGAATATGAGGGAGACGTCACTTCTCTGTGGGTCAAAATTACAGAGAACAGGTACATTTCAAGGAGAATATATCTCACATGTCTCCCTCTAGGCTGGTCCCTGTAATAAAATCTTGATATATTGGATGGAGGGTCCCATATTGCCTCTAGCCATGCATGTATGTCGATGACAGATCAAAAGTTTTTACGACCAAATGCACTGGAATGAGCACAAATTTAGGACTAATTATAATGAGTGCAACGCCAAACTACTCGTCAATGAGTATTTAGTATATAAAGGGTTAAATTAAACACAACATTTGGTGCCAGAAATTTTGGCAGGAAAACAGTTCTAAAGTTAGGACTGGAATAGCATCAACATCAAACAAGTGCATCATACTGAGTATCCACCCCACAGGTTTTGTCCAGTCATTGCAGGCCGGATTCAGACCTCTTTCGAACTACAGTAATGCCCTAAGTAATCGACCCCTTAACCATAGCAGAATTATGGGTAACTTTTAACAAGCCATATTTCCGACTAAATCCTGAAAAGTTATATCCATAATTCTGCTGTGGCTAAGGGGTCGATTACTTAGGGCATTACTGTAAGACACCTCTAAACATTGATAAACCTCCATGAAGAGCCACCTGTGCAGTAGATCATGCCATGAATATCTACTATGGCTGCCACCCGTAGAAATCATATTCCACCAGTACAAAACCTTGGAACTTTTTGAAGTTTTGACAAGGAACATTATAAAGTTGAAACACAAGGAATACATTTCTTAGTTATTAATTGTTCCTTAGTGATGTACTTCACTGTAAGTGAATGTCCCAATTCACATTTCATGCTTTTCTGTGACTTGTGTGAGCCAATATCGCAATAAACATTGAATTAATTACCAAGGAGAAATGCCATAATTGTAAGCGATGCAAAGCAAAATCGCTCACAAATTCACTTAAATCGTGAAATTTCGAGTTCGGACCTTCCCCAGGGAGCAGTAGATGGTTACTGAGTGTTCAGGCTCATCAGGGTAATAATTGACCCACGCATTGGAACAGGGTACCTGTAGTATGCGTGTAATAAATGGATCGATTATTAAAAGAAACTTCAATGAAGCTACGTGTACATAATATGAAGGCATGGCTATTTATTCAATTTTAGATACATTACCTGACATCCCCGATGATTGGCCATTTCTTCATCAACCCCCGGCATTTATCGAGCAGATAATGGCCTACATCCTGAGCATGTTCCTTAAGATGTTCTTTTTCAATCACATCAAGTACTGTTAGGGCAACGGCACAGGACACTGGATTGCCACCATACTGAACAAAAAATATCAGTGTTATAAAAAACAAGAGGACTGCCACATGTGTGTGAGCGCGCAATGGCATAATGCACTGGTTGGCTTGTTTCAAATTACATTTCAAATAGATTGCATAACTTTAGAAGGTTTATGTCAGCCGAAAATGGCTTCAAACCTGTATACAAAATTTCATTCCATTCAGTCAACATCAACAGAAGTTATCATCCTGAAACCAAAATTACCCGAATTTCAAATAAAATAAAGGTCAGTAATTCGTAGCCTGTATTTATGGTCGTAAAAATCTTGCATACCAAATTCATTTAATTTAGTAGAATTATTAAGTCTATCAAACAGACAGACAAATGGACGGACAAAATCCCCAAATGAAAGTGTCAATGACACTGTGGCTCAACTTGGGAAGGAGTTTATTTAATTTTTTGCTGAGCAATGAATAGAATGATAGAGAACAAGGAAAGCCAAAAAGTTATAGTAAAGGTCTTGTATTGTGCAGATGAAATTATTTTCATTTCAAACATTTGACCAATAAATGTGGGCTGCAGGGTGTGCAGATGGATTCAAATTGAAATACAAGATGACTGCTGGCAGCCAAGTTTTATAACAAATTTTGGCAATAATCGATGGCTCCAATCTAGAGGTCACCCCGAAGATCCATATGAAGTTTGGTGACAATTGGATGAGGGATGTGGCCTGTAGGGTGTGACGAAGGATTTATTCATGCAAAGAGTAAAATCCAAGATGGCCACTGGCAGCCATGTTTTTCTACCGATTTCTGAAAAAATTGATGGCTCCCATCTAGAAGTCACCATGAAGATCCAAATCAAGTTTGGTGATGATCGGATTTAGGATTTAGTCATTCAAAGAGTAAAATCCAAGATTTCTGCAGCCTGCAGCCCATGCTGATGGATTCAAATTTGAAAGATGGCTGCTGTGGCCATGTTTTTTGAGGAATTTCGATAATAGATGGGTACCCATCCAGAGATCACCCGAAGATCCATATGAAGTTTGGTGGTGATTAGTTGAGGATGTGGTCTGTAGGGTGTTCCAAAGGATTTATTAATGCAAAGAGTAAAATTCAAGATGGCTGCCGGCAGCCATGTTTTTATTCGAAAATCACTCAAATTCAATAGCTCCTATCTAGAGGTGATCCTAAACATGCCTGTAAATTTCTCCAATAAATGCGGGCTGCAGGGTGTGCAGATGGATTCAAATTTTAAATCCAAATTGGCTGCTGGTGGCCATGTTTTTTAACAAATTTCGAAAAAAATCAATGGCTCCTATCTAGAGGTCACCCCAAAAGATCCATATGAAATTTGGTGATGATCAGATGAGGCCTTAGGGTGAGCCAAAGGAATTGTTGACGGACGCACGGTAGACAGACACCAACCCACAGAAATAGCTCAAACTTTACAAAGTAAAGTTGAGCTAAAAATAACACGATCCGTATTTAAAACTGGCATATAAACATTTAATGGAATATTTTAATGATGTGGTCATTGGATTTTTTAACTTCAATAACAACAGCTTTGCTAGGGCGTAGCAAAATACGCCTGTGGTAATTCCAACAAAGAGCCATAACTCTGTTGAAAATTGGCGGGCAGAACCCAAGTTCGAACTTGACCTGTATTTTGGGCTAGTTTTTATTACAAAGGGCATATCAAATTTGGTAGATTCAGTTTGTTGAAGTTATTTCGCAGTGAAAACTATGACCTCTCTGAATTAATTAGTATATTTACGTAACTTAAATTAGAAGATGAAACCAAAATTTAAATGGACAGAGATGCTGGTTGGTGGACTGATAACATAGTATAACCATACAGTGCAATGATTGTATAGGTCAGATTCCAACAACATGCGAGTACAACTAAACAGTTGAAATATCTGGGAGATAAAAGAAATCAAGTCACTGTGGTCATGGCTTTCTAAAAAATAAAGCTTACAGTATTAAAGTAAGACACTCCGGAATTCTCAAAACTTGAACATATTGCTTCCGTTGTCACAACAGCTGCTACAGGGTGACCATTGCCCATTGGCTTACCTAATGTCACAATGTCAGGAACCACTCCTACAATAGAATGACAATTTGAAAGATATCCAGTAAAAGCTTCTAGTATTTAATATTATTTATATTTAGAATTGTTCTCACATAATATAGGTACCATCTAGCGGGAAAGGGGCTATTCTTAGAACAAATATTTTGCAAAAAAGCTTACCAAGAGATAGTACCCTCAATTAACCCTTTGGTGAGTATATAGAACGACATATATGTCGTCTATCGGTTGAGAGTAGAACGACATATATGTCATTTCAGGAAGTGTTATTTTATGTAGACATAACTTCAATAAATCATCTGATTTATAAATGATTTGTATAGGAGTTATTTTGATTAATATAATGTCCCAAATGTATAAGTGCAATCGATTATGATAACACACGTTAACAAAAAATGCACCTAAATTAAAATGAATTATTGGATCATTTTGATCAAACTTGTTAATAATTATTTCTATGACGTTGACGTTAAATTTACTCATGACATCATGTGTATGACGTTACCGATACTCTCCAAAGGGTTAAGCATATATCAATTCCTAAGGAATCTACTTTTCAATGAGTATTTAGTAAAGAAAGGTTAAAATAATAAAGTATATAATGCAGGATTTCTACAAACTTGCCAGATATTCATTATACAATTAATGTTAACAAGAGGTACGCTGTCACGTGGCATTTGCCCCCGACCGTAGCAATTTGGATTAAGCATGGACGAAACTGCAGATATCCGAGGAGGTCTATATGACCATTCCAAAAGAAGTTCGTACAGAAATGTTGACTAAAAACCACAAAACAAGCGATCCGGAAACCCAAAAACAAGCGAAAATTCAAATTTTCTAAGTTGAAAAAAGGGCCATAACTCTGGCAAAAATCATCAGATCATACCCAAATTCGCACTTGACATGTATTTTCATATAACTGATCCACAAATATACGGGATTTTCAATCGTACCACCAAAGCTCACGCTATCATCTGGAAACCAAAAAAACAAGAGAATTTTTTTATTTTCTAAGTAAAAAAAGGGCCATAACTCTGGTAAAAATGGGTGGATGAAACCCGCGCTAAGCATGTAGCTGTTCCCCCATGCTGCTCTATCACCATACCATAAATCTGCCTAGTGGTTGCTGAACAATAATGCAAAATGTTTGTACGGACGGACAAAACTAAAATTTTCTAACTTGAAAAAAGGGCCATAACTCTGGCAAAAATCATCAGATCATACCCAAATTCGCACTTGACATGTATTTTCATATAACTGATCCACAAAAATCTGTTAGAAAGGGTTATTTAAGTAATAGAAGGGTTATAAACATGTGTTTTATTTTGAATTTTTACTAACCTTGTGGTTGGAAAGCCCAATAATGTGTTCCGATTCTGCCGAAACCGACCTGCACTTCATCAGCAATGATTACCCCTCCGGCTTGATGGACAGCACTACAAAATACAAACGCATGTAATATAATCTACAATGATTACCCTTCAGTTTGTTGGACAGCACTATTAAAAACAAATACATGTAATATAATATCTAACTAGAGGTGTGACAAACCCATTGAACAAGTCGAAAAAGGGGGACAACTCCACAAAAATTGGACAAACTTCATAATCGCAGGTGCACAGGTTCCAATGGTACTAAATATCGGTGCAAAGTTTCAAAAAAATTGACAAAAAAATGTAGGAATAAATGCTCGGACAAAATATGCATCCACGAACAGACGGACAACCTGATTCCAGTATACCCCCCCCCCCCCCCCCCCCCCCCCCACAACTCGTTGCGATGGGTATAATGATGACCCTCTGGCTTGATGGACAGCACTAAAATACACACACATGTAATCTAATATCTAATGCAAAACAAATCAGCAGGATTAACAAGTAATTAATTAAGAATTAAATTTAATGCATGTCGATACATTCATCTTATGACCATGCAGGTCTTTTTCATGAAGAACCTGATGAAAGAGTGTTTTTTGCAATGTTTATACATCGCTTTGTGTTTTTCTAGTCTTTATCCTCAACGAACCATCTAATTTGGTTTTCAGAAAGGATCGTGGAATGTTTGTTTGTGAAGCACAGAAATGGTCTTTCGTATTTGGTGGCATAATTTTTGCAGAAGTGCCGATTTCGTACATTTCCGTAAGTCAATCCTGGAATTTTCAGACTTGGCAGTGAATATTACAGAACATATTGCCTGGTAATATCGCTTGCTGTGCAAACATTAAAAAAATAATGCATAGGGAGTTTGAATGAGGGATATTATATGGTCATTATTTCCATTCTTAGAAAGCCAGATCTGAGCCCATGTCAGATAGTTATAGGTAGCATTACACAATTTCCATCAATTTTGGCCAAATTGGGAAGGGGTACTGTACAGTAATGCCCTAAATAATCGACTCCTTAACCAGAGCAGAATTATGGGTAATTTTTCAGGATTTAGTCGGAAATATGGCTTGTTGCCATTCATCTGAAAGCTCACTGAGAGCTTTCCGATGAATGGCAACAAGCCATATTTCCGACTAAATCCTGAAAAATTACCCATAATTCTGCTGTGGTTAAGGAGTCGATTATTTAGGGCATTAGTGTACTTCAAATCTTATGATGAACCATTATCTTTTGCAGAGGCCCAAGCATTTTTTGTTGTTCACAGAAATGGTAGGTGTAAGAGTTATGCCTTAGTTTTCACACAAATATTTACCATTTTCAACCCAAAAGTAGACCGACATGCCAGTATACATGTATAAGCTTCTTCTACCTGATAGAGCTATGATAGACCTGAGAAATATTGAAATAGAGAACAGTTGATCGTAGCAATTTCAAAATATTGTCTTGAAAGTGCGGATGACAGAATTAAGTAAACCATCAAACCAGTAATGTCACATGTCGGGGGGGGGGGGGGGGGGGGGGGGGGGGGGGGGGGGGGGGGGGGGGGTAGTCTCACTAAATTCACCCTCTGGGGACCTCATTCTGCAAATGACAGGCACACTAAACTCAGGCTATATTAATTATATACCCTAAACAGAAATAAAAGTGATAATATTCAACAGCATATTTACAGCACATTTACTGATTATAAATGGCATTCTTACTCACAAAATTGGTGTTAGAAATGGGCTCTTGTGTTGCATAATACTTATTTGGACCATGTTGTGATATGTTGGGGGTGTAAATTGAGCTTCAGCCATTGTTACTTCTCCCTGATAACAGTCCACTTCTCCCTATTAACAAAACAGGGAGAAGTAATTTCTTCTAATTTGAAACCTACCTCTAGACCACATTATCAGATACATGTGTGCAATAAATGATGTTAAATGTACCACTATTAGTATTATCATAAGTCCAAGCCTGCAAATAGTCTGTAATTTGCAAAATGAGGTCCCCAGAGGGTGAATTTAGTGATGCTACCCCGCACCATGGGCTAGCATCACCAAAATTCACCCTCTTGGAACCTTATTCTGCTTAGGCCTCAACTGCTTTGGGAGACCTAGGATTAGATTGAATTTCCCCAGTTGAAGTTGTTGATGTTCACCCATTAGTCACCTTGATTATGCATTTTATCATCTGCAAATAATGGGAAACTTCCCAGAAGTGGTAAAGCATCACTGAATTTACACTCTGGGGACCTCAGTCTGCAAATGACAGACACACTATCTGCAGGCTTGTATATGTCATGTTTTTGGATTGTTTCCCCTCTATTACCTTACGTGTGGTAGCTTATTTAAAGGATTATTGTGCACTGATTGTAGTACTCAGCTTCGCATCATCCTACAATTAGTTTCTTTCTGGTTACATTTCATAGATAAAAGTACTCAGTTGAGTTGGATATTCGAGCATGAAAACAGCATGTGAACAAGCTAGACTCAGATGAATCGGACATTTGCGGCTCGAATCAAATCTCGAATCGATTCGTCACTAATCCTAACAATAAGTTTCGAGCAATAGGTTATTGCAGTGTACCGAGCAAAAGTTTTCCGACAACGAAGGCTACGCACGTTTTAACCAGCATAATATTTACGATTTTTACATACATTGAAATTCTCGTAACAGTCGAACAATCCTGACCGGGATATTATTATATATATAACGCGTTGACTTCTTCTGAAATGTCATTTTTGGTGCAAATTGTAAGATTAAATTACTTAGAACGTTATAATTTTGTCTCTGAACTCCTGATTAATTTTCAGAGACAAAAATATAAGGTTCTAAGTAATGTAATCATACTGTTTAGTAAAGTTTGTGGAAATGGATAGATTTGATACTTGATAGACTTGCGACAGCCTGCACCAAGATCGCATTCACAATATAAATATGCAAATATACAATAAACTACATATGGAAAGAATTCATTTTCAAAACTTTGATGGAATGATCAAAGCAAGTTATTCAAGTATTTCAAGCAAATTAAAAAAATTAAAGATATAATAAGAGATATTTGCAATTTTGCAGCCTTGAACTGCACTGGCATGAAGGCAATCATAACGGAAAATTATTTTTTTCAATCAAACAGAAAGTTCCAAATTGTAAATGACTGAATGTTCAAAACACTAAACCAACCAACTTATTAATCAGTTAATTTTCTTTTCGACACTGTCTTTCTCTTTTGAGAAGTTTTGGATGTTTACAGCTCAAATGGGCACATAGTTGGGATGTCTTTTGAATGTTCAGAACAGTAGTGCAAGCTGTATTTTATTTTAGATTCCGATTTTTCAGAGATTGATGGAAAATATTTTCTAAGTTCCGCCGTCTTAACTTTAGACAACGAAATGTTGGGAATCGGAAATGGAGCATGCAGTTGGGCGACGGAATGAAAGATTTTTTGGAAGTGCGATGGAAGCGTGTTAACTCTATTGCGTTAACTCATGAGTTTAAATTGCCACGTGTTCGAGTATTGACTGGAGTCTTACACGGCAAGACGTGCATATTTGTTTAATTTATGAAATGAAATGAGAAAATAAATGGTGTAACCAATATTCAAAATATAAAAGAATCTCCTGACGGATTTCAAATCGTATTGAATCAGTTGGACGATTTCGAATCGAATCGAATCTCAAACCTTGGTCAGAGTCTAGAACAAGCCAGCTTGCCGGCAAGTTCCCAAACGTTTTCATGCTCGAATCCCTGACAGGGTAATTATTTCCATTGTAATTCAATCCATCAAGAAATTTAAAAGAAACTGCACAAAAAGCACTTTTTAACGACATTACATGTAGTAACTCATAACAGCACCAGAAGAACTTCCTGTTAACATCATCTATAGAAAACAATGTTCCGGTTGAATCCTGGCAGTGCAGTGAGGTATATTACGCACGTTGTCAATGACACGGTGCTCCATTCAAAATTTATGCTCGCTTCAGCGACCGATGCTGGTGAATCGAAAACTAAAGTTAGCAGCTCACAGCCAATCAGAATGCCTGTTTCAGCGACAAATATTCGACTTGCAATACAATTGACTATAAACACTGATGTGCCATGGATTTATATCTTAATTGATGCAGGTTTGCACTTTAATAGTCTTGGTGGCAAATAGGCCTGGTAAAAAATTAGAAAACATACTTGCAAACTTTTTGGAAGTAGCCATCGGGATATATAATTTGACCACCACAACTCTGCATTGATTCGGCTATGTAACAACTGAGTTGTCTGCCCTTGGATTGAATGTCTTTGATGATGTTTTCGACGTCACCAGCATAGAGTGCACCGAGGTCTTCTCCGGGGTGGTCGCAGTCACGATACTTTCCTCTGTATGTATCTGGACATGGAGCCTAAAATATTCATTCATTTTCGTCTCTGTATAATTCACTTGTAAATACATATTATCACAACAGTGTGTTGATCTGTTTCATATATAGTATCAAGTCGAGTTGAGGCGGGCCGATTGTCAGATCAAATGAGCCACCACAGGCAGCGAGTTTAATCTGGCAATCTGCCCACCACAACGAGATGTGATGTGACAACACGGATCAACTCACTGCTGTGGTAAAAGGTTTATTATATGATGCCCAGTTTACAATAATAACCAATTACAGATTGTTTCACTTCAGCAGTTTATATTCTTACTGGATATGACAGGGGCGAAAACGAATCGAACACAGCCACAGCGTATACCTAGTTACGTAGTCTATTTTTAATGGATAAATAGTCCATTGTCATTAATTCGGCACATCTCGGGAATTTCCGTAGGAGTGTGATCCGATTTGATCCGGGGAAATCTCACTCGGTGTGATCCAACGATTTTTATTAGATTGTCAAACAATAGTGAAATAGTGTAAATCCATAGTCAAGATATGTAAGTGGAAGGACACAAGATTCCCAGACTAAGAAAGAATGATAAACATATGGATGGACAAATGAACAGAAATTTCCAATATAACCCAGAATTTCTTTGGAAGTGAAGGTATAAATATGCGACCACATATCCAATATACTTACAATATGTACGAAATCTGGTTTGTCATGTGCACCATCCTTCATATGATCAAGTTTATATGTGCTGATGTCAATGAGTGTCTGTAGGTGGCCGTGGTAGGCACTGTAATTAAATAGAACTGTAAGAAAACATGGACTTTACAGTGAGTTGAACAAAATATGAAATGTAAAGGAATATACAGTGTATATGTAAAAATAAAGAAAACCTATAGACCAAGTCTTCTCGGTCCACAACAGCTTGGGATAATGGTTGGGATGATGCTGTTTTGGAATGAGTCCCACCTCGTTGCTCTTCTATAATGGACTTTAATTCAAAAGACATACTACATGTGCACATGGAGTCCGGACATTCACGTAAACCCCTGAATGTGATTAATCTTCTGACATGATCGCAAGTCAGTGATTAATCTGTCTTCAAAATGATATATAATTTACCATGATAGAAAAAGGTATAGTGATGATACGATTGTTAAACGTTTAATGTATTGCTCACATCCATTTTCTGATAGCTCGACAAATCAAAATTCTCTGGTAAACAAGGCATTGTTTACTTATAAATCTCGCTAATCTGACCTAATCCGAAGACATACAAGATAGATAACTCCCGCCCACGATTCTGGGTGTAAAGTCCATTATGGAAGAGTAGCGGGATGAGTCTAGGCCAAAACAGCATCACCCCAACCACCATCCCAAGCTGGTGTGGACCGAGAAGACTTGGTCTAAAAAAACTAATGCAATACAAACAGCAGTCAGATTTTCTTTAAAAATAATCAAATTATTTCAACAAAATTTTGACCAAACAGAGACACTTTGAGATAGAATATGAGTTTTGAATGTGAAGGACATACCAGTATCATGGGAAGTCAAAATTGAGCCCAAGTGAGTATTTTGAACAAACAAAATATACACCCACAAAAAGTTTTGAAGAAGAATCTTGTTAACTCTTCAGTTCCCACACTAGCTGTATTAGCCACCCCATCATCTCCCTGCAGCTATAACATAATACCGACGGTGTGTTCCCAGGCATATATCAAGTACCAGACGTTATTTCCCCATAAGTTTTGGCTTGTCAGAAAGTATCCCGTTGCTCCATAAATGGTGGTAAACCTGTTACTGTGTTGACGCAGTGAAGGTAATCTGTTGGGAGTGACATCTCCAACTGGGGATAATGACCATAAGCCGGGACGTGTGTCGTAATATGAGAAAAACCGACACCTGTGTATAATAGCCCTGGGCAAGCAAGTATCTTCGACATTTCTGTTGGGATTAGTTCAATATCAGTATATCAAACTATATGTATTGTGCGTTTCGTCAGCTCTGAAATGTTGCTTTTAATATTCCATACAAAATGTAATCATTTACTCAGATTACATGGGGTGAAGTGACCACGACGTGTTTGTACACGAACGTCACATTGTGACAATAAAATATGTCTTATACAAATGATCCTTGTTCAGGATTTAGACTCGTCTTATTTTGGAAAAAGTCACCAACTCCCAAAAGTATTTTGTAAACAATTCAAAGCAAATGTGTTTTGTTTTCTTCTAATAATTAATACCAGAAATATATCATGATATGGCTCAAGGACTAAATTTCGCGACCAACTTGTTTCTGGCGGTAATGAGTTTCTGTTGTAACTGCCAGAAAAAAAATTATTTCCGCTGGCGAAAAGTGCAGCTAGTCGGTCGCGAAAATAATCAAATATATTTGTCCGGTATCAATTCAGAACGCTAGATATCCTCTATTTCGTTCAGCCAAAATAACGCGATGTCGCACTACGAAATTCAAGTAAGGTTTTAAAATATATTTTCAGAACAGTGATGTTTGCGATTGTTTATTACTATAAACTAACATGCAAATGTAACATTTAACAGAAGTAATAATATAGAACATACACATACAATTCAATTATAATTATTATTAATTGGTAATTCGCTGTACATACATAAGTATGTTCCGCTTCCAGAGTGCGTAATGCTTACGTGTATATACCGCACGGCTTCTGATTTATTAGCACAAATCAATGGTAATCTAATCGTGATGCAGGCTAGATTATAGTTATACGTGCATGTCATTGGTTTTATGGCGCGTTGTCTAATTACTCAATATCAACTTTGATTTCGATGTAAAAAACACCTATTATATAACACGTCGTGCTTGGAAGTTCATCTTCGTGCAAACACTGTAATTTAGCATTATATAATATAAGAGAAATTTGAAACAATCCATATACCGGTATATAGGTGTACGAATACACACTATTTTATCACATACGTCAGAAACACCAGAAACATATACCAACATTATCAGAAAAAGGACCGCACAATGTACACATTGTATTGATATAGATCTTTCCTTTTACTCAAAAACAAAACATGTTTGAGAAAATAGTTTGTGAACTCTTCGATCAAGCAAATTGTAACATAACGTCCGACTGAAACATGCATGTAACACCAGCCATTTGATGTTAATCGGTTTGAAACAATAATACATAACTGTAGCTGAGCTGTCGTGTGTCCACCCCTGGTCAAGTGGGCATGCTAATATACTATGATGCCGGTGGTAATGTTGAATTGCTATGATGCGGGTAGGGCAAACTGATTCCGTTACGAAAAAGTACCGTTATTTTTCTAAAGTTGTAATTTTCACGGTGATTGGATAACTAGAGCGATTTGATAAAACAAAAACATTCAAGAACATATATATTTTTGAAAAATATAATAATAACTGCGCTGGTGTTTCTAAAACGATGCAAATAGCAATCTTGGTTATAGTCGATTTTCAACTAATGTAACCATTATTAAAGTCACGGGCGGCATCCGTTGCAGAAATATTTATATTTGTTCAAATTGCCATCAACAGAATTAAAGCCAACATACATGTATATACAGTTCAACTCATATGCCAAACATAATCAGCGCGTAAATAGTGTATTGTCGTCAAGACGTACAATGGTGTACGTAAATAACATAACAGACCGAAATTCTATTGGTTATTCATACAAAAATGATATAAACGCTCTTTATTATTTCCATATCAGGAAAACAGTAACAAATAACGCGCTTTATGTGTATCATATCTTACTATTCCTTCTGTTTATGGTGGTTTTTCAAGGAGATGAATATTTTAACACCATTCTTTTCTTTCTTTTGAGTTCAGATGAACCCGACATCGGTTCTTGCGTCCCATGTGTGTGGACACGTGTCCGTTTGAGTTGTCTGGTGATATATTGAGGGCACGTGGCTCTTGTGCTTTGCGTTTTCCAGAAGAATATCCTGCAATCAGTTGATGAGCCAGTTCAATCATAAAATCCATATGCGTGAACACCTTCTTAGAATTATGTCTCTTTGATGTTTCTTTGAACAAGATGAAACTGTTAACTATTGATGAATTGGCGACAAACCAGAAGATGTATTTCCATGCTTTTTTCCCTTCGCGACCGAGGAGATACGTCATCCTCAACTGATCATGTTTGTCAAAACCATTCATGTACTTGTTGTACATGAATATGCTCATCGGCTGAGTCACTTCAAGAATTATTTTTCCCTGGCGCCGATTAGCGATAATATCTGTCGTTGGGTCAGTCATCGTGCTAAGGGTGAACACTTGTTTCTTGTCCTGCCATACCGTTGCCGTGAGAAATTCGCCATCCTGCCTAGTTTTATAGTCACCTCGATTCATTTTCTTCAGTCACTGTAAATCCTTCGGGAATCCTTTCCTGTTCTGCCTAACGGTGCCACACGAGTAAAACCCATCGTTTAGTAAGTCCTGCATGAGGTGCACACTTGTAAAATAGTTATCAAAGAACAAACAGTAATTTTTGTCACACAAATCCGATGACAATGACGTAACCACATCATACCCGAGACCTTTTCCAGACGGTTTAGAATAATGCTTTCCGAGGTATACTTCAAAGTTTAACAGGTAGGCATTGGTGGCATCGCACATCATCCATATTTTGATCCCTCGTTTTATTGGTTTTACCGGCATGTATTGCTTGTAGGAGAGACGTCCCGTCCATTTTATCATTCCTTCGTCGACAGAGATATATTGCGAAGGCAAGTAACACGATTTCAATGTTGTTAGTGACGAGTCGATGATGTCGCGAACCTTATATAGTGGGTCGTACAAATCTGTCCCTTTAGTAGGTTCGCCCTCTCGGTCACTGACGTGGAAGTATTCTGTGATTTTTTCAAATCTGCGCCGATTCATAATTTTGCTGATGCCGGCGTTTCCGATGAACTCATCATGTGACCAGTACTGCTTGTATGAGGGAAGGTCATCACACCCATCATGATGTTCATACCGATGTACGCACGAAGTTCTGGTTCCGAAATATCAGTCCAGTATTTATCAGTCTCGCCCTTTTCTTCCAATTTCCACTTGGCATAGTTGTTAGTATGCCTGGCTATTTCGGCATACTTCGATGGCGAGAACATCAAATTGAAATATTCCAAAGCTGTTGCTGTATCAGTATCGAATTCATCTGGTATAACTGGCCCTGTCCTTTGGGTAAATGGCTGAAGTGATACCTTTCGAAGTTTATTTGACCAGCCAATCGGGTTATTATTCAAGCTGCTATCATCGATGGAGGTCACATTGTCGCTGGTAGCAGGGGCAGAGTAATCGTCGTCTGAATCTTCTGATGACGAGGAACCGCAATCTCCGCTAAAATCGCTATCATCTCCCATTAACATGTCGATCACTTGCTGTTTCGAAAATGTGGCAGCCATGTTGTTCGTAAATACTTAGAATGGTACCACTGATGTCTGTCCCCAATATAAACCCCAAGTAACACAGCATGTGTCGCGCGCGGTGCCCACGGTGCCACGTTTATTGTTATTAGATAGGCAAATAACGAGTTGACATAACCGGGTGGTCTCGATTAGAAACTAGCGGGGGGCATAGGGGCGAACTCATTAGTACAGTCTGGGCTTAGTGTGGCACTCTAGAGCGCTTGTGGGGAAGTCTGGTAACGCGCTCTTATGCGCTTCTAGGGATATGTTGCGAGGCGTCCACAGGCGCTTATGGGGAAATAGTGCAAAAGTGTCCAGGGACGCTTATGGGGATTAAAAAGTTAAACATGTAGATATACGAACCGCTCTAATGTGATAACATCTCTGGACTTTGTGTGATGCCGAGCCATCCGCAAAGCCAAATCATTAGCTTCAGACCTGTAAGGATAATTATGAAAATAAGAATCAATTTATAACAGTAAAGCATGCAGCCAAGAAATAGAAAAGATGAAACTTAAGTTTGCCATACTGTAAAGAAACTTGACAATTAACCCTTTCATGATGGGAGGTTCCTGATTTTTTTTGCGAAAACCCTGTGCCAATGCATTCTCTTATATATGAGAGTCGATCATAGGTCACCTCGCATATATAAGAGAATGCATTGGCCAAACAAATTTCTGAAAAATTCGCCCAGATATATGAATCTGGTATCCTTCCTAGCGCGTGGAACACAAATCAGCGCTTATTTATCACGATCAGTACCAGGAATGGTTTGTTGGCCTAAATATGGTGCTGGACATTTGTAGAATGAGATCCCCAGAGAGTCAGTTTAGTGACGCTATATATACCCAGCACAGTGGTTTAGCATCACTAAATTCACCCTCGGTTCTTATATTTTTTAGTTTCTCTATATCCCCAAAGTAGCACATGACACAATAATTGATGTGCCCAATGAGTCTAGGTTTCCCATTGCTGAAGAGGCCATGTACCGCTGTGTGGGTAACATAACTAAATTCACCTTCTGGGGACCTTATTCTGCAAAATTATATCCAGCACCATATTTTGAGGCCTGACCTTACAAACTGAGACACTACCTTTGCCCCTCTAGGCTGATCCATCTATGACAGTTGGTGTACAATTACCTTTGATAATAAAATGAAGAAAAAAATGCTATTGCAAATGAGGTCATCTTTGAGAGAGTTCTTGAACAGGAGACAATTAATCTGATAAATGTATAAAAAAAAACATCTTTGATGCAAAGTAATTGTGGGCGAAGGTTTCTAATGAATTAGTTAATACTTTTATCACTTTGATCTGCATAGAGTAGCATAGCCATAGAACATCATTCTTCTGCAGGTCTATATATACTGACATGGGGAATGCTTATATATATTGACATGGGGAATGCTTTGACACCCATTTTGAGTGCAAAAAAGTAAGGACGGGGGAATAACATCACACAACTGTACTGATATAAAACTCTTCAACACTGACATTTATGATTTCTAGCTTATGCAGCAGTAGCATTTTAATGATTTTTTTTAATGTTTTAACATCTTTCAGTGACAGAGCGATGTCATGTTCTGAATTTTTAATATTGTGTAACCATTAAAAAACATGTGATGTCAAGTGTCAAAAAAGTCTTTAATATCAGTTGCTTTAACCCTTCCATGACGGGAGCTGTGCTGGTGCAGCATTAAAGATCATGTGCCAGTGCATTTTCTTATATGTGTGAGTCTCCCAATGGCAGCCTGAGGCACCCTCGCACACATATAAGAGAATGCACAGGCTTACAAGGTCAAGTTAAATATTGTTAGGACAATGTATTCTTTTATATATGCAAGTCTCCCTATGAAAGGGTTAACAAACAAGTTTTAATGAACCCTTACTTACTGAAGGGTAGTTACTTGATTCTCGGGCCCTGCGAATCAGGGGTGAGTCGAAATCTTGGCTCGAAACAGTAGTGAGATTATTGAAATGAATCGAATATATACATGAGCCAAACCTGGGTATCAAAATATCAGTTTCAGTGAACCTGGGTAACATAATACCAGTCTTAATTGTCAACCTGCGAAATTCAGTGTCCAAAACCGTGGGATAAGGACCAGTTCAGCGGTAATTACAACAATGTATGTGTATAGTGGGGCAAAATGGGGTTTGCAATTACAAGGGTATCGGATAGGTGATGGAGTGTGTTACAAAGTATAAGTCCCACAGGCAAACCACTGTAAGATTCTATTGCCAAAAATGATAAAAGTTGTTAAAGTTTGTGTGTATCGAAAATCATGAACATTGTAAGTCTGCAAGTACATTTCAAGAATGACTTGTAGATGAACAATGTACATGTTCAATATTTCCAACGACTCCCTTATTTGCATGATCAGCTGAGAAATACAGTAAAGCCCTAAATAATTGACTCCTTAACCACAGCAGAATTACGGGTAATGGCCATATTTCCGACTAAATCCTGAAAAAATACCCGTAATTCTTCTGTGGTTAAGGAGTCGATTATTTAGGGCATTACTGTACACTGTACGTATTATGGTCACGTCATTGGGAGGTATGGTAAAATGAATCCAGCAGGACAAAAATAGTGAGTATTGGCTAAAATTTCAGGAGTTATTCTAATAGATCTCTAGTTAAAGGTACACAATCTGACTCGATGGTCTCTATGTCATCAGATTCCAACAACAACAACATTTCTTCAAAAGACGGTTTAGTTATCAGAATCGATTAATTACTAAAAAATAATGCTACCACTGTCAACTTTTTGTTCAACGCAATTTTGGTATCGAGAGTATGTCAGTTGTTGAATATTTGCCAGGCTGCCAAATATTCCAGATGGTGAAAAAATACAGTAATCAAAAATTTATATCTGATAACTGATAACTAGCTTTGAAGGGTGGGCTCCATGACTCAAATCAGATATTTTTTACCCCGAAGCCAAAGAAATAGTAAAATAGGAGTGTTAATTCAGATTATGTATCCTAAAATTTAGAATAACGCATCTTCAACCTCGTATCTTTTTTCTCCCACAAAAATTCCAAGAAGGGTGATTCAAAAATATTTGAATCCTATGATCGATTTGAATCAAATAGGCAGCCCAATACATGAATTGAACCTTTGCAGGCCCGTAATAGATTAATTTTTTATTCATAAGGATGAATTCCTATTAACCCTTTCAGTGCCAAGTGCGATTTTTGTATCAACCCATATTTCCTTGATCATTTTTCAAATTTATTGATTATAATAATGTGATACATTGATTGAAAGAGCTCAAGGAAATAAGGGTTGATACAAAAATCGCACTTGGCACTGAAGGGTTAAAGGATGTTGCTGAACTTATATTCTGAACAACCTTACAAATGAATGACTTGAAGTTCTTGGGCAAACCTGAATATATGGTGCAGCAAATATGCAGAATGAGGACACCAGAGGGTGAATTTAGTGAGACTACAGCGGGCTAGAATCAGTAAATTCACCTTCTGGTGACCTCATTCTACTTAGGGGTCATTTTCTCTGGAAAGTATCTTTATTATCAAACTAACAATTTTTTTTAATTTCTTTAGAAACTTCTTCAGAAATTTCATTTTCTTTTGTAGTTTAGTTTCTCTTTATCCCCCAAGTTGGCAGACAATACAATGCATAATCAGTTTAGTGTGCCTGTCATTTGCAGAATGAGGTCTCCAGAGTGTTAATTGAGTGATGCTATCCCGCATGGTGGGCTAGCATCACTAAATAATATTCACCCTCTGGGGACCTCATTCTGCTTTATAGGCCTCATCTTCTCTGGAAAGTTTCTTTATTATCAAATTTCTATAGAATTTTCTTCACATATATTCTATTTCTTTTTTAGTTTAGTTTCTTGATAACCCCTAATTGGCAGATGACACATTGCATAATTGAGGTTCCCAATGGAGGTAGCTAGATCACAATATTCACCATTTGGGAACTTCAATCTGAGTCTATGTCTCCCGTAGCAGATGAGGCCAAGCAGGATGAGGTTCCCAGAGTGTGAATTTAGTGATGCTAGCCCGCTACGAAAATGACAGGCACACTAAACTCAGGCTTGATCTCAGTAGTCCTTGGCATTCAACAATTATTTTTTCCTTCCACAGAGCGACACTGAGACAATATCTGCAGAAATATGTTTCAATTTTGCAAAAAAGCATCGACAGGTTCTGAAATTTGCCTAGATAAAAATAGCCCAATATTTTTTTTTACTATCGGCTCAGCCGATAACCAACGCTAATTAACAGGGCTGTGTACCTTGGAAATCTCATGAAATATTCATGTTCATTATTTATTACTAAGTTATTAGTATTCAGTGGGTACAACATTGCTTTGTTCTACCAACATTTGAAATTAAGTGTGATGTAATTCTGAGACATAGGTCTTGATCCTTTTGACACAGTTGATGATGACAACACAGGCAAATGAGGCAGTGCATACAACATTCATGTCTCTATAATGACTTTTGCTATGATACATGAGAAATAGACAACAAATACTTCGAATTAGAATGAATACATCTTCATTCAGAATTACGAATGGATAGATCTCCATCATGAAAGAAATAATTTAAGTGATTTGCAACACTATGTTGTGGCTCACAGCAAATTAATTTGCTCAATGCTGAGCTCTCATACCGTTGCTAACCTCTCTCACGTTATCAACGCTGTTCAAATACCAGAATTTACAAAATTCTTGTAAATTGGAAAAAATATGTGTTCAATAATAATTTTGTCACCGACAAGTTACAACACAGACTGATCACATAATACCAGAATCGTGTTCAAACCAGTCCATAAATAATGAGTTTCCCAATTAATTGTCAGATTTGCGTGGCGCCTCTGTCAAGATACCAATTAAATTTTGGTCTGCTATTAAATTAATCTAATATTATCCCTGAGTTAATTCTCGAAACATAAAACTTGTATCATATAAAACAAGGTGGTGCATTAAAACAATGCAGTGCATCAGTTGTCTCTGTGGAATGAGTCATTCACATGCCAATGCAATAGGAGATATTATATTATATTTGAGTATAATTAGTAGACAAAATAGTCCAGTTATTGGTAAGAGACCAAACTCCATGCAGCGCCCTCTATGTTAGCACTGCGACATAGCACTGCCACAAGGATGGTATTTGCGGACCACTACATCTATTTTTACACAACGTCGGAACTATATTTAGTCACCTATTATCTTATTTTGACCACTAAAGGTTTGCAATAATGGTAATTCTTTCAGTATTGATATGAACAATATAGACTGAGCCAGACATAGACAATTTTAATCTTAAAACATAAGAAATAAGAACATGTAAGACATCCTTACCAAATGTCCTTGTGGCAGTGATATATCAGCGAAGCGATGGGAGATCACTCTGCCTGGAGTTTGGTAAGAGACACCACTGGTAGAGATTGGCTCAAGGCAGGTAATTCTAAAAAAAATTTATCACAATTGCCAGCAATTCTTTCGTATAAATAAAATAAAGTGACTCCAATTGGCAAACTCATTCTTATTTGTTTATCAGTGATTGGCTCGGGAGGAAGGATGGACTGTTTGTTTACATTTTTTGAGTAGTTCAGACGCTGTTTTTAATAATTGGCAGAGTCCATGTTGTTGAAAATTTTGACAACAATTGTTTAATTATGAATTCTTAAAATGCCTGAAATACTAGTGGCGGAGTCAAAAATATCAGTTTGATGTAGTGAAATAAGTACGTACATATACATGTAATATGTATTTAACCTTTGGCGGGCGAAAAAGTCATATATGATGTCATATCCAAGGGCGAATATATTTTTGCAAATGACCTGATTAATAATATTCACCTATTGTAACACATAAATCAAACAACATTATTTAAAGCACGAATCAATGTATACCCCTGCAAGATGATTAAGAATTATTTAGGGTCCAGCGAATATTCGGTTTTCGTAATCATATTCGACCACAGTAATAGATTCGAGAATCAACGCCGAATATATAGCGAATATCTGATATTATTTTTTTCAATGTTTTCCAGTCAGAATGAACCGCTTATCAGTGAAAACGGCAAGGAATGTGTCTGGTATTGATACTTATATTATCTCTCTCCGGTAGTATATGAGGTCACAGGGCATTAGTGTTGCTGGAGGGGGTCAGGTTTCTACATTTTCAGATTTTTGCAGCTTTTGACCAGAAACCAGTCTATTCAATAAGAGACATTGAGTGCGCACAAATAAACAGACAAGAGTCGCAAAAAAAAAACAATGACAGTCGACAGCTAGATAGCAATTTTCATTCACTAGGCAGTTATATCAACATTGAGATGAACATCATTCATTAAAATGTAATTTTAATTCCATGAACTGGAAATTTAGACAGTTGTTGATGAATTTTGCACGATAGACAGGTCCTTGTCTTTGTTCACTGAAAATTTGAAAACGTAGTAACCTGACCCTTTCTGCAATAATGTCCAACCACTTTCTCGCTAACTATTGTAACTTTATGGTATATGAAGCCAACCTCTCAACCTTTCATCAAACAATAATGTATACAAAACTTGTTAATCATAATTCTGCTTTCCATTTCGGATTTCATGTATAACTTGCAGTTCTAAAATTAAACGAGGATTTCTTTGTGACGTAATTTTAAAGTTTCCGCTGTAAACAAAATAGAAATGTCCGTGATATACACATGCATTTTGTAAAAGACTCGGCGCAAATGTCTATAAATGCAGAACATGTAATGGTGTATTCAAAATAAAAGTATCTAAAACCACATCACATTTATGGAATTCTCAGCGGAACTGGTCAGACAGAACAGTTTGTCAGATATTAATTTAGTTTTTGTTTCAAGCACATTTCTGGCTTCCATGTTTTTGTGCCATTTATTTCCATTTAATATGAAACAGTGGCCAAATTTAGATTTATTATTTGCAAACAAATACATAGAATGTATGAATTTTCTTGGTTCAAAATTAAGGTATAATTCATAATAAGATGTGTGATTTATATATGCGTGGTCCATTGACAAAATGGCATGTGCAACAGGTTATCTACCATTCGTGTACATCGCATGTTATACAGAAATCGCAACCTCTGATCATTATTAGAGATTTGATTCGAGTTTCAAAGCGATTCGCGAATAGTATGCACCATTCAATTCGATTCCAATCATATTTGAATATTCGCAGGACCCTAGAATTATTCATGAACAGTTCATGAATTTTCATGAACCCTTGTGGTTCATGAACATTCATGAACCGGGTATCTTAAAATAGAACAGCTGATGTTTATTCAAGAACTTTCATGAGCAATCATGCACTATTCATCAACTTCTGTGAACTATTCATGAACTTCATGAATTGTTCGTGATCACTCATGAAATCATGAATTGTTTATGACCATTTATGAACTATTAATTAATGTTAATTTGTACAATTTTTAGTTGAATTATATATGTCCATAATGTGGATTATTAAGCACACCCACAAGAGATCATAGATTATGAATATAAGTAGCAAATCATTACCAGTATGTAAATTGACCTATTTACATTGTTCTTATAAGCATGTCTTGTCTTGAACATACGAGACTTCGTAAAAACATTTACCTTAGAGAGTACTTTCCACATATAATCCGACTGGAAGAACTGTTGTACTGAATCAAGTTTAAACTAAAGATGTAGTTTTAATTAAAAGGTCACTGGAAATTTTGACCCTAAAGGGGGACTTAAAAATGATATTATAAACAATCATATGAGCAACAAAGAGCGTTCCTTATTATAGTTCAGACGATATGCAGGAAAACTGGAAAACATGGGTCACCTGACAAGGGGAATATCATTGGATAACATAAAGGGGAACTAATAAATTATATTAACATATATGATAAATGAAGAGCGTTTATTATCAGATCAGCAGATATGTGGAAAAATTATTACACAGAGGTAATTTGACACGGGAAGTGTTATGGGATAGGTGCCGTTAGGTGACTTAATTAGTAATAAAGAGTGTTTAATCTCAACTTAAAAGACAGAGTTAACTTTATCCAGTGATTGTCATGCAATAGGTGATGTTTACCTCAGGTGACTAATAACTATATAAATGACTTGAAAGAGCACTATTATATAATTTACTCATTCTTCACCCAAACTAGTAATCTATATGACTGAAATGTTCATGTGAACAAGAAATAAATTGATTTTAAATCTTTAGAAAGGTTTTTTCTTTATATCCCCAAAATAGCAGATGACATGATGCATAATCGAGGTGACCAATGGCATCACCATTAGAGTTTAATATTTCCCTGTTTATTTTGGAAAACGGAACCGGGACATTTTTCATCCCTGGATCCGGGAACCGGGAAAATTCCCGGTTTATTTGTTGACATCATATTATGATAATAACTTACTGCCGAATGTCAAAATATATACACAACATGGTTTTAATGCAACATCTCTTTAATTACTTTTAAAACTTACAGTTGAACAACAAAGTAACACGCGAATCTTGCCGCATTCTTGCGCCATTTAAACAAAAATAAACACATGATTGATTTTCACAGTTCATAGTCAAATCGTGCTGTAGTTTAGCGTACCGTACCGGTACGTTAATGTCATCAATTTAGCAGCATCAACGAAGACTCGATCACCCTTAAGTGATAGTTTGTTAAGCAACCGTCTGTTTTACGTAGAAGTTTTGCGATAGAACTTCCGTAAAAACAGAAGGTTGCTTAAAGAACTGTCACTTAATCGTGACCGAATCTTCGTTGAAAATTTACCAGTGCTCGAGAAGCTACGCTCGGACTCCACATATGTCGGTTTGCCTGTTTTCAATTCATGTCGCAGAATCGCATTGATGTGTTTGACCTCAAACGGCGAGTGAGACAATGTTGTCAATTTCACTGTGTCTGTTTATATTAGTAACACTATCAATGCCGGCCATTCCAGGGTGCCCCAAAAACGTTATAATTACGTGCAGACTGCAGTTAACACTAGATATGATGGTAACGAATCTAATGATCAAACGATATACATGATTGTGCTTAAAACGTACATATACACACTATTAAATACACTATGTTCCGACTCAATTCGCATCACAATGGACGTTTTACATTTCCCGGTTCCCGGTTTTTTAAATCCGGATTTCAGGAACTTGTCAATTGGAAATCGGGAACCGGGAATTCACGGTCCCGAATTAAACTCTAATCACCATCTGGGAACTTACAATTTGAGTCTAGGTCTCCCACAGCAGATGAGGCCATGCAAAGTGAGGACCCCAGAGGTTTAATCACTGAATTCACCCTCTGGGGACCCCATTCTGCAAATGTCAATCACCACATTTTGAAGCCCGCTTCTCATTAGAGTGAGAACCCCATAGTCATTTACCATGTTTTTCTCCTCAATTATGTGAGAGCAAAGAAGGGTATTATAGTATCATATACGGATCATTAGTAAACACAATTGACGTCTCTCTTCTAACAAAAAAAACGTGACAATTGTGCCAATAAAAGGCAACTACTTCAATATACTTGTGTATAATACAGGTAGATACATTTCTCAAGACACAATGAGTGTTGCAAATATATTAATACTGTGATGCCTGCCTATATCACTAAAAAATTGACATTTCAGCTATAGAACTGTCTGACTTATAAACATTTTCACCATTGAATGCTCTGACTAGCAAAGTCAGTGCAACATAACATAGCAAATTCACAAGTTGTCAATGAGATACGTAACATGCCATACTACAGTCAAATTAAATAAGGCCACTATACTCATGCCTAACAATTCACAATCAGTGTTAACCCTTCCATGACTGGAGCTTTCTCTTATATATGCGAGCCTCCCATAGAGAGCCTGGTATATATAAGAGAATGCATTGGCCTAACAATATTTAACTTGACCTTGTAATTAAGCCAGCCAGTGCATTCTCTTATACATGTATATGCAAGTCTCCCATAGGATCTTCAACCTCTTCGCTGCTATGTAACTATTACGAACATAAAAGTGCATGCCATGTGCTGTATGGTCAGCAGGTACTACAGAACTACTACAGCACACTAGCAGTAGGCCATTATACATAACTGGATCTCAGAGATTGGTGCATCGGAATAACTTTATCTCAAAGTTTCAAACAGTGTATGATGTTCCACAATAGTGAACGATAATAGCCGTTCAACTGAGTCAGTTTTATGGTTCTTGTGATATTCCCATTATATTTTCCCACTGGAAATTGACAATAATGTCAACAGCCCAACACATGACGTAATACTGTCATTTAGCAGGGAAGAGATTGATGCTGCACCAGCGCTGCTCCCATCATGAAAGCGTTAAGTGGAGTTTATCAATAGACTAAAGTTCTACAATTGACCACTAACTCCAGCCAAACCATGAGGGAAATCTGAATCTGATATTGTTGACAGGCAAATCTAGAAGTATTCAATCTCTACTAATGAACATCAGACTATGACTATCATATCAGTGGACTTTATAACCCTTAGACTAACGTACTGTAACGTATTGTACTCTTTTTTTTCTTCAAATATATAAATATATATATATTATCTATATCTATATTTGCGGATGTCTGTCTGTCTGTCTGTGTTCTATAGAAATTCACAGGGGACCATCTAGATGGCACCAAAGGGGTCTACTAGGGGTAACTTTTTACGAGAAAGATAATGGTGCGGGTTAGGATTTTCTAAAGTGACGCTGTTGTTGTCAGGGGCAGAAAAGGGGAGGGGCAGAAATATTTTTTGTCGCCGATTGCCACGAAACTTATATATAATCACCCCCATGATATAAAGAAGGTATGTTTTAAATATATCAAAAGTGGCGCCGTTCGAGTCAGGGATACATGGAAGGGAAGAAGGGCACCAAAATTGATAAACTAAGTTTAACGCCGAGGGACCATCTAGATGGCACCAAACAGGACTACTAGGGGTAACTTTTTGCGAGAAAGATAATGGTGCGGCTTAGTATTTTCTAAAGTGACGCCGTTGTCAGGGACACAAAAGGGGAGGGGCACAATTTTTTTTTGCCGGCGATTGCCACGAAACTTTTATATAATCATTGACATGATATGAGGAATCTAATGGTGTTGTTTAAATATGTCAAACATAGTGCCATTCGAGTCAGGGATGCACAGAAGGGCAGAGGGGCACCAAAATTGATAAAACTAATTTTAGCGCCGATTTCCACCAAATTGATATATATTCTTCTCCATGATAAAAGTAATCTAATTGTGCGATTTAAAGACTACAAATTGCTGTTGTTTGGATGAAAGATTGTGGAAGGAGCACTCAATTTGAATGGGTTTAGTCGCCGATTGCCACCACATTTATTCCTATCATCTCCATGGAATGAGGAGTCTAATGGTGTGGCTTAAATCTGTCAAAAGTGGCGTCATTCGAGTCAGGGTTGAACTGAAAGGCAGAGGGGCACCAAAATTGATACAATAATTTAGCGCCAATTTCCACCAAAGTGATATGCATTCTTATCCATAATACGAGGAGTCTGATCGTGTGATTTTCCCCTTTGGAGAGTATCTGTAATGTCATATACATGACGTCATGAGTAGATTTAACGTCAACATCATAGAAATAATTATTAACAAGTTCGGGTCTAAAGGGTCCAATAAATCGTTTTAATTTATGTGCATTTTTGTTAACGTGTGTTATCATAATCGATTGCACTTATACATTTGAGTCATTATATTAATAAAAATAACTCCTATACAAATCATTTATAAATCAGATGATTTATTGAAGTTATGTCTACATAAAATAACTCTTCCTGAAACGACATATATCTGTCGTTCTACTCCTCAACCGATAGACGACATATATGTCGTTCTACTCGCCAAAGGGTTAAAGACATATTGGTGCTGTTTGGGTGAGAGATGGGGGTTAGTGAGCACTAAATTTTATCAACATTGGTTTAGTCGCCGATTAGTATCAAACTTATCAATAATCATCTCCATGATATCAGGAGTCTACGTGTGTGGTTTAAGGATATCACAAGCTGTCACAAGTGGGGCCATTCGAGTCAGGATGCATAGAGGGTGAGAGGAACACAAAAAAGATGAACAATATGTTTAGCGCCGATTTCCACCAGATTGATATAAATTTGATAAAACAAAATGTTATTAACATTGGTTTAGTCGCCGATCAGCACTAAACTTATAAATAATCAACTCCATGATATCAGGAGTCTAATTGTGTGGTTTAAAGATGTCAAAAGTGGTGCCATTCGAGTCAGGGGTTCACAGAGGTTGAGAGAGACACAACAATTGATAAACAATATGTTTAGCGCCGATTTCCACCAGACTGATACATATTCTTCTCCGTGATTCTAGGATTCTAATCGTGTGGTTTAAATGAGCCAAATTGGTGCCGTTTGGGTGAGAGATATGGGGGCCCTAAATTTGATACGAATTTGTATACTCGCCAATTTTCAACAATTTTATATATATTCATCTCCATAATGAGTCTAAGTTTGGGGTTGAATGATGTCAAATGTGGTGCTGCTTGAGCCCGAAATAGGGACTGGCGGATCACCAAAACTGATAGAAATATGTTTAGTGCCAATTAATATCAAATTCATACACGTTCTTCTCAAATGATACAATGAATCAAATCATGTGTGTTAAAAACGTCACATTTGGTGCCTTGATATATTTGCAAATATATATCTGTCTATATGTGTTCTATATATAACTTCAATGGGTACATTTGAGATGGCACCAAGGCGTTCTAAAATTGGTAACTTTTTACGAGGAAGATAAGGCCAAAACAAAAAAGTTTTTTGATTCTCGGGCAATTTGTTTTGAGAATCGATGAGGGAGCGAGGGTTTTATTTTTATTTTTTATTTTTGTTATGGGGATAATGCCCATAGTTAGCATGGGTTATTATACCTTCCCAGGTTAAGAAAATGTAAGGAGAACATTGTTTTGATATAAACTAATGTATTCCACTGTACAGAATGACCATAATAAGATCGTTCTCAACATTGTAGATGGACCAGTCTACTAACATTTTATCACCTGTTGTCACATTTAATGGGATGAGCATATTTGCGTTTCTAATATTGTTTCATAACAAGCATGTTTAATAACAACAAACAGAGCTAAATATCCGGTTCAATTACTCGAATAAAAATACGGAACGTGAATACAATCGAAACGAAAAGATATATATAGTGATCTTCATAGAAAGTCTAGAATGATTTATTCTGCCGTATCTGAATAAGTATTATGTACCTCAATACATGCTAGCCATAAAAACTTCAAATATTAAACCAGCATACACATCACCAATACTCACCATATTTCTTTCCGGTTTGCGTTCCCGAAATTGTAAATCTCAAAATTGTTTACCGTTTACCTTTTCGAATTGATAAAATTGTCGAAATATTTGAACACATTAGACTTAATAAACTTGGGGTTTGGGCAGCTTGTGGTGACAATATACCTGGTAGTTATCGTTGCCTAGTGTCTGTTTTTGAATACCAACACATGCACCATTGTATATCTATCATATTCGATGTTTGAAACATAACTAATTTCTGTTTTCTAGTTTCCTATTTTCGTGTTATCATTTGACAGCTTTGGTAAAATTTGAAAATCGTAATAAAATGGTTCAACGCGGGCCTTTTTTCCAGACGGGGCTATCCCCGAGAATCAAAACACTTTTTTTTTTGGCCTAATGGTGCATGTTAAAATAGCTCATGTTAATATTATAACACAATTGAGTCTGCCCCATTCAATATAGTTTCCACACAAAAGTTACAAGAGATATGGAAATGTATATATAGAAGGCCTGTTCAACAATAGTGATCATAGTGTGCCGTCAAATATATATTTTTTCTAACATAAAAGAAAACAGAGTCAGTAGAACATAACTTCTCAGGATCCTCCAATACTGACATCTGACAATGTTATATCTGCCCAATATACAGATGATATCTTTCATGTTTTAGAACAGACTCATCGCCTAACATAAACAACTCAAAATCTTGCTCTGAGTCGGGCACATGTAGCTGATATATGTGCATGGCAACATTTCTTTAAAACTGAGAATAATTAGCCAGTATATAGTACCATGAACAGAGGAGCAGCTGCATATTTCTTTAAAACATCTGTATCTTCATGGAGATATGATAACCAGGTGTCCTCAAAATCTTAGTCAAACCCATTAGATTGATTGATACATCTCTATGTAAAACCCAATTGTCGTCTTTTATTTTTATGAAACAAAGTGTTTATGATGTTCATGTTATAAAGTCTGAAGTATATGCAGTTGTAATTAAATAAATAGTTCTTTATTGGTGGGACGGATTATTCGCAATAAACAAAATGACAATCGCTCCGATCTGACAAGTTGAGCTACTACTTATATGCCGTGTGTAAGAATCATGTTTTGTGATGCTATTTGGATATATAATTTATGAGAATATGTGCAACGCTTTGAACAAGAGTGACCTTTATTCCCACCATATATCCACAATATGCAGAGGGTTTCACATCACTTTACCTGGGCAATGCCGGGTAACCCTGATAGTATATATATATACTAGCAGGTTAGCCCGCCACTGGCGTGGTTGGTCAGAAACATGACATTTTTTAAATTATTTTTATTCAATGAGTTAATTCTGCCTTTTTAATTTTTTAATTTAATTTTTTGTTTTTCAATGAGTTAATTCTGCCTTTTTAATCAAGAGAAATGATGGTACCCGTCCCTAAAAGAGGTATGATTTATGGTACATCGGGCGGAAAAAACTGACCCGATGAAACTCTCCCCCCTTCCTAGGAACGACAGACATAAGAATCACACAACACACAATTTTTGTTTTTCAATGAGTTAATTCTGCCTTTTTAATCAAGAGAAATTATGGTACCCGTCCCTAAATGAGGTATGATTTAAGTTGACCCGATGAAATTCCCCCCCCCTTCCTAAGAACGACAGACATAAGAAGCACACAACATGCATTTTTTGTTTTTCAATGAGTTAATTCTGCCTTTTTAATCAAGAGAAATTATGGTACCCGTCCCTAAAGAGGTATGATTCGATGAAAATCTCCCCCGTTCCTAGGAACGACAGACATAAGAATCACACGACACGCATTTGTTGTTTTCCAATGAGTTAATTCTGCCTTTTTAATCAAGATAAATGCATTCCGCCGTTCCGGTGCGCTTTGCATCCGTAGTTTCGTACGCATAGGTGACCGTTTAGCAACGCCGATGGCAATAAAGGCGTTACTCGGTTAACAACGGCAAATTTGGTCAATATAAAGAGCGTGACTGCCTTAACCCCCGCAGTGCCGAGGACGGTGATTTTGATGATTGGGAGTGGAGAATGTGTGCTCTGAGCTTCTCCAAAACACTGCGACGACGATTCCCGTGGGTGTTTACCCTTAGATTGGAAGTTTGAGCCCAATCGGTCCAGCCGTTTTCGAGTCTATAAAGGACACATATATTTATATATTTATATACGGAAGTCTCAAAATATATAGGAGATAGCCGATGAGCCCGACGTTGTTCCGGGCTATTCAAAAACCAAATTTCAAGTCGATAGCTCTACCCAGCCCGACGTTGTCCGGGCTCTTCAAAAACCAAATTTCAAGTCGATAGCTCTACCCGTTTCCGAGATCTGGTCTGCGCATGCGCGAAGCTGGCGTCGCACAGGCTCGGCGACCCGATAAAATTTGTATCCGGGGCAAGATACATTCACATACCAAATTTCAAGTCGATAGCTCCACCCGTTTCCGAGATCTCGTCTGCGCATGCGCGTAGCTGGCGCGCATGCACGAAGCTGGCGTCGCACGGGCTCGGCAACCCGATAAAATTCGTATCCGGGGCAAGATACATTCACATACCAAATTTCAAGTCGATAGCTCCACCCGTTTCCGAGATCTGGTCTGCGCGAAGCTGGCATCGAACGGGCTCGGTGACCCGATAAAATTCGTATCCGGGGCAAGATACATTCACATAGCAAATTTCAAGTCGATAGCTCCACCCGTTTCCAAGATCTCGTCTGCGCATGCGCGAAGCGGGCGCCGCACGGGCTTGCCAATACGACAACGACGACCGCCTGGTCAAACTACACACACGTATCAAGTTTCGTCTCGATCGGTCGAGAATCGTAGATTTGTATAAATGACAGACAGACAGACAGACAGACAGACAGAGGTCTTCAAAATATATATGAGATATACATACCCAGAATTTGTGAAGAAAATCCGGCATAATTTATCAGGCATTGTGTTGAGTATTCTCTCTGCTAGTATGAGTATGTTGTCATGGAGATATCTGTTGTTGGTGTTGAGTACCTTCATCTGTTCAGTGGCTGCTTCAATCACGGCAGGATGGCAGTGACCAACTGGAAATAAAGAGACTAACATTAAGCCAAAATAAAATGTCTATGTGTTGCCTGTAAAAAATCTGCTTTCCGTAAAATCAAATGCAGTGCCAAAGAGCATTTCTCTTCATTTTGGACTTTTGTGTTGTTAAACATGTTTTCTTTGTCGATCATCATTGATACTTTAGTCTTGAATAGAATATAGGTGGTCATTATTTCTAAATTTTTATTGACGCTCCACTGAGTGCTGCTTTCTGCCTTATATGTGTGCATCAACATTAACCTTTTCTACACCAAATAGATTCTCCCACTCAGTCATAAAAGTATACATTGGAATGGTTTATTATTCAACTGGAGGGGTTTTCAGGAAAAATAAGCATTAAATATATTTTTATTGCCAATATAAAGACAATATGGATTAGGACACAAGAACTGGCCACTTAGGTTTGCCCCGTTCTGACAATTTATTTACGTCCTATTTATTGGAGGGCAATGTTCGGCAACAGAAAATACAAATATAGAAGGAGTCCTGTTTAATAGTTAAACATACTGGTATTGCCAATATAAAGATAATATGGATTAAGGCACAAATACAGGCGTCTTATTTATTGGTGGGAAATATTCTGATAATAAATTCAACACATGATGGTCGTTTGTTGAACTTATTATTTAAACATTTCCGAAGGGATCACTAATCGTCAATAAGGTTTAGTATAGAAAGGGTTAAAATGGTCATATTCAGGTTCATTATTGAATAGTTTCTATTTCTGATTATTTGTGAGTTAACATTGTTCATAATGCTGAATAATAAATTATCTTGCATAATAAAATGAAAGAGAAAATAAAAATGGAAAATCGCCTGCATTATCCCAATTTATTTTGGCCTTAATATAAGTCATGGTCTGGTTTGAAGGTAATTCTACAACAAGCTGCTAGGCCATATCACAATTGCCAGTTGTATTGGTGGAGGAAAGACCAGGCGGTGGCCTGAGTTCATTTCAATTTCAACAAGTCTTTTTAACATTGTAGAAATCTCAGTTTGTCGTATGTATTGCAAGCAAGAGCAAAGTTATTTAAAGATGTAATTAAGTTGTCATGTTAATTAAAACATTTTTAAGTGAGATGTGTCACTTTAAGGAGATTAGTTGTAGTTTGTTAGATACAGAAGTTTCAATTAATAATTGAAACACCAAAATAGGCTATTAATACTTCAAGTGTACAAAATGCTTAACCCTTTTATAATGGGAGCATGGTGCAGCATTAAATATCCTGTGCCAGTGCATTCTCTTTTATATGAGTCTCACATAGGGAACCTCACAAATATATAAGAGAATGCACTGGCTTACAAGGTCAAGGTAAATATTGTTAGGCCAATGCATTCTCTTATATATGTGAGGCTCCCTATGGATACTCACATATATAAAAGAATGCATTGGCACAGGGTTTTCACAAAATTTCAGGAATCTCCAGTCATTGAAGAGTTAATATAGTAAGAAGCTTCACATAGCTTACTTGTGATCAAAGACACGCTGACACAGATTGTCTCACTCCCTGAGTATTGATCAAAATTTTCGTCTGTTATACGTTTTATGTCAGCACATGCAACATCAGATGGAAATTTCAGACCAAAAATTGGTTGAAATTGTTTTGATAGCTTGATTTTCTAACCAGTATTTAGTGTGAACATTGTTCATTTTAGACCAAAAGTTGAACATTTTCCAATGTTCACTCACATTTTCCAATGTTCACTCTAATTTTTAGACTAAAATGACCATCAGTTGGAAAATTCCTAAGTGAAAGAAGGGGGGGGGGGTGTGTGTGTGGAGTGAAATTTAAAAACACTGATACCCCTCTCCAACGGAGACCCTCTAGCCATGCATATCCCTGCACACAATATTTAGGTAACCTATGGTAGCAAGAGAGCTAATAGATAATTAATCTTTGTCTGCCAAATTGTGTCTAACAAGGGAAGACATTGTAGAAACAAGAAATACAAGCTTTCTACAAGGTTCTCAACTGACACAATGTGGCAATCAAATGAAGGCTTCTTGATGAGTTCATTACTTTGTGTGAAGGCAAGTGATATATGCATCATCAGTGCTGAACAACCAGCAATTGCTCTCACACCCAGTATTCTGTTTAATTCATGGGTGCTAAAATTCGCAATCGTCCCTCTTGTCAACATGTTCATGGTCATGGTAATCGTTGATTCAATATTGAACTATTTGAAGGTATATTTAGAACCTTTCCCATCTCAGTTAAATTATGGGCATATGAAAGAGTAACTGGACTATCCCACAATGACATTTTGTTTGAGAAAAACCCAATATAGGATTATATTGCAATTGCGCCCGTCTCCTGAATTATGAGACCAAATAAGTGCTGACACTGTATTTTCCACATGGGAAGGATGGGTACAACATGCCTATATCATGCCATGAATCTCTTAGTGACTACCCCTGTAGAGATGATATTCCATAAGTTTATAATCTGGGAACTTTTTCATGTTTTGACCACTCTGACAGGGAACTTAATAACAGTGAAGAAAAAATAACGCAGGTAACATATTTCTTAAACTGATGCCTGTTCTTTAATAATGTATTTCACAGTAGGTGGATGTCCCATCTCTAGATTGCATGATTTAGGTGACTTTTGTGAGTCAATTCACTTTTCGTCACTTACCATCATGTTAATCATGAAATTGGCTAAAAAAGTTTCCTAAATCATGTAATTTTGAGCTACTATGAAATATTTTCTTTAGATACAGTTATCAACTAAGAAATATTTAACTTACATCATGTTTTCAATGTTATAAAGTTCACCTGTCAAAATTAACTTCCAACCAAAAGTTCCCATGTTTTGAACTGGTGGAATATATGATCTCTTTGGGCATAGTAAGAGTTGAGATTCATGGCATGATCTACAGCATACCCATTGAGTCCAACTCATGTTTATACCAGTTTACATAGAGTGTGGAGTAAATGTAACCATGCTTCATAAAATAGCAATTAGTACCATAATATCAACAGAAACAGAACTGATATATTGTACATAATATATATATTTACATTGCCCGCCTGTGTTACACTAAATCCTGTTTGGTGATTGGTCAACTACCAATTGGGTCACCCGGTTTACATCCCAATAATGTGAAGAGTGCATCACGAACAGAAAGTTACAAACTGTTGACCTAATCTGAACTAATCACTAAATGCGGTCAGCAAAATAATTGGGTGTACTTTTAAATTTTCAGCTGAATTCAGTGTTAGCGCTGGACCGAAAAAAAGTTTAGCCAAAAGTTTAGCCAAATGAAAATTATATTAGCCAAATGAAAAAAACTTTAGCCAAATGTTTTTTGGCCAAATTAAAAAAAACTTTGGCCAAATTAAATCATCGTTTTCTGGTCGGTTCACAATTAATGACTAAAACGTAAAATCTAACATACACAGGTAAAATACACAATAATTTAAATAATTTTGATGAACTAGAAGTATTTTTATATATATCATTTATTAAAAATCTATTAATCTTTATGTGAAAGAGTGATTTGGAGGGGGTAACCCGGGATTGTCCTTCTTAATGTCATTATTTTTTTGTTTTATATCAATATCTTTTTTTAAATCATTAAATATTTATCCTTGCGAAAATATCTAAGTGACATCTGGAAACTAATAACTTAATATTGTTACGCCATTATCAAATTACAATCTGTCATAAAAGCATGCATATTATTTTGACTGTATCGGTATTGACGACAAATAGCCACAAAATATCTGTCGTGATTCACATTTGGCTGATTAAGCTATTGTCTTACACTTGGTGCTCATAAACCTCGACCGTCAAAAATACAATGTCATCATAAACATGCATTGTGCAGGAGCGCCGTGAGTGACCAGACAGACAATGGGCTGAATGGGGGATTAGGGGATTAAATGTAATAATTAATAATGACCTTTTGCTGCTTCGTGCAGAGTGACGTAATCTTTCTCCAGATTAAAACAGCCTGTTACGAACAAATTGCTTATATACCGGCGTCAATGCACTTTACAAAACATTGCTTTCTTCACATTGTCATAATTCAACCACGGTCGGTTTAATGTCCATGCGTCTTTGAATGTCCGTCTTGTGAAAACTAAAGATGATTGCATATCACTTTGTGATCGCTTGGTTGATAGAGTTGTCGATCGGGTTTCCCTTTGTACGATATTTCATAAGTACGAAAATAATGAAATACTTTCGTCACCTAACTTTGTCTTGAATGTCGATCTATTGAGCGCTTTTATTAATTAGCTTTCTGGCTCCAATGCTTTCAGTCTCCATTTGGGTTCAAAAAAAGTTTAGCCAAAAGTTTAGCCAAATGAAATTTTTATTAGCCAAATTCGAAAAAGATTAGCCATTGGCTAATTTGGCTACCGACAGCGCGAACACTGGCTGAATTGCATCTGAAGCCAGTTATTTACATCGATCACATTATCGTAGCTAAGAGTTTGGAAATCTTATATTGGGCTGAATCAATGTGCTGCGTGGGCTATCTCAAATTATTGGCAAATTTCATGAAAATAAATAAGAATACACTCAGATTATGGGAATACATCATCAAAAAGCTATATAAATAGAAATGAGAGCATCAATGACACTGTAGCTCATCTTGGAAGGTGTTAATAATTTTATGCTGAGCAGTCAACAGAATTATAAAGAAGGAAAGTCAAAAAGTTTCAATATCCAAGCGCACGTCCTCTAATCACCCGATTAATCCCATTTTATTGGTCAACATCTCATTCGCCCACATTCGTCACATCCACAAACCATCAACTCTGCAATTGCATAACGCCCTATATTGGCCACCACTACACATTACCTTCCGGTTTAAACAATTATGGTAACCACCGACTCCGTGCTCACTCTGCACAAGACATATCGCGATCAACAATCCCCTTGTATGCCACCTAGGGATGCAAGACGTACCCAGCATACCAATATAATATCATAACTGCGGGTACTACACGATACATACCCACAGTTGGTACAATTATGATGAATAAAGCGACATACCCGCACCACTTCGGAGCATACCTGCAACCCCACATCTGGCGATCAGTGTTATAAATCGTATACCAGCGCTGTTTGTACTTTAACTCATGGACACACCATGTTATTAGTAGCACTGTATCCAACATACCAACTACAACTACATGCACTCACTGAACTACAGTAACTGGGCAGCAACAATATACCTGCACAAGCTACCCGCATAGACTATAAACGGGAACCAAGGGAAAACATACCCTCAATATACCCGCACTCAACCCAGAGACCTCTTCTGTGTTCATAACCCCCTGACATCTACCCATTGACCAATCAAATCCACGCTCAACCAACCTAGAGTATAACAGGACAGGCAAAATCCGCATCTACCCACGCCATCCTGGTCCTGATGAAGATACACTAGTTATCGAAAGCGCTAGACCATTTTTAGAATATTCAAGTGATTGAGTACCTCCCTGGAGGATCATCCTCACCTAATTTTCTTTACTCACAACTCAATCACATGCAATATGGCCACAAGCATCTCTCTCACCGGTGTCACACCCGTTGACGTCAACTGCCCCACACTCAAGGTGACACCCTCACTATAGTATTCCATGATGACGACTCGCAAAGGGGAACAAAACGCACACGCACAAATCTGGAACAATAAACCTCAGCACAGCTTCTCAGCGCGTAAATAAAGAGAGAGATAGCGCAGATCTTCATTCTCCGCGCACCCTACCGCTAGTAGGCACTGACAAGAAGGACTTTAATTAGTCGCCTCCCAAATGTTTCAGTAAATGGATTGTATTGTGTAAATGAAATTAATTTCATTTCAAACATTTCTCCACTAAATGTAGGACAAATGTGGGCTGCATGCAGGGTGTGCCAATGGATTCAAATGTGAAATCCAAGAAGGCTCCAGGCGCCTGTGTTTTTTTTTGTATTTTGGAAGAATTGGACAGCTTCCATCTGGAGGTAATACCAAAGAACCATATGAAGTTTGGATGAAGAATGAGGGATGTGGCACGTAGGGTGCGCCAAAGGATTTGAAGAGTGAAATCCAAGATGGCCGCTGGCGACCATGTTTTTTAACGAAATTCAGAAAATATCGTTTGCTCCCATCTAGAGGTCACCCTGAAGATAGTTATGAAGTTTGGTGACGATCGGATAAGGTATGTACGTGGCCTGTAGGTTGTGCTGAAGGATTTAGTCATGCAAAGAGTAAAATCCAAGCTGACGGCCATGTTTTTTAACGAATTTTGGAATTAATCGATGGCTCCCATCTAGATGTCACCCGGAAGATCCATATGAAGTTTGGTGGAGATTAGATGAGGAATGTGGTCTGTAGGGTGTGCCAAAGGATTTAGTCATGCAAAGATTAAAATTTATGATGGCGGCTGGTGGCCATATTTTTCATCGAAAACCGCTAAAATTTGATATCTCCCATCTAGAGGGAATCCTAAACATGCCTGTAAATTTTCAAAACATTTCTCCAATAAATGTGGGCTGCATGGTGTGCCAATGGATTCAAATTTTAAATCCAAAAGTAAAAAGTAAAGTTGAGCTAAAATTTAATGTGGTGGGTGTGTGTTATTGGGGGATACGGCACTGTGGTCATTGGGGTACATTTAGTGTAAACCACTTCGCGGTTTACACAATGTGCCCCAACGACTACAGCACCATATCCCCCCAAAAACACACACACCCACTACATTCATTTCTTAAATAACCCTTTCTATACTAAAATGGATTATCCCACTCAGTTATAAAAGTATAAATGGTCTATTGTTTATCTGCAGGGGTTTTCAGGAAAAAATTAGCAGATGGAATATATTAAAAAAAATGCAGAAGGAGTCCAATTTATTGGAGGGGAACATTCAGATCATAATTAGTTCAACAAACCACAATGGTCATTTGTTGAACTTGTTATCTGAACATTTCCTATCAAGTATGGGAACTACTCATCAACGAAATAGAAATGATTAACACGTTGACTGCCAACTACGAGTTATCTCGTACTATATTCCCATGTTATTGAATGGGCGTTGACAGTCAATGTGTTCTTCAATAAATGTATTATCTCATTCAGTTATAAAAGTATACATGGGAATGGTATATTCTTCATTTGGGGGAAATTTAAAAATATAAGCAGACGACAGACAGACCAACAGATAATAAAAGTGCAGAAGAATTCATATTCATACCGGTAGGTGGGAAATGTTCAGATAATGCAACACACGCAACAGATTCTTCAGAACACTACTTGAGTGTATTGAAAAAAAATTGAAAGAAAAGTCTGTAATGAACAATAAAAATGTCACATTATAGTGTTTGAAATTTTGCTTACAATTAAGGCTAAAAGTTATTTAAATTTGCACTGGACTTCATACATGTTTAGTGTCACGTATGTTACGGTATGTAAGAGCGGGCTCATGATTTCATGCAAAAGCGTTTCTAAGAGTATTAGCACAGGTAAATAATGAGTTATAATTGCCTTTTTTGCATACATTATTATAAAATGTCACCTAGACACAATACTCAAGATTGTATAGCCTTCAACATCAAGTTGTCTTTGTGAAACTGTGAATGACTGCTGGTACCTGAGAGTACCAGTAAATATTACCAGTTTAATAATAATTGCCCCTCTGTACATTCTATAGACCTGGGTGTTTTCTCATAGCACCTGCCAACAGTAACAGTAATTTGTTCTCAATGAGATGCACTTGACGCCACCGGGTACCTTATAAATGCAGGTAGTTAATGTAAATAGAACTCTCACAGCAGATATTAGTGCTAATCTAAGCACACTCTTACCAGTATGTCTGCAGGATACCCCAGTTTAAAGACATATTATGGACTTGTTCGGGTGCATGCAATTTATAAGTTAGTATTCAGGTATAATGACAACTGGAGGAATGTAGCATTCTATTAAACAGAGCCAAAAATATCTAACAAATCGACCATCCCAATCCATAGAAAACATTGTCTGAACTACGCGCAAATGTAAATATTTACTTCTCGATTCGGGATCCAACTGTCGGGCATAAAGTAACAAAAATTATTTTGCCACCGAAAGTCTCTGCATTCAATTAATATATAATAATGACAGTGTGTGTTGTCAATTTGGATATAATATATTTGTGAAAATAACTACCTTGAGCAGGATTATTTTTCATTTCTACTTGGTCACCCTAATGGAGTTTTTCACATCACTTTAAAGACACTCATAGCGTTTTGATTATTTGATTTAATGATAGTGTATCACTCCCAAGTCACAATTACAACATATTTTTTTTTATAAACCCAATTTCAGCACTACAAATAGCTTTTTTGTGAATTAATTAAAGGATCTCAAATGAGTCGCAATTTTACATCTACATGTTAATGTCAATAATGATCTGACCAAAGTTACGACCTGTAGCCTGTGCTAAAGGAAATTGTTGACAAACACACACACACATGCACACACACACACGGACGACGGACACCAAGCCATGGCAATAGCTCAAACTTGACAGGTCCCAAAAATGTGGATTTAATGACAATATTCTGTAAGGCAGGCTAGCATCACCAAATTCATCCTCAATCTGATTAGGCCTCAATGGCCAATAAAACCAAGGAACAGATTGAAGTCCTACAGTTGAAGTTGGTGATACACACCCATTGAGCACCTCAATTATGCATTTTATCTTCTGCAAATTAGGGGGACATTGAAACTGAACAGGTGGAAAAAGTGACTAAATCAAACTGTCAATTTGATACTTAGGATACTTCCAAGAAGATGAGGACTAAGCAGAATTAGGTCCCTGGCAGGTGTATTTGGTGATGCGGGCATGCTGTATGGAATAGCAACACTAAATTCACCATCTGGGGACCTCACTATGTAAATGTCAGACACACTATTTCCAGACTTGAAGAAATCAAAGCCATTCACAGTATCATTGAATGTCAGTCATTAAATTGCTACAGATATGTTTAGATTAGAATAATACATGTCATCTGGCCAGTTTATATAATTAACATATATGGCAAATTTTGTATTAAATTGAGAGGTGATATGGCTTGGAAGGGATGTTGGTTGATGGCAGGGTTGGCCCTGGGCCATATGGGAGGGGGTGGGTGGGGGAGGGTGGAATGTTTCCATAATTTCATTAAAGAGTAAAGTTTCATAACTCTGCAGATGTTATATATAATGGTGTCACTTTTTTTCAAATTTAAAAAAAAGTTTTTAAAAAAATTGTCCCAGAAGATGAGGCCTAAGCAGAATAAGGTAATTGAGGTGTATTTGGTGATGCTAGCCTGTTGTATGGGGTAGCAACACTAAATTCACCATCTGGGGACTTCATTCTGCAAATGTCAGACACACTATGTCCAGGCTTGGAGAAATGAACAATGGACTATTCCTTGTAGACTCTGGTAGTTGTTTAGCTAATGTCATGTCTTGTAATGACAGATGATAAACTGGTCTGAAGCAAGCAGTATTCAGCAAGAGGATCGGGTGACCACACTATGATAAATTGGCTTTTTCAATAATACAGGCTAGAGTGTCCTCTTAAAAATTAATAGTGCATAGCAAAGGGGTGTGAATTATAAAGGGCCATAACTCTGTTAAAATATATCGGATCAAACCCATATTTTAACTTGATCTGTATATAAGTGTCAAAAATTCATATACCAAATTTGGTGTTGATCAGATGAAAAATGTTTGAGTAATCCTGTCTTGGATGAATTCTATATCAAAACAAGAGTGGAAGGGGTTAAATAAACAATACCAAAATCCATACAGATGAAGAACATGCTAAGAAAAATCTAGGTAAGAAATATGAGGCTGTGATGTGTCCTAAACAAAAATTAAAGGTCAAAATGCAAAAATTAAATTTTTTGTTTTTAAAGTTATGTCCCTGGCTCTGCCCCTATTTGACCCAGTGACCCCATTTGAACAAATCTGAACCCCAGTCACCCAAGGTATCTCTGTACCAAATATAAGCTAAATCGGCCAAATATTTTTTTAGAAGAAGTCATTGCAAGAATCACTATGAGTTATGGCCCTGGTTTCTCAACTAATTGACCGGGTGACCTCATTTGAACAAATCTGAACACCAGTTACCCAAGGACTCTCCATACCAAATATTAGCTAAATTGCCCCAATGGTTATGGACAAGAAGTTGTTGTAAGAATTACTATGGAGGAATAGAGTTATGGCCCTTGTTTCGCAACTATTTGACCCAGTGACCTCATTTGAACAAATCTGAATGAGAGTCACCTAGGGAACATACACACCAAATATGAACCAATTCGGTATGATGGTTTAAGAGGAGAAGATGTTTTTAAAAAAGTTGACGGACGGACAGACAGACGGACAGACGGACAGACAGACAGACGGACGACGGACGAGGAGTGATGACTATAGCTCCACCGGAGACTTTGTCTCAGGTGAGCTAATAAAAGTGCAGAAGAATTCATATTCATACCGGTAGGTGGGAAATGTTCAGATAATGCAACACACGCAACAGATTCTTCAGAACACTACTTGAGTGTATTGAAAAAAATTGAAAGAAAAGTCTGTAATGAACAATAAAAATGTCACATTATAGTGTTTGAAATTTTGCTTACAATTAAGGCTAAAAGTTATTTAAATTTGCACTGGACTTCATACATGTTTAGTGTCACGTATTTTACGGTATGTAAGAGCGGGCTCATGATTTCATGCAAAAGCGTTTCTAAGAGTATTAGCACAGGTAAATAATGAGTTATAATTGGCTTTTTTGCATACATTATTATAAAATGTCACCTAGACACAATACTCAAGTTTGTATAGCCTTCAACATCAAGTTGTCTTTGTGAAACTGTGAATGACTGCTGGTACCTGAGAGTACCAGTAAATATTACCAGTTTAATAATAATTGCCCCTCTGTACATTCTATAGACCTGGGTGTTTTCTCATAGCACCTGCCAACAGTAACAGTAATTTGTTCTCAATGAGATGCACTTGACGCCACCGGGTACCTTATAAATGCAGGTAGTTAATGTAAATAGAACTCTCACAGCAGATATTAGTGCTAATCTAAGCACACTCTTACCAGTATGTCTGCAGGATACCCCAGTTTAAAGACATATTATGGACTTGTTCGGGTGCATGCAATTTATAAGTTAGTATTCAGGTATAATGACAACTGGAGGAATGTAGCATTCTATTAAACAGAGCCAAAAATATCTAACAAATCGACCATCCCAATCCATAGAAAACATTGTCTGAACTACGCGCAAATGTAAATATTTACTTCTCGATTCGGGATCCAACTGTCGGGCATAAAGTAACAAAAATTATTTTGCCACCGAAAGTCTCTGCATTCAATTAATATATAATAATGACAGTGTGTGTTGTCAATTTGGATATAATATATTTGTGAAAATAACTACCTTGAGCAGGATTATTTTTCATTTCTACTTGGTCACCCTAATGGAGTTTTTCACATCACTTTAAAGACACTCATAGCGTTTTGATTATTTGATTTAATGATAGTGTATCACTCCCAAGTCACAATTACAACATATTTTTTTTTATAAACCCAATTTCAGCACTACAAATAGCTTTTTTGTGAATTAATTAAAGGATCTCAAATGAGTCGCAATTTTACATCTACATGTTAATGTCAATAATGATCTGACCAAAGTTACGACCTGTAGCCTGTGCTAAAGGAAATTGTTGACAAACACACACACACATGCACACACACACACGGACGACGGACACCAAGCCATGGCAATAGCTCAAACTTGACAGAGTAAAGTTGAGCTAAAAATGAATAAATATTTCCTTATAACAACCAAAGAGGAAGTGAAGACACCTTCAAGAAAAATTATAGTTCCATTTTAATTGCGTTTTTTCATGTTGATAAAATTGTTCAACCACCCTTATCACACATGTTTATCTCACAGTCAACAATAAACAACCGATGCAAATTAAATATCATAATTATATTCTAATTAATATAATAACATTGATTGATACCTTTGCCCTCAGCCCTTATCTCACTGCACGTGCCAAAAATATGAGGCCGGGTGTATGTCAGGGATTATAGATACGCCCCTGTATAATTCGGACGGTCAACTGTGGTGACGACTGTGATTGAGTGAACAGACAATGCATGTGATAACGCACGCGCTATTATATACGCATGAGTGAACTGTGAATGTGACAATATGTGCTTGTGTTATTGAGTCAGATTGTGATTATGTAGTTCAGAGTAAAGGTGTGTTATAAGCAGTACTTCGCCATTCCGATACCTTCGATCTTCTCGCTTTCATTCGATCTTCCCGACATTTGGTCACTCGAACCGGATCCTGGACACAACATGAATTCGACAAAGGAACACATGAACATTGCGATATGGACACATCTCTTCGGTGACACGTTAGATCTAGTTCGCAAGGCCGATGCTCTCATGGACTTACAATCTCTGGAATGCGCAGAGGAACTCTTAGATATTCAAGTGCTGATCAGAACTAATGTTAAATCTCTAGGTCGATCATCTTGGGATCTAATAGAACACATAGAGAATGATGATGCTTATCTCAGAGAAGCTGACCTTATAGAGGATGCCATGCGAGGTGTGCGAGACAGGTGTTCCATGATTGGGCAATATCTTGATGGACATCTTGATGTAAGAGACACGTGCACAACACAGCTAGTTCGATATTTCCCGTCTACAGAAGCGTCCATCATGAATGTACTGTACCAGCTTCGTTTGGTGACAGAAATTCTGCCGACGTTCCGGTGCCCAATGGTCTGAATTCAGTCAGGACACAGCCAGTTACAGCTGATAGTGACACTCTAATCCCTATAGACGCTTCGGTTTCAGGTTCGAAAACTCCCGGCAATTCGATTCCTTGTCAGATGGATCCTCAGTCGGATGTGCTTGCTTCTGGTGCACATACTAGTATGTCGATATCTTCAGGTGACCAACCAACTTCACACTGATTGTGAATTTGGACTTCTGTTCTGTGCCCCCGTAGGATGTCGGGGATTAGATACGCCCCTGTATAATTCGGACGGTCAACTGTGGTGACGACTGTGACTGAGTGAAAAGACAATGCATGTGATAACGCACGCGCTATTATATGCGCGTGAGTGAACTGTGAATGTGACAATATGTGCTTGTGTTATTGAGTCAGATTGTGATTATGTAGTTCAGAGTAAAGGTGTGTTATACGCAGTACTTCGCCATTCCGATACCTTCGATCTTCTCGCTTTCATTCGATCTTCCCGACAGTGTATAGGGTCTAATCATGTGATAAAGAGATAAAACTGAAGATCGGGTATATTATTTGTCAACAAATGCATAATAAAGTGGTTTATTTCTGATGCACCCAACCGAGCGTAATTCACATTGAAATTTCTTAGTTGAAATGAAAGTTACCTTGATTAAGGTGCTAACAAGATAGAGTTCTCCCTTTTGGTATACGCTGAACGTTTTTGATAGATTTCAGTTTTAAAAATAGCCCAATTTACTGTCCCAGGAATGGGACAAAAAAATCAACATGTAAATAAAATTTATATTATTAAGTGATGGAACCTTTTCTGGACATGTGTCCTCGATTCATATCTATTAATTTATATCCCGGAATCTAAATAATACTTGCTAGGAAGAGATACACTATCTTTACAGACCTTCATGCCTCAAATTATACCTACAGTAATGCCAGAAGTATATGACCCTTTAATCACAGCAGAATTATGGGACATTTTTCAGGATTTAGTCAGAAATATGGCTTGTTACCATTCGTCGGAGAGCTCTCACCGAGAGCTTTCCGATGAATGGCAACAAGCCATATTTCCGACTTAATGCTGATAAATTTCCCATAATTCTGCTGTGGTTTAGGGGTTGATTATTTAGGACATTACTGTAGTAATATTTAATTTTGTAAAATTTCCATCCATAGATAATTTTGATCACAGTTGAGCCCTGCCCACAACCCCATTCTTATTGTCACCTCCCGGTACTCATAACTTAAAAAGTTGAAAATGCAAACATCGAGTGTGACTTTAACACTCTGCAATGAAACAACCAAAAATAACTACATCCGACCCTGCACTCTGTTGATTTCCCTTAATATAGAAGATAAACTGAATGGAGCATGTTAACTTTGCGTTCATGTTCGTGTCTGAAAGGATTTGGGATACCTGCCAAGATAGAACAGGTATAGTAGGGATATTGGTAGATATCACAGTGTTTTCACACATCTGGCCATGATATAAATAATATGGTACGCCTTACCCCTCAATTCTATTTCATCCCCATGACATTAATTACCAAACTATCTCTATGATTAGCATGGGTAAAATAGTTTATAAACAAATATATAAAAAAACACACAGCAAGAGGTGGGTGGGGGAGTAGTATAAATTTGGCGGGACCAGATGCTACAGTGGGTGGGTGACCAAAGAGATCTAAACACATTTCTATTCAACTATGTAATTTTTACTGAAGACTAACTTTGAATGCCCATAAAGGTTTTAAATTTAATATATTTTTAGCCAAGTTTGTCAGTAGCATTCCAGGCGTTGATTTCTAGGTGCAGTGGAGCAAACCTGGATATATTCTACTGTCTTACATTTGCAGAATGAGGTCCCCAGAGAGTGAATTTAGTGATGCTATCCCACACAGCGGGCAGGTGTCACCAAATTCACCCTCATTCTGCTTAAGCCTCATCTTCTGGGAAGTGTCTCTAGTTCTCTGCTCAATTTCTATATCCCCTAATTTGCAGAAGATAAAATGCATAAACGAGGTGACTAATGGGTGAACATCACCAACTTCAACTGGGGAACTTCAATCTGATCCTAGAACTCCCACAGGAGAACACCTGAGCTCAATGAGGTTCCCAGGGGGTGAATTTGGTGATGCTAGCCCATTGTGCAAGATAGCTTCACTAAATTCACCCACTGTGGACCTCATTCTGCAAATGTCAGACACTATTTCCAGGCTTGGTGTTATCTGGGCTATTCAAGTTTGTCCAGGTGTGCTTTTCTTCATGCAGTAGAGAAAATTTCCTGGTGAAATTAACCAACATGCAGTGTGCAGTCTTTCCTCCATCCATAAATGGACTATAGTATATAAAACGACGATAAACTCCAATATTTTAAACCATAATGCTTTATGTCTGGGGGAAATGTGCACTTTGGGAAAGGGAACTGAGGCCAAAAGGGAACAATGGTTCCTCTATCAGAAACTCCACAGGTTAAAATCAGGCTGACAAAATATCATGGCTGAACTGGTCACTGCTGGCTTAACTCTTTCTTTGGAAGTTATGAAAGTATGCATTGGAATAGTCCATTATTCATCTGGAGGGGCATTCAGGAAATATAAGTCGATGACAGACAGACAAACATATAGTACTTGTACAAAAGGCTTTCTGTTGATTGGTGAGAAATGTTCAGATAATCAGTTCAATGGTAGTTTGTTGAACTTATTTTCTAACCATTTCCTAAGGGAACTATGAGTATTTAGTATAGAAATGATTAACCCTTTCATGACGGGAGCTGCGCTGGTGCAGCATTAAGATCCTGGACCAATGCACTCACTTACATAAGTGAGTCTCCCATAGGGATCCTCGCATGTATAAGAGAGTGCACTGGCTTACAAGGTCAAGGTAAATATTTTTAGGCCAATGCTTTCCCTTATATATGCAAGGCTCCCTATGGGAGACTCGCATATATAAAAGAATGCATTGGCACAGGGTTTTCGCAAAATTTCAGGAAACTAGTCATGAAAGGGTTAAACTTAAATTGTTCAAATTCACTGAGAATTTTAGATCACATAATTTCACAATGAACTGATGATTAAGAGGTTCATAGTTATTCCAAAGTTACATCACACAGAATTGTTTGTTGAGCTCATGGTTAACCTTTGTTGAGAAGGTGTAGTATTATTCTACACATGAAAGCAAACAAGTAGACCTTCACAAGAATTAGCCACAAATTATTGACGTATTGACATAATCCTATTGACATAGGATTCAAAGTCTAATCAAATAACTTTATAATCACTATAAGCTCCAAATAAACAGGATTATTATCTCAGGTAAGCCCCGCTATGATATCATATTGCATGATGGGCTAATTCAATCATTTCTAATAACAAAAATGTGCTTACTCTTTTCCAATAGTAAGCACATTTTTGTGTCAGACAATAAATATCTAATTGTTTGCGTAAACTTCCAAACAGTCAGATTTGAAGTAATGAACACTCATAGAGTCTGTGCCTCCATAAATCTGATAAATAATTTTGAAGGAGAATTCAGGTTAGTTTGGTTGATAAATTACATGAAATACATATCAGTCTATAGGCTTTATCATAGTTTGCGTGAGCCAGAACATTCCTGGGCCAAATATTAGAACCAAAAATATATGATCATTGAGAAAACCAAAACTAAGCAAAAACATGACAAAAATAATAACAAGATCATCGCAAAATAAGCCCATGGTAATTTCAACAAAGGACCATAACTCTCGGGAAAATTGGCTGGTGGATCCCAAATTTGAAATTTCCCGGTATCATCCGGGGAAAATGGGTGTATAAAAACTAATGCAAAAGCTTGTAAAACAGTCGCACAAAAAATAGATAAATTTTAAGATGGATCGATTTATATGAGAAAATATATACTGCAAGTGTGCACAAACACTACTGTAACATACTGGTAGGTCCAGCTGATATTGTGTATGAAAATAAATTAGCACAGATTTGCCTATTGTTGAAACCATAAAGCATTATAGTAACCCTTCCATGACTGGAGCTTCCTGAAAACCCTGTGCCAATGCATTCTCTTATATAAATGAGTCTGCCATTGGGAACCTCGCATATATAAAAGAATGCACTGGCTTACAAGGTCAAGGTAAATATTGTTAGGCCAATGCATTCTCTTATATATACAAGGCTCCCTATGGGAGACTCGCATTTATAAGAGAATCCATTGGCACAGGGTTTTCGCAAAATTTCAGGAAGCGCTGCAGTAATGGAAGGGTTAAGAATTAGATATGTTTTGAAATATTCTATCCCTCTCATGTGGTGAACAAATAAAGAATGATGTGAAGGAATCAGAAATATTACATCACTATAGTCTTACAGATATTTGAGTCGTTCTCTAATTCTGACAGTCATACATTAATTACCACTAATTTACCAGTACATTGATATCTAATTACATCTTCCAGATCTAAATTAAATCTAAAAAGGCACAAACTTATTTTGCTTTTCTGTGCCAGTAATGATAAACTTTAAAAGTCATTTTAATGCAACAATTATATACAACAATTAGGAACACAAACCCTATGTATGAGGGTATCCCCCCCCCCCTTTTCGGTACGCGGGATTCAGGGCGTTTTGAAGCCGTACGCGGGATTCATACCCCCGAATTAACTGGTATTCGGGTTCAAGCAAAACATCTTGGACGCAGGTTTTGATGGCGCAAAGTAATATTTTGTGCTAGTTATCTGTATGAATGAGTGGGTAGAATAGCTTCTTGGGCATATTCGACCACCATGCCATCATAAACAGAGACGTGGCGACAGGGGGGGGGGGGGGGTCTCACCCCCCAACTTTGGTCAAAATTTTCAACAGTTGGAAATTTCATACCTGCCAAAACATTAGTTGGAAATTTCACACCTATAATAGGTTGAAATGTTCTTGTAGTTTGATTTTCAAACAATTTATTGGGGGGAATTAATTGTTTTTGGACCAACATTGGCATATTTTCCTATTTTTTGTCAAAATTTTGGACTGAAATGGTCATCAGTTGGAAATTTTCCAACCTCAGGGGGGTGACAGGTTGGAAATTTCCAACACTTGGAAATTTTGTGTCCTGGTCCCTCCCCCATTGCCAGTCAAAAACTCAAGAAAACAATATTCTCATACATTTGGTCAACATTGGCATTGGAATTGTCATCAGTTGAAAATTTTCCAACCTAAGTGGGGTGTCAGGTTTGAAATTTCCAACTCTAAGAATGCTTGACGCTAGTCTAGATGCTAGGATTTTGCGATTTTCTTGTTCAGATTAAAAAAATTTCACACACCAGGCCGAACCATGGTCGGCCCGGTGTGTTATTGTCTCTCCCCTGTGGCCAATAAAAAAATGCTAATAATTTTAACAATATTTTACTACATTTGATCAAACTTGTGGTCATCAGTTGGAGAATTTTCCAACCTGAGGGGGAGTATGAGGTTTGAAATTAGGAAAGCTTTAGTTGAGGCCAGTCTGGATGATAGGATTTGCGATTTTCTTGTTCAAATTTCAAAATTTTCTCACACCGACCGAACAACGATGGTCAGCTCGGTGTGTCGTGTAGGGTCCTGCGAATTGGAGATTTTGATCGAATCGAATATCGAATCGAATTCAGGAAATCGAATCGAATATCGAATCGAATATCGATTCGAATCATATCTGTATGTTGTATTCTCAATTGGGCATGTTTTGTCAACGATTAGACGATTTGTGAAACGTTCCATGAACTACATGCACGAAGTTCCATCATAACTTATGTGGCGATGAACCGTCATTTGAAATACTATTAACTTCAATTGATAATTGATTAAAACGTCCATGCGGCCGTCACGACGATTAATATATAACCACTAAACGGATTATTGGAACTAAAATCACGCAAAATTTGTACAGATTGCATGTGCATGCAAAATTGCAAATCAACATTCGGAATCACCCGTTGTTATAAACTTGAAGATGCAACAACAGTCGCAGTGTAGCCTGTTTATGTAGTGATGGATGCTTCTTGGACAGATGATTCCATAGATGGGTTGTTGTCCCAGATGCTTGCGATTTATACACCATGTTGCATTCGTCACATGTGTAAGCCTGCAGATGTATCATGTTTAAAATAAACATGAATAACGGATGACATTTTGTCAAGAAATTAATGTCAAAAAACGTTCCGAAATTGAAAGTAAACTTCAAAAGAAAACACCGCCAAAATGCAGTTTTCGATGCCCGGAACATGTGTTGTTTAAATTCTGAGCTATATTACATAACGCGGAATCTGAGACGGATAGACCGCGGATAACGCTAGCGGTTGATCAGTCTCATAGCTATTAAAATTTACACGTATTGTCGGTCCATCGGCGATCTCCGAGCTTTTGGGGAACATGTTCAAAGGTAGAAATCAGACGTATTTAGTTGTCCTATAGTGGCTAATTGCTGTCATTACTTATATTTAATATATATAATCGCGATGTACAATGAGAATTATAAGGTACATATATACATCATTTTCTGTAATTAAATGGCACAAAACAGCTAAGATCGACGTGTGTACCTGCCCGTAAACAGCCTACTTTTCCATCAGTGTATGTTCGAAATTTCGAGTTGGCAATTTCGAATCGAATTCGAATCGAATTTGACTTTCGAATCGAATCTCGAATCGAATATCAAATATTAGCAGGACCCTAGTGTCGTGGTCTCTTGCCCGTAGCCGTGTGCATTTGTATGGCGTTAGGATTTATGCAATGTTTCAGGTTAAAATATCTGAATGTTCTCATACCGGGAATATATAACCATGGTTTTTGAAGATATAGGATATTAGGCCTAAACACTGAGGTGGAAGGGGGGGAGTGTGCAAATGGAATTATGCAAAACTTGTGTTCGGTCTGATTCGGACTCAAGAGGGGGTGGGGGGTGCAGTTGGAATTTCCAAAGGTGGACACCCCCCAACGGAAACCCTCTAGCCACGACCCTGATCATAAAGTATCATTAATGGTATCATAACGGCCTCATAACGCGACCGGCATCATAATGTGTCTATGTAACTTCTGCTTGTATCTGTCTGATATTAAAACAGTCAATTTGTATGTCATTTATCGCATATTATTTCTTAACATGTATTCAGGATTCACCCCCCAAAATTAACTCGTATTCAGGATTCACCCCCCAAAATTAACTCGTATTCAGGATTCAGGGGGGAGGGGGGGGGGGGTGATACCCTCATGTATGTCCTTAACATATTAGTTCATTGCATAATAATTTACATATAAGCAAATTTTCAGATATCAAGTTTCCTCTCTGCATTGTACAATATAGATAGCAATAATAAAATGTATATACTTTAGAAGCAAAACACTGTTCTATATGAAGCTTTATTGAAAAGTGTGTGATTTCCTGAATGCAGTGATGAATGGGTTGCAGTGATGAATGTGTAGCAGTGACTTCCTGATATGGCCATGCCAACAACACAAACTGTGTTATCATCTCAATGCGGTTTCATTCCCAAATCCGGTTCTGGGTAGTTATACAGAGCATATTTCAAAGTAATTATATTACTTCTTCATTTCATGAAGTAGACCAGATGTTCAGTCATAGTGTTATCAATAGAAATAGAGCTTTGTGTTTTGAGAAAAGTCTCGCACAATTAAACCGCACCTCTACCAAATTCTATTCGAGCAAGCATCGGAACTTCTGGAAGAAGGGGGGGGGGTCACTGCCAGTCACCGCAAGAATTTATGATGCTTTACCCTTCCATGACTGGAGCTTCCTGAAATTTTGGGATAACCCTGTGTCAATGCATTTCTCTTATATATGCGAGTATACAACATCTAGCCTTGCATATATAAGAGAATGCATTGGCCTAACAACATTTAACTTGACCTTGTAAGCATGTGCATTCTCTTATATATGTGAGGCTCCATATGGGAGACACAAATATTAGAGAATGTATGGCACAGGATCTTCAATGCTGCACCAGTGCAGCTCCCGTTATGAAAGGGTTAATACACAATATAACATACAACATATCAAAGTAGAATTCAATATTTATTTGTGCCTCGAGATCATTAGTTGACAGAATTCCATACCTTGAGTTGTAGAAATGTTTGGCTGAAATAAATGTAAAATTCTTTTTCAAATACCACTTATATGTTAGGTATTGAATTGAATGGCAGGATTGACGGCATGCAACATTAATAAAAATCGAAATTCTGGCGGGGACGCTGATACATGAAAATAGCAACATTTCTTCCCATTTTTCAAATGGACATTTTGCAGGGGTTGCAACTTTGTTAAAGACTTTTCTCATAACAGTATGTACCTAAGCTCTATTTCTGTCGATACCACTATATATGACTGAATATCTAGTCTACTTTGTGCAATAAAGAAATAGTGGAGGCTGCTTAGAAATCTATTTTGTTTTGAAAATAATGCACAGAGAGACCCTTCCATGACTGGAGCTGTCTGACATTTTGCGAAAACCCTGTGCCAATGCAATATCTTATATATGCAAGTCTCCAATAGGGAAGGGAGCCTCGCATAAACAAAGAAAATGCATTGGCCTAATAATATTTACGTCAGCCTTGTAATTAAGCCAGTGCATTCTCTTATATATGCAAGGCTCCCTATGGGAGACTCACATATATAAGAGAATGCACTAGCATGGGATCTTAAATGCTGCACCATGCAGAACAGCTCCTGTCATGACAGGGTTACAGTGTGATATGTTAACATCAACATAGGACAGGAGGTCAATGTCATTCTGCAATGTCAACATGAAATATGCAGATAACTCCATGTGTGTGAATAAATATACAAGCAAATGAGATGATTGTAACTAATGTCAAATAGTTTAATGGTATGTCCTTCAGCTTGTTTATCTAATACTAATATATGACAGATCAGTTGCACCTGTTCTGTTTTGGTATCAAGGCAGCATTTTGAGCCAGAAAAGATACACAACTTTACAGACATAGACACAGCCACCCATTTTCAGATTAGATTAGATTAGATTTTATTTGATGACTATATATAAACAGTTTACATGTAGAACATTTGAGACAAAAGAGTTTAACAATAATTTACAATGTAAATAGCAGTTTTGAATAAGATATGAAGTGTTGTGAGGCTGCAAAAGGGGTCAGAGTGTAAACATTGAGGCAGTCACTGATGAGAATAAAAATTTATTCTACATGCACAGACTAGTCATCGGGGATAACACAAGAAAGCACTATAAGCAGGCGGCTCTATATTTCCGTTGTGGTCCCCGAAGGCAGCCTGGCCACAAGAAAAAAAGGATAATGTGATTTAGATATCCTCTCTAAATAAACGATACCACAGTAAATGTATAAATCATGTATAATACAGTAATGTCCTGAATAATCAACCCCTAAACCACAGCAAAATTATGGGAAATATGTCTGGATTTAGTCGGAAATATGGCTTGCTGCCATTCATCGGAAAGAGCTCAGTGAGAGCCTTCCGATGAATGGCAACAAGCCATATTTCCGACTAAAACCTGAAAAATTTCCCATCTAGTTATTACTAGACTGGGCATTACTGTATATGGTAATATTTAAACCCTTCTGAAGTTAAAAATATATATGGTCCAGATTGGAAAATTCAAATTGATAGTGATATTGGCAAACATGAAGTCTCACCTACCCTGTTATTACACATGTTTACCCTTTAGCTATATTTAGATACTGTAAATTTCATATATGTACATAAATAATTATATATTAATGTAATGAATATTCATGTCATTTAATTATTTATTCATCATTATTATCATTGCGCAACTGCCCATTGATGTGTATTGCAATAAACATCTTGTACAGTATATATAATGCCCTAAAAAGATATATGGCTTGTTGCCATTCATCAGAAGCTCTCACTGAGAGCTTTCCGATGAATGACAACAAGCCATATTTCTGACTAAATCCTGAAAAGTTACTCATAACTCTGCTGTGGTAAAGGAGTTGATTATTTAGGGCATTACTGTAACTTGTATGGAATAACCATTGACTTTACCCAGAGGTTTATTTCCAGGATAAGACAGGAAATCTCATGTTGCCAGATTATATGCAGTAGTTTTGGGACCTATAAAATAGTGTAATAAATATCCCAGGCTATGCACTCGAGACCAATAAATGTATGAGTCATGGCGCCAGCACCTTTATAATCTGACAATGGCCCCACAGGCTACATAACAATAGTGTATAGTGTGTAAACATCATTTCATGCAAGGACATGGCATATTAATTCAAATAAAACAAGCAGTCACCTACGGCAGTATCCCCTGCATAGGTGGGCAAAGTTGGGAATGGGCATTTTCAAAATATGCTGAAATATAATTGAGTTAATATTTATTTGAGATTGGTTCATATTTGTTTTAGTTCGGGCTTAAAATTTAAATCGCAATGCCAAAAAATTACAATCAAAGGGCCGTAGCTCTGGTAAAAATGTATGGCCAGGCCTAGTTTGAGAACTTTTTCAGAAACTCCACATGTGAACTCATATATCAACAAGAGCATCGCTAGGGCTGTGAAGGGCATGGAAAAATATGCCCGTGGTAATTCAAAAAAGGGCCATAACTCTGGTAAAAATTGGCGAGCGGAATCCAAATTTGAACTTGACATGTATTTTGGGCTAGTAAACTCACATACCAAATTTAATTCCATTCAGTTCTGACTTACTAAAGTTCTCATCCGGAAACATTTATGTGGCTGAAAGTTTATGTTTCTGCAGTGGCTCCCAAGAAAATGATGTGTCTTGTAGACATAACTTTCTTAGGAGACACTGCAGAAACTTAATTTTTGCCACAAATTTCACATAATTGTCTACTGTGTTGCTAATTCATTACTGTATGCATATCAAATAGTACATGTGCAGAAAGAGAATAATTGTAAAACCAGTCACTTCTGGGGTCTTAGCCACATAAAATAAATGGTAAGGATGTGTAGAGTTGATATGTGTGTCAATGCTCTTTCATAGGTACACAAGGTCAGCTGGTAATATGGAGTCGTTTGGACATAAAATTACATGGACAGTCACCCTCCAAATATTAAGTGACACTTTTCTAAATAGCCTTCTTTAAACATATACAGCATTGTTTAAGAGTCTATTGAAATTCGATTACGCATATAGCCATATAACAGAAATCAGCCGCACAAATATCAATTGCACTAAAATATAGCCACAGAAATGGTGCTGTTCAGATGGACAGATGACTGACCAATAACATATTATGTCCAGTTTTTTAAAACGGCATATAAAATTCTTTCAAATCCATAGATAATTATTCGAAATAAACCTCGGACAATTTTCCTGGGTGCTAAATGCCAAAACATTACAATCAAAGTGCCGTAACTCTGGTAAAAATGTACTGCCGGGCCTAGTTTGCGAACTCGTTTCAGATACTCCTTTTGTGAACTTACATACCAAAACATCTTTAATAATTCTTCAAAATAACCCCACAACAAATATTCGTGGGTGCTAAACTCCAAAAAATGACAAAGGGCCATAACTCTGGTGAAACTTTCCAGCGGGGCCTAGTTTGCAAACTCATTTTAAATATTCCCCTTGTGAACTTATTTAACAAAAATAACTGAAATCCATTAATAATTGTTTGAAATAACCCCCAGACAACTTTTCTGGATGGACAGACAAAACAGACAGACAGACGGACAAAACCCATTCCTATATCTCCGGCTAAAAATGTTTTGGGCAGGGGATAATTTTATTAACTCATGTAGCAGCTATAGGATGATATCAGGCCTGCACATAGTTCGTTCCCTGGAATGTGTTCAGATAATCCATGGTTCACCTATGAGCTTATGCAAACTGTTAATACAATCACTGGAAATTTACCTCCCAAACTTGGTTATATGATTGATGCATATACAGTAATGCCCTAAATAATCGACTCCTTAACCACAGCAGAATTATGGGTAATTTTTCAGGATTTAGTCGGAAATATGGCTTGTTGCCATTCATCGGAAAGCTCTCACTGAGAGCTTTCCGATGAATGGCAACAAGCCATATTTACTGTATCTCACAGCTTACTCACCATGACAGACATTATTGACGCAGTCGAGGTAGCGATTTCCTAGTTCATCGTACATATATTGCCCTGCAGCCCGCACAATCTTCAGTGGGTCTTGTTTGAAGAATAAAGCACATGATTTTCTGAAAGGAAACATGATAAAAGTGTGAAAATGGACTGCAAATGAGACAGGGAATACATGTACAGTAATGCCCTAAGTAATCGACTCCTTAACCACAGCAGAATTATGGATAACTTTTCAGGATTTAGTCGGAAATATGGCTTGTTGCCTTTCATTGGAGTCGATTATTTAGGGCATTACTGTAGCTACCTGGTAGGTTGTATAATCTGACTTCAATCATTCTGAACATTTTTAAAATGAGTATTATAAACCAGATAAACCAATCTAGTCAGATAGTGGTGTGGTGATTAAGATTATTGTGGTAGTTTAATTGGGGTCATCCCGTTTTGCAGACACCTATTGTTTTCGTAAAGGGTAAAGGTAAAGGTGTGAATAATTCTCTTAATGACTACATATAAGGCCCTTCCTAGTTGGTTTGATTGGATTCGGTTTTTTTCTGCCCTTTTTATTATGAGAAAGAACCGATGTTTGGGTTGAATTTATGACTGTTTATTAGTTATGGATAATATAAAATACATGCAAATAATAATGACAAAAACAATGAGGTACAAACATTAACGAATTAGAAACTTATAAATGACAACAACATGCTCAATGACCGCATAACTTGGCCATCTCATCCAGGAAATATACTTCATCTATCTCGCCTGGTACACTATCTTGAAATGACGTCTGGAATTTTTTAAGGCACGATACTTTCTCTTCTGTGTGGTCACTCATAAAATAATGTTCTGTATCTTCATATATGTTCCCACAGATACATTTTGGATCATCAGTCAGGAATCGCTCAAACTTATGTGCTTTTAAATCACTACAACCAAGGCGTATTCTCGCATGTACTATCTGTGTGAGACTGTGTCTCACGTTTTCCTTCATAAAAATAAAATTTATTTTTGAGTTTCAGTACTTTGTGTTTTATTTTTTCATAATGGACATTTTTGTCAAGCAGTGAAGAAAACGTGCACGGTTACAACAAGGGCTATGTACGGACTCTTAACACGTTGAGTGCCACTACAAGTTATCTCGTAGTTCGCAACCTTCGCAGGTTGCCACTACGAGTTATCTCGTAGTGGTTTCCATGTCGTGTAACTGACAAACGGAAGCAGTGGAATAGGTCGATACATCACGAAAACCCGCCTCGGAACATCAGAACAGTGATTTTATCAAATAAATAGTGTGGCTCCCCTTACATCGTTCAACTGAAGTGAGCACCATCAGCACATATATTCTACTCAAAATGGTTCAGTTGTGAGTGAATACAGCTGACACTGTCTCACTGAGTGACCACCAGAGGCAGTCGTATGTGGGCAATTAGACTGGGGTTTTGGTATTCAATAGACTGACAATGTTCACGCATGCAAACAAAGTCAGGGGGTGGATATTCACAATAATGTACAAACATGCGAAGGCAGTTTCGAGGAATGGTTACATCGTTGTGTTTCAACACATTGAAACTTCGCACAACCACCCACACACGTCACACAGGCCTGCCAAATCTGTTCCCTCTCACTCATGTGCGGGTGGACGCATCCAACACAAGATAAGCGGATAATCCATGACGTTATATGCGAGTTGATGCTACCATTATCTCATTATTAGGGAACACAACAGTTGTTTTTGTATACACTGTGTGGCTCCATTTGGGGGCTAGGTATTTTATTATTTATAATACAAGTAAAGCGGAACAATTATTCCCCGAAACTACATTTTACCCACTTCCGAACGTGTTGGACAATGGAAAGCATAGCAATTACCGTACTTTAGACGTCATGCAGTTCATCGAACTGTTCTACTTACGTAGGTACGGATAAATGGTTTTGTGTAGCATAGAGGTTTACAGTAAAGGGTGACTTACTTCCAGACGGATGGATTATATGGAATCGTTACATGTAGCACACTCCTGAATGTGCAGGGATCTATTTGGCTACTGCTGGATGTTTGTTTTAATTTTGTGCTGACAATTCTTCCAACACTATTATTTTGGGCTGTACTTTGGAACCCTATAGCATAGGCCTAAATCAGGCTAAATGGGAGATAACATACAATACCCGAAACAACAAGATGCATGCTCGTAGTCATTACTGTATGGACGAAATAAACTCATCCTCACAGGAAACAAGTTCACCCGAATCAACTTCGGATTCGCCGTCTGTATATAGCATGCATGCTCATATATATAAGTAATTTGCTCCGCCGTGCATCAGCCACAATTCAACTATATAACGAGCTATAACCACCACAAGGACTCCCACACCTCCATAAATATGCTTACCACCAAAATAACTTGTTTGGGTTACATTCTACTTCATATTTGTTGCTCAAACGTGTCCAATTGTGTCTACGAGATAACTCGTAGTTGGCACTGGTGGTGGGAATACCCAAATTCCTTCCACCAGTGCCGGCTACGAGTTATCTTGTAGTACTATCAATCGCCGTTTCTGTCATCTAAATTCGCGACGTCATCCAATTTTTGCTTCATTGAAGCCAAATTATGGTCTACTAAGGGTATCTATCTTAATCCCACGATTTGGCAAACTGGTGAGATTACTAATTGATTTCCGGCACTCAACGTGTTAAACAAAATATATAAACTTAATCTGTCTATTGACTTGTCACTTAAATTGTTTTATTGTACAGTTTTACCTATCATACTCTATGGAAGTGAGATATGGGGTTTCGAAAATGTTGACTGTCTTGAAAAGATTCATCTCAAGTTTTGTAAGATAATATTAAACATGAAGATGGATGAATTCCATTTTGTTTTAGAATGTGACGTAATTAAAGACCTCATGCAGAGAGAAATACATCCCACAATATTATTGGAAATATCCCGTTAGAGAGAAATTCCACGATTTACTCACTATATGTAACGTGGCAATACTAAAACGACTTTGCATATTTCTCAAACTTGCATTCAAACGGATAAAATAGTAATCTCACACGAAGGAAGCAGTGAAGCTGGAGGTACAGAACATAATGGAAAGAGCTAGTATTTCCGTTTTGTTGTGTAAATCCTGTTTCATTGTTAAAAAAAAATAATGAAAATACTACCGCACTGAAATTATTCATCGAATTTTATACCCAGTGCCACTTAGCCAGTTCGGTAAAATTCATCTTTGTATATATGTATATATATTGTTGACTAATGTATGTTATATTCATATTATGTACCTTGTCATATACCATGTGTTATTGGTGGAGCAATAAATCAATCAAATCAAATGTAACTTACAAGTGTCAACAGTATAAACACGTTTAATGTGGCCTGGACACAACACTAAATATTCACGATGAACATTAGTTAGTGTAACTTACATATGCGCGAAATACAAGTGACAACAGTTACCATGGCCTTAGTTTTGACAAGTTGGCCTGGGGCCTGGACACAACACTTAACTTGGATCGGCCTAATTGCCAGCGTTGTAACAACACAGTCAGTCGCACCTTGTGTTAATCCCCTGCCGCATGTCTGCAAAGTGAGACCAACCCGTTTAATTTTCAGATTTCAGGTTTCGCAAATCCACTCAGCAGTTATATGATTACAGCAAGGGCACTATACGTAACCAAGTTATGCGCATATTATAACTGTAACCGTTAAGCCCTAATCTCCATAACAGATAGGGTTTCAATATATTTGGTTTGCTCCAAAAAACTTCTTTTAAGTAATCAGACACTCCGTCAACTGTGCTTGTTATTATTATACAGCCATCACCTGTCAACTATCATCGAGTTTAATAATCCTATTCATTGCCAGTTTTTGTTTTATTGTTCACATGCGACACAAATACGTTTCCGTTTGGTGTAAGGTAATGTCAAAACGAAAAAGAATATGCACACTACAGAATGTGTACAACTATTAGTAGGTTGGGTCTGAGGCACCCACAATCTCTTCACGTTCTTTTTTTACAAAATCCATTGACCAACAATCATGAAATATTGCCCAAGAGCAACATGAAATCGAAGATATAACCGCTAATCTGACAGCCAATCTAACAGCCAATCTACCATTAGAAAGATTAGAAAATGATGATCCAATCAAACAACCATGCCCCAGAAGTCCATGGCCAACCCAGTATGCAGTAGTGCCCTAAATAATCGACTCCTAGTCACAGCAGAATTATTTGCCATTCATCAGTGAGAGCTTTCCAATGAATGGCAACAAACCATATTTCCGACTAAATCCTGAAAAATTACCCATAATTCTGCTGTGGTTAAGGAGTTGATTATTTAGGGCATTACCGTAGTCCAAAAGTCTGGCTTCAGTCAAACTGAAACCAGATAAGCCCTTTAACATTAGGCTTCCTTTTGAAGTACTGTGTAGTCTTGTATTTTTGTCTTCATTATCTTATACTCTATTGTTATGGCTACCAAATGTATAGTCCTCAGTGCGTATCTTTGATTTGGGACACTAGGGTATTGATTCTATGCTGACATACATTCATCACCTTTGAACCATTTCATGACAGAAGCTGCGGTGGTGTAGCACTAAAGATCCGGTGCCAGTGCATTCTTTTACATTTATAGGAGAATGCAATGGCTTACAAGGTCAAGGTACACATTGTTAGGCCAATGTATTCTTAATTGCAAGGATACCTATGCGAGACTCGCATATTTAAGAGAATGTACGGTAATGGCACAGGATTTTCGCAAACTTTCAGGAAGTTCTAGAACTTCTAGTCATGGAAGGGTTAAACACTCTAATGTTAATATCACTCGGAATGCATCAGTTATAATGCTTATCAATACCATTAGTGGATTGGATCGCACTCTCTGGGGGTCGGGATCCAAGCTCACTAAGGAAGAGATGGGGGTTCACAGGTTAATGATAACTGAAAAATTTACATATTGTTTGTTTTGGGGAAGCATTGATTATGTTGCTTTATATAGTCATACCATTGGTGGATTGAATCATGCCCCCTAGGGGATGGGATCCAAGCTTACTATACAGTAATGCCCTAAATAATTGACTCCTTAACCACAGCAGAATTATGGGTAATTTTTCAGGATTTATAGTCAGAAACATGGCTTGTTGCCATTCATCGGAGCGCTCTCACTGAGAGCTTTCCGATGAATGGCAACAAGCCATATTTCCAACTAAATCCTGAAAAATTACACATAATTCTGCTGTGGTTAAGGAGTAGATTATTTAGGGCATTACTGTAAATGATGGGAAACAAAGTAAGGGCCTAAATGGAATTTATATTAAGTAATGCATTAACCCTGTACTGTGATTATAGCCTGACCACGCATATGATCCATGAGAACAAAAATATTTAATATATGCACATCAAAGATGGCTCTTGTCCAGTTTTTTGCCCATAAGAGTGAATCTGTCCCGCCTAGATCGAATCACTAAAAATGGACAAACAAAAGAACCATACTCAGATCTATATAAGGGCCATTACTCAGGTTTAAAAATATCGGACATTAGTGGTTTTTGAACTCAATCAAGATATTGTTGAGAAAAATCCACATACCCAATATGAATGAACTCGGTTGAAGTTTGTTCAAGTTATCACGTAACGGTCATAAAATTGCTAATAAAAATAGACAACTAATGTCCGAAATTCAGGTAAAATGAATCTGACAACCTGGTTTACGAACTCGATTGAGATATTGTTGTGAAAGTTTTTTTGGCCTTAATGTAATGAATATTCATGTAATTTAATTATTTATTCATCATTATTATCATTGCGCAACTGCCCATTGATGTGTATTGCAATAAACATCTTGTACAGTATATATAATGCCCTAAATAAACCAACTCACTGAGAGCTTTCCGATGAATGGCAACAAGCCATATTTCTGACTAAATCCTGAAAAATTGCCCATAATTCTACTGTGGTTAAGGAGTTGATTATTTAGGGCATTACCGTAGTCCAAAAGTCTGGCTTCAGTCAAACTGAAACCAGATAAGCCCTTTAACATTAGGCTTCCTTTTGAAGTACTGTGTAGTCTTGTATATTTGTCTTCATTATCTTATACTCTATTGTTATGGCTACCAAATGTATAGTCCTCAGTGCGTATCTTTGATTTGGGACACTAGGGTATTGATTCTATGCTGACATACATTCATCACCTTTGAACCATTTCATGACAGAAGCTGCGCTGGTGTAGCACTAAAGATCCGGTGCCAGTGCATTCTTTTACATTTATAGGAGAATGCAATGGCTTACAAGTTGGCCTGGGGCCTGGACACAACACTTAACTTGGATCGGCCTAATTGCCAGCGTTGTAACAACACAGTCAGTCGCACCTTGTGTTAATCCCCTGCCGCATGTCTGCAAAGTGAGACCAACCCGTTTAATTTTCAGATTTCAGGTTTCGCAAATCCACTCAGCAGTTATATGATTACAGCAAGGGCACTATACGTAACCAAGTTATGCGCATATTATAACTGTAACCGTTAAGCCCTAATCTCCATAACAGATAGGGTTTCAATATATTTGGTTTGCTCCAAAAAACTTCTTTTAAGTAATCAGACACTCCGTCAACTGTGCTTGTTATTATTATACAGCCATCACCTGTCAACTATCGTCGAGTTTAATAATCCTATTCATTGCCAGTTTTTGTTTTATTGTCCACATGCGACACAAATACGTTTCCGTTTGGTGTAAGGTAATGTCAAAACGAAAAAGAATATGCACACTACAGAATGTGTACAACTATTAGTAGGTTGGGTCTGAGGCACCCACAATCTCTTCACGTTCTTTTTTTACAAAATCCATTGACCAACAATCATGAAATATTGCCCAAGAGCAACATCAAATCGAAGATATAACCGCTAATCTGACAGCCAATCTAACAGCCAATCTACCATTAGAAAGATTAGAAAATGATGATCCAATCAAACAACCATGCCCCAGAAGTCCATGGCCAACCCAGTATGCAGTAATGCCCTAAATAATCGACTCCTAGTCACAGCAGAATTATTTGCCATTCATCAGTGAGAGCTTTCCAATGAATGGCAACAAACCATATTTCCGACTAAATCCTGAAAAATTACCCATAATTATGCTGTGGTTAAGGAGTTGATTATTTAGGGCATTACCGTAGTCCAAAAGTATGGCTTCAGTCAAACTGAAACCAGATAAGCCCTTTAACATTAGGCTTCCTTTTGAAGTACTGTGTAGTCTTGTATATTTGTCTTCATTATCTTATACTCTATTGTTATGGCTACCAAATGTATAGTCCTCAGTGCGTATCTTTGATTTGGGACACTAGGGCATTGATTCTATGCTGACATACATTCATCACCTTTGAACCATTTCATGACAGAAGCTGCGCTGGTGTAGCACTAAAGATCCGGTGCCAGTGCATTCTTTTACATTTATAGGAGAATGCAATGGCTTACAAGGTCAAGGTATACATTGTTAGGCCAATGTATTCTTAATTGCAAGGATACCTATGCGAGACTCGCATATTTAAGAGAATGTACGGTAATGGCACAGGATTTTCGCAAACTTTCAGGAAGTTCTAGAACTTCTAGTCATGGAAGGGTTAAACACTCTAATGTTAATATCACTCGGAATGCATCAGTTATAATGCTTATCAATACCATTAGTGGATTGGATCGCACTCTCTGGGGGTCGGGATCCAAGCTCACTAAGGAAGAGATGGGGGTTCACAGGTTAATGATAACTGAAAAATTTACATATTGTTTGTTTTGGGGAAGCATTGATTATGTTGCTTTATATAGTCATACCATTGGTGGATTGAATCATGCCCCCTAGGGGATGGGATCCAAGCTTACTATACAGTAATGCCCTAAATAATTGACTCCTTAACCACAGCAGAATTATGGGTAATTTTTCAGGATTTATAGTCAGAAATATGGCTTGTTGCCATTCATCGGAGCGCTCTCACTGAGAGCTTTCCGATGAATGGCAACAAGCCATATTTCCAACTAAATCCTGAAAAATTACACATAATTCTGCTGTGGTTAAGGAGTAGATTATTTAGGGCATTACTGTAAATAATGGGAAACAAAGTAAAGGCCTAAATATTTTTTATGAACTGAGCTATTCTTGTTCATGATAAAATTATTTCGAACAGATGAAGCCAGGCTATTATCAGGCAGACTATGGAATTAGCTTTAACTCTTTTCATCAGATTTAATGAGCTCTTTGTGTTGTCTTCATCTAAAACATTATTATCCTGCACAAGAAAAGCAATTTCACTGCCAGATTTAAGAACACGTCCTTGATTCACATGGCAGTGGATTACATAATAATCAAGCAACTATTTTTACAAAAATAGGAATCATGTGTTCATGAATTAGTTTGAAGACACCAGTCCCAAATGCACACCTACCATTAAATTTTGAACCAATGCATCTCTGATCGGCACATCCACCTCATAGCATGCACGTCGGCATACTTTACCCGTATTTAAATTCGTTCTGTATTATTTTTCACTCAGTTTTAAATTCGCGCACTTTAAATTCACACACCCTTATTTCTGTAAAAAAAAATCTTGTATACGACGGTATTCAGTTAGTTCTTAATTGATTCTGAAGGTAGATATTATGACCACCACGATATAAATGTACAGCGCAGTTATTTAGTTGTGAAGGTAATAGGTAACTCTACTACACTTGGTTACTTCAATAGTTATTGGCATCACTGACATGAAATTCAACAAAGTAAAGTGACACCAAGGCCATTCATCAAGCATCTATAGGCCGATGAACGATGAGTTTAGAAATGTCACTTCAAAGTCAACATGTATATATATATCCATTAATACACAATCACCTCAGTTCTGATACCAAGGGTAACCTTATTCCAAGGAATTTTAAAGACTATATAAATAAAGCCTTTCAGGCTTGTTGTCTTATCCCTGTTTTTGAACATATGTGTTGTCAAATTATGTCAATTTGTTTGTATGTGCTGAATGTTGTGTTCGAAAATAAAATATTGTTTACATTAGGGTGTTTTTAACCCCAGCCGTTTCGAGATCAATTTCCATGCTCAAATGTGATTATTTCCCATTTGTTCGCTAAATGAATTGAGTCACACAGACTGTGCAATACTGTGAAAAATTAAATATAAGTAACTATATAAGTAAGGTATGTGGGAAAAAACTTTTTTTTTCAATGTTTGTGGAAAATAAAATGACAATACATGGAATTATATTAAGTAATGCATTAACCCTGTACTGTGATTATAGCCTGACCATGCATATCATCCATGAGAACAAAACTATTTAATATATGCACATCAAAGATGGCTCTTGTCCAGTTTTTTGCCCATAAGAGTGAATCTGTCCCACCTAGAATCACTAAAAATGGACAAACAAAAGAACAATACTCAGATCTATATAAGGGCCATTACTCAGGTTTAAAAAAATTGGACATTAGTGGTTTTTGAACTCAATCAAGATATTGTTGAGAAAAATCCACATACCCAATATGAATGAACTCGGTTGAAATTTGTTCAAGTTATCACATAACGGTCATAAAATTGCTAATAAAAATAAACTACTGTCCGAAATTCAGGTTAAATGAATCTGACAACCTGGTTTACGAACTCGATTGAGATATTGTTGTGAAAGTTCCACCTATAGAATATGAATGTAATCAGTTGACATTTACTCAAGTTTTCGTGCTAATTGTCAGAGAATTGCTAAAAATAAACGAACTAATTAAGGGCCTAACTCAGGTAAAAAGGATCTGACAAATCTTGTTTTCGAACTCACTCAAGATATTTTTGTAAAAGATCCATATACCATATATGAATCAAATTGGTTGAACGGTCGGACAAACCTGGTTTTCGAACTCAATCATGATATTGTTGTGAAAGATCCATATACCAAATCTGAATGAAATTTGTTGACATTTGTTCAAGTGATCGTGCGTTGACGTTTGTTCAATTTACCGTGCTAACGGACATAAAAATTCTATAAATAGACAATAAGGGGGCATAATACTGGTTGGAAAGTCAGGGCAGGTCTGATTTTATGTGTGCATCTTTCGCACATGACAATAAACTCACATACCAAAAATTGTCAGAATCCATCAATAAACGGCTGTTTGGGGCCACTCGCCCGCCGTCAACCAACCCTCGTCAAACCATATAAAGAAGAGTTTTAATTAAAAAAAAACTTAGCTAACAAATAGGCTTCAGGAAGTGATTTTAAAAAAAACCCTGGAAAAACCCAAAATACAGCTATGCTCTAATTAATCGACCCTCCTTAACGAGGTAATATATGTGCTGATCAGTAAATTATTGATTGTTTCGTCCACAAATATTGTCTGAGGTAGCTCATTATACATGTAAACAAGTATAAAAGCATTAGTGTACATTCGTTTCATCACAGCAAGTGTAACTTTAGATGTGTCCCATAGTATGACATGAATTTATGTCAATTATGATTTTTGAAAAAATATTAGGGCAACACCACCTGGCAATTAACTCTCCAACAATACAGGTATTCAGCTGAAATCCACCATGTATCACAAAACTAATTTTCATTTCCATGAGCTGAGTTCTTGTGCTAGGTACTGTGCTGAGGCCAGACCCAGGTCAAGCATTCAGACACATACATGTACGTGTAAATAGAAACTTTTTAGTGATGCTACCCAGCATAGTGGGCTATAGCATTACCAAATTCACCATATGTGACCCTCATTCTGTAGCTAGTTCTCCATGGTTGGTTGAGACCAAATTAGAATGAGGTCGTCAGAGGTTGAATTTGTTGATGATATGCCGGGTAGCATCGCCAAATTCGCTCTATGCTATGCCGGGTAGTATTGCCAAATTCGCCCTCTGCAGACCTCGATCATTTTGCTGAAGACCACACTGACATAACTGTCCATTTTCATCTGGAACCAGTAGCATTGGTACATGGCAATGTGATCGGATGTAAAAGGCGAATTCCTGAGAGTTGGTTCATAATCTGGATTTCTGAGAAGCATCATGCCTATATCCACACTAACTACCCCCGTAACTGCCGTAAGCACTGCCCTAAGTGTCATACACACCTTAACAATGATGCTGAACACTTTGAGGCAATTATATTGCAGAAATGTAATGTACATGTAAGAGGAAAATATTGTGACCACTTGGAAAAAAGTAACTTTTTTCGCGGCTAAACCACCCACCAACCCCAGCCTACTGTATGAAAAAAAGTGAATGAGCCCCCCCCCCCCCCCCCCCCCCCCCCTGATAATCAGAACAATTAATATTAACCCATTTTTTTGGGTCTAAATTTCCAAATGATATGTCACCAGATGTCAGGCGAAAATTTTGACAACGGTTTAGGGATGAGGCACCACAACCATTGTCATCATGTCCCTGATACTCCACTGCATGTTCTCATGGCTCCGTGCACATGTGATGTACATATGTGACTTTACAATATATGGTGTACTCAGTCAGTGCAACAACATTGCCTGAATTTATTATGGCTGCTGTGACACTAATGCATTCAGAGAAAACAATTGTTCACACAGGTTCACGTGCATTTCACTTTAGTCCCTGATGTTTAATGTGAAACTCTCTCCATGTAATTAATTAGTAATGGCAATAGCACACATAAATTTTGTGATTCAAACATATTATGGTAATATTCAAACATATTACGATAATATGCACCATCCTGAATAAAAAATTATCCACATGGTGTTAGTGGATTTATCAACATGATGGAAGCAAAGATGCACTTAACGTCCCCTGGAGACCTAAATGCTATTATAGTTGCATTCCTTTATACTGTACCAGTATAATTTATCTCCACAATATCTTAAATTTGAATTTATTATGTAATTCAGTCTCAATTTAGATGTGTATTACATCACGGTGGGGAATCAAGTGGTTTCGAGGTTGTTCAAAATTTGCAAATGCACAAAAACATAATATACGAGGAACTGACACAAAACTTAGAAGTTTGACTGTTACGAGCATATGTTAGTTTATTTTTGAAATAAGTTGATACCTTATTTGTTCGGAAATACTTAGTGGTTTTCTATAACATTCTGACCAAAGTTGCCAGTCAGAGGTGCGTGGAATACACCAGTCCATACATCATGGAGAATCCTTCGACTGACAACTTTGGTCAGAATGTTAGAGCAAACAGATATGAATTTGGACATAAATGAGGTATCAGCTTGTTTGAAAAATAGTATAGCATCTGCTCGTAGCTGTAAAAATAATATGTAATATGCTATATCTTAGTTTATTACCTTTTCTCCTAGCGTCTGGTCGCGTTTTAGATCGCCTCGGCCATTTTGAATGCGTGATACTCATCAACTAGAAACCACGTGATTCCCCACTGTGTACATGAGCGGGTGATAGCCACAGTAACAGGAGCGGGTGATAGCAGCAGTAACCGCCCTTACATTTCTGAAGTGTGGTTGCAGTGTACACTGCACCCATACTTCAACTGCAGTGTGCTTACAGTGTACACTGCAGTCACACTACACATACTTGTTTGAAAGACACCATGAAAAAGCTACACTGCAACCACACTGCACAGACTTAATCACTTATGTGAGCATAGAAAACTACACTGCAGCCACACTGCCAGGACTTGTTTCAATGAGAGCATGAGGAGGCTACACTGCAACTACACTGCTGGGACTTGTTCGAATGTGCAAACAGAAAGGCCACACTGCAACTACACTGCATCACAGTTTGATGCCATGCAAGGAATGACCTAAATATCATCAGCCAGAATTTCTAAAAATAATTCAGTAATTTAAAACCATACACTAAGCTAGCTTCATGTTGCCTGTATAATTGCTGAGACATGTTCTTGTATATTCACTAACAGTTTGAATTCCAACAGTTACCAGTATTTGCTTTGTTGTATCAGTTTATACTTATGTTCTAACTGTAAACTGGTGATATGTTCCATTCAATATAAGCCTTGAGATGCAAAGACTATAATGACTTCAAGATATACTGAGCCTGGATAACCTGGATTCGATCAGATCTATGTTTAAAAACTGAACAAATTTGTCAAATTTTGTTTATCGAAGAACCAAACATTCAGAGAAGATCAAATTGTCCTGGAAACAGTTTGTTCTACAAATTGGTAAGTACAATATTTACAACTATATCTCTGTTGATTGGCAAGATATGATGATGGGGGGAATTGATAAGCTGACAATTTCGAATCAATTATGTGAAAGAATTAGAAATAAGACTCTAAAAGCTGTATAAAATAAAACTATTTCCTCTATATTCTAGATCTAAAAAATTAGGGGCAGTCAGATCAATCGGAATCCTCGGTACTTTCCGTCGATTCCTCTAAAATAGGTAAGCCGATTCGACGAGGGTGACGATTGCAGTCAGATGCCATGATTTTGTTTTAGCTTTTCATTTCATGTTTATACACCTTTTGAAGAAAGGTTTATACATGTTTATACATGTTTTGAAGAAATATGGCAAATATACTAAGTGGATTTACATTGTCTGTCTGTCCGTCCATATGTCCAGGCATTTATATTAGCCATGGTATTTATTAGCAGATAATTTTTGAAATTTTACAGTCATCATTGGGATCACATCTAGGCAGTCCTTTCTGAATGTTGTGTCAGCTAAATTCTTTAGCATGCTCCAAGCTTTCATCTTTCATACGATCAATTCCAAAGTTCATATGTACAGTAATGCCCAAAGTAAGTGACCACTTAACCACAGCAGGATTTAGTCGGAAATATGGCTTGTTGCCATTCATCGGAAAGCTCTCGCCGAAAGCTTTCCAATGAATGGCAACAAGCCATATTTCCGACTAAATCCTGAAAAATTACCCATAATTCTGCTGTGGTTAAGTGGTCACCTACTTTGGGCATTATAATGTACTGTACGATTAGGATAATTAACCTCCGGATAAGAGCCATTTCATTTTTCAGATATTCAATGAAATATCATAGTTAAACTTGATTACAGCAAGTTGAGCTACCGTGTTATTGACACTTCCACCAGTAATTATAGTGGCTAAGTGTAACATTCACAATTTATACTCCTCAATAGCATATATGTAAAATGTGGCTAAATGTAACTAATTGATGACCTACAGTAATGCTCTAATTAATCGACCTCTTAACCACAGTAGAATTATGGGTAACTTTTCAGTATTTAGTCGGAAATATGGCTTGTTGCCATTCATCTGAAAGCTCTCGGGGAGAACTTTCCGATGAATGGCAACAAGCCATATTTCCGACTAAATCCTGAAAAGTTACCCATAATTCTGCTGTAGTTAAAGAGTCGATTACTTAGAGCATTACTGTAGTTATATGGCTAAGCATAATTTTGCAGATATCAGGTTCATTTCTTGGTCTTACCTTCACTGTTAATAAAATAAGTAGATAATGGTATTAGTGATAAAATCACTATTTAATATATGTTATCAAGGGCCAAGACATGTAACCATAGACAGTTGGCTATATTCACATCCAATTCCATAAACACTGAAAGACTCGAAATGAATGGGAAAGTACATGTAAGTAATCACCACAGAGTTTGATTTAGTTCATAGTATTCTGTTTGTATGTTTGCAGATGGACATTGGGGAGATGTTTTCATCCATTTATTTGGAGGACTACAACTTGGTGTTGTCTATATAAGCAGAGAGATCCCTCAGCTGTGGCCATCTCAGCATTCAGATTTGCGATCTCAAAAAGGTGAATGAATGATAACGCGATGCCTTGAGCAAACGCACGTGAATGCTGCCGTTCGTATGCATGCAGCTAATCGGATATTCGTTTAGTATTAACATGCTTGGAGTTTGTATAGTATAGACCACACATGCCGGACGACACGCTACGGCGTATCAACGATTTGTTATAATCATGTTTATTTTACAGACTTTATGACTCGTTCCCACTCGAGTAGACCGTTACGCGACAATGAGACCGAATCGTCTTATCGAATATACATATATCGTATTTCTCCAAATTATGCAATTCTGGCTTTTTTAAGAGTCATCAGATAATATTGTAACGATTCTATGTTAACCTTAAACATCCGTACATATATCATCACAATGTGCTATGTGTGTAACAGTGTGTGCCTTCTCATCTGGAGGTCGATGAGCCTCTGTATTGTGTCTATAGAGCGCATGCAGTCAGCTTACCAAGCTACAACACCATGTTTAAACAAAATCAAACCAGACCATGTGGTTTTGAAAAATTAACGTCGATCGATACATAGTTTCATCATTGTGCAGTCTTTTTTCAATCCCGAAATTTGTACTCAATTTCGATGTATACACCAGATTTCTCGATGTTTTAATGACATTTGGCCAGTTATCTCCTTTTTTGTTGCATCCTATACATAAAAAATGCAAAACCAGAAAAGTTGATTTTTGCAAGACCGCTTTGGATGTTTCGACCGCACCATGATGAAACTATATATCGACAGAATATACATGTCTCAAAATTATCAGGGCTGAAATGCCCTTAACAAATTTTTTTTCAATCCCATCATTTTATAGACAAAAGACAACCTAAATCGGTTGAACAAGGAGAGGTGTTAACAATTAAAGTGCAAGATAACTAGTTGTGACTGGCATGCAAAAATTAGGCAGACCGGATTTCGTCTGCATAAAGTCGCGGTCTGCCTGATGATGGTCGTGAGCACGTATAAATATTTATATTTTTTCCTGCGATGTTTTGTATAAGAATTCACCTTTTTGAGATCGCAAATCTGAATGCTGAGATGGATGTTCAATTAATTTCAATTGAAATACATTCATAATATATATGCACACAATATTTCGAATATGTTATGGATTCATATTTCAGATGACATTCGCAGTCCAATTGATCAGTCTCAGATACACATAAAAACACTCGAAAATTCATCAGAACTCCTTAAGTGATACGCATATTTACTGCACAGAAGCTCGGCGTTTGGTCACATCTTCATCTGTGCCGTTAGCATCTTTCTGGACCGACAGTGGTCCCTTCATATCTCGCGGATATTGAGGACACGGATTTTTAAAATTCTGTCAAATCCTATGCGTCATTGACAGATTCAACTATATACCGGCATTTGTTTTGGAAGCATGTAAGTCCAGGAACTATACTAGTGAATTGATGTTCTCGAAAATTTGAGTGAGCAAAAGCAAAAACACCATTGAAAAAATTCGCCAAAAAAAATTTAATGGTTTGATCTGGGAAAACTGATTGACAACTGGTGGATAAATACTCCTGCTTCGTGTGGAAATACACATACGATGCTCGATGTCTGTTTTACGATGAGAAACAAACATATCCCCATATCATATACTTGAAAATGACTTTCCCCAATTCCTCGGCTTTGGCGATACCCTCGGCTTTGTGCGATACCAAGTACACGGGGGTGATGTAGCTGGGAACGATTAGTGATGGGGTCGTTCAGCAATATGGCCGCCAGCAGTCATCTTGGATTTTACTCTTTGCATGACTAAATCCTTTGGCATGGGCTATAGGTCGTAGCTTTGGTCTGATCATTATGAAATTTGTCATGGATGTTAATATTGATATGTAGATGGGGAAACAAGTCATTTTGGGCTCGTTTGGCCAAAAAACATGGCCGCCAGCAGCCATCTTGTATTTTACTCTTTACATGACTAAATCCTTTGGCACGGGCTGCAGGTTGTATCTTCCGTCGGATCATCATGAAATTTGTGATGGATGTTAAAAATGACATGTAAATGGGAACGAGTCTTTTTGGTGTCATTTGGCAAAAAAACATGGCCGCTGGCGGCCATCTTGGATTTTACTCTTTGCATAACTGGGCCTTTCAACTTTCCACATTCCTAATCACTCCATAGACTGTAACACATGAACTTATTCCCTTTCCAAGTTGAGCTACAGTGTCATTGACACTTTCATTTTGTGTCAATAACATTTTTACCATGTATCGATTAAAAACATGTGACACTTTCTTATGCAAGAAATGTATGCTTGCTTTCTGTATGTTCCTGGGTTATGGTTGCATGTTTGAGCGATACTGAGATTAACACATAACTTTGTCAGACCAACATGCTTCCATAACCCACTGAAATGCAAGACCCAAACTTTATTTTTTGTTATATTTATACTTTACGGACAACATAGAGGACTTGCTGTTTTATTTGTAATTTGAAGTGAATTGAGCATGTTTTTCTCCTGAAGTGGAACGTTAAATAATAAGAATGTCACACGCACTGTCGGTGATATACAGATGATTATCAATGATACGAACATGACCAATTGGCATTTGAGACTAGCTCATTCCTGAGTTGCAACATACACCACATGTGGATGTATATGGTCACATGCTGGAGTAACATGTTGGTGTCCATGTGACCCAATGTTTACAATCCACAATCAGCGATGTGAATTGGTGTCAACAAACTAGGAGTGTAAATAATAATACATGGAATATGCACTGCTTGTATGTTGGTATTTCCATAATTTTGAGTGGTGCCTTGGTGTTCATTAATTCCTGCCCACATTGTTTTCCTACATATACATAAGTAATACTAATGTATATGTAGGAGAACAATGTGAGCACCAATTTAGTATATATACATGTATCTCAAGAAAATATGACAAAAATCAATATTACAGTCAGGATATCTGTTATTTTTTGTCAGCTTTCATACTACAAAACCAAAGAACAGATGGCAATGGTAGGAATGGACGTCCAAGACAAGATACAACATCAAGAGACATTAGCCAAGCCAAATTGTGAAAAATATCTGGCCACAGATCTAAAGCCAAACCTCAACCTCAACCTCAACCTCAGCTTTCTCAGGGATGTGTAATCATATTCTGTATTTATATTGTATTTGTAATTACTACAAATTTTGTACTACAAAGTATTTGTATTATATTGCATATTGCAATATTGATTCAAAAATAAAATTTATATGAATGGTTCAAAGCATCTCTATCCACATTACTCCCCCCGACCATGTAACTACACTGCATGTACACTGCATATATACTGCATGTACACTGCCAGTACCTACACTGCATCTACACTGTAAGCAAACTGCAAATACACTGACAACCCTGCAGTATAGCCACACTGTCAGTACACTGCAGCCACACTGCCATTCTCTACACTGCATCTACACTGTAGGTACACTGTATGTACACTCCCATAGCTCATTTAAATAATTGAAACACACTGCAAATACACCTCATGTACACTGTAAGTACACTGTAAGTACACTGCCATTTCCTACACTGTGGCTGCAGTGTACACTGTAGAGACCTTGTTTCTGTACACTGTAAGTACACTGTATTAAAATACACTGCGAAAATGTAAGGGCGGATCGGATATTAGCAGCAGTAACCGGAACAGGTGATAGCAGCAGTAACCGGAGTGGGTAATAGCAGAGGAAGAGGAATTAACAGCTGGAGGAGCCAAAAGATGCGCGTTTGCACACCCCCTCTTTGTAAAAGACAAAAATGATGAAAAAGAAATAGCCTAGACATCCAACATGTTTCCATCGGTACATGGATTATCATCCATTGTGATATTTCCAGCTTCAGTGCAATGCTGGTACCCATTATATTCAAATGAAATTATTTTGTTACAATGAAACTGCCAGTTTTTACACATTTTCTGTAATTCTGTGTCCAGAATGAACAATGCTCATTATACTAGAGCATGACTGAAGCAGTTCAGTGGCATCTACAAGTCTCAGTAGATTATTTCCTCTCATCTTTCTCAATCTGGGACTGGGAGATAGCAACTGTCACATTCGATGGGAGCCAGTAGTAGCATATCTGTTATGGCTGATCCCCCCCCCCCCCGAAATATGTCCAAATTATGTGTCATAAATATAGTATAGCATATACTTCAACTTGTTTGTCAATTTATAATATATTATATAGAGAATGTATATCATGGTCTGGTCAACTATATAGTATGATTATTAGTATCATAATGATTCAATCAAATGCACAGAGCTAAGAATTAGTTTTAGAAAAAGCTGATCAATCATCAAAGTCAGTCGGTAGAAAGCACAGGCCCGGTCAACCAGATGTTGCAGAGCATCTGACATCATTGGTAAATGGCCATATGTCATATGCAGGCCCTCTAGCTCCTCCTGAGACCTCAAATAAATGGGCCCAGGCCGGACCATGCAACCATACTGTCTACATGATATTTCAGATCAATGAGGGACTCCAAACATATTAATAACTCAGTATGAGATAATTACTAATGTACAAATTCTTGTTTCGCCTGGGCGCTGTAGATACGCTGGGGGTTTTATTTATAGAAATCTGTAGAAATGGGAATTTTTGGAACGGATTTATAAGTCGAACTGCGCGACCCGGAGGCCGAGTCCGGTAAAAGGTGTAGTTGGGAATTTCAATTTTGTTTATCGTCCTTTACACTATTATGTCAATGATGTTGATTTTTGGTTTGTGACAAGCTATGTCAATTACAAATAAAAGAAATGAAAAAGATAATTTGTAAGGCTTATAATATTTCAACTTTTATAGACATTTTTTGTTCTGCAGCTCACTGAGGGTTGTGGTCGGGGACGGCCGAGACAGCCGCCGGTTTGTAAATTAGGTGCTGGTTGTTATTGTTATTTTAACGGAATTCTGAGTTGGTTATTCGCAAAACCAATATATTTTATATTCTATAATTACAAACATGGGTATATAATATATGATCTTGAGTGCGTTACCATTTCTGACATTGGTTTTCTTGTATTAATATATTAGCTAAATGTGTGGTAGGGTCTAGGCATATGTTCAAATGTTGACAGTTTGTACATCTAGTGTAATAAGAAATTGTATGTGCGTTACCGACCAGGAAATTCATTGTTCGATGTCAGCCCAAGGCTCTATCAGCCCACCTATCTTCTCACCGATATTGGCGAGCCGATAGACAAATCTGTTATATTAGGTTGTCTAACAGGTGAGATATATTGTTTTTACAAAACATATAACACAACCAGCCCAACATATTTATGAACCTCATTTGATCTTCAAGGGGTGAAAGATTGTTATAGCTATTGCTAAACTGCAATAGGGTGGAAGGCTGGAGGTGCAAAATTTGCAAATCCACCATAGTCCGGGAGCCGATACCCTGCACACCCCTCGGGATTTAACTTCACCTCACTCTTTTTCTTCCTTATTATGTCGCTCAATTTTTAAGCAATAAAGTGGCTGCGTAGATACCAGACAAGATGGCGTTCAACATGGCCACCATTTTTCAGACAGGGCACTATAAGTCAGCTTGATGCTAATTATAGTGAGAAAAAATATTGTCAAATGTATACAAATGTACACATTTTTGTGAAGCTAAGATATAATATCACATTTTTAGTGCAAAATTTGAGCACCCCTTCTATGATGGCCACCAAAATGGCAGCCAGAAGTGGAAAATTTGACATTTTTTTCACTAATATCTTCTATATCAGTTTGTGCTGTTTGGAACTGGTTGCGATTTGTGACTAGATTTTGTCTTTTTCCATCTTAAATGATCATTGAAGCAATGAAATATGCCATTTATGTGGTTTCCAGCCACTTCCGATCCCTCAAAAATTTGATTTTACAGAATGCTGTATATAATTTCACCAAAAATCACAATTGGGATTCTGGTCATATTTCAACAAGAAATGATCAGAACTGCACAATGTAAGTGAGGCATACCATTATTTATTATTATTCCAAATCAATGGAACCAAAATTTTAACTTTGGCTCAAAACTATGGAAAATGATAGATATTGCCCCAGCATGGACTGCAATCATAGTCGGATTCCTTATGTCATTTTGCATTTTTGGTTTGTTAAAAGCGATCTGAAAACGGATTATGTATGCCTAGTATGTGTGTTTTCGGGATTGACTTGTTTCCATTCTTGAATTTTGGCGGGTCGGCCTAAATCGGGGTCAACATCATTTAGAGAGCGTTTCGTATTTACAGAAAACGGTATATGGTGCCATCTGGCGTATGGTGATCGGTGCGATTTGAAACTTCTCCAAACTACTAGATATGACCATTACATGTATTTTTGAAAATTTTTATGTGATCGGTTCATTCTTGTTGGCTACAGTTGTGATCAAAATTTAACACTGAGCCCTATGGAGATTCTAGTACTTTGGATAGATGGCGCCATTTCGCGTATGATGATATGCGCGTACTGATATTCCTAAAAAAAACTATGCGCGTACTGATATTCCTAAAAAAAACTAAGTATGAAACACAGACATAGTTTTAAAAGGAATGGATGTGATCAGATGATTCTTGCTGGCTACAGTTGCGATCAAAATTTAACGCTTAACCCTGTGGAGAATTTCGTGTTATGCTCAAACGTTGATTGTAATATCACTTATTGGCAATCGTGCGCAAATATATGAAGTTTAACACTCGTGTTTGACCCACTGTAACTATCCGTGATTTAATAGTTGCAACATATGATATAGTTATGCCTCCAGATACAGTAATTGGCAAAAGTAAGTGTCGAATGGTTTTGTAGTTTCGATAATATGCAGCCTGTTCAATCAAATGAAAATATTCACAACAAGACTGTTCACGATGTGATTACATATTATATCATTGTTTTTTTTTATACTTGTCTGTATTGTTGTCCACTGACTAGTTTTAAAACCACATCGTTGATCATAACGGGATGTAGTGTCACAAATACACAGGTATAGATGGAAGTTGTTCGCTGTCATTAACTCAATCGTTGTCACAGGACTCTATCCCACATGCACTGAGAGAATCTGTGTTTTCGCAGGATTTGTGCTACTGATAAACGGACATTTCGGTGCAGCTGAGATCTTTACTATATCGGTATAGGCTTTGCTTTCACGCTTCCCACGCCAGTTACATTTGACCAACTTCAGTGCAGCGACTGAAACCCAAAATTCACCATCAATATTCTGACCACAGTTAATCTCCACGCTTCGTGAATAGCTGTGAAAATCAAGTAAATTCGAATTTCCACTAGAGTAGAGCTTAATGAGTAAAATATGTATCAACCATAGATGCATGTTCCTGCATTCCGAGTATATAGGTGCTTAGTAACCGCTAATAATGAGCTATCGGGTCCGGTGGCAAAGTCTCCCGATCTTATAATGATCAGTGGCATATGCAGAACATGGCTGCATATATAGTTTTAGACATGCATGTGCCCAACTTTGAACAAAGCCAGCACCATGTGATTAGACACTGACTAAATTAAGGCAATACCAATAAATGATTAGTACACAATTGTGGTATTTGATTAGCAACCGTTGCTAACCTTAAATAAGACATCTGGTTCACTTTGACGACCAGGTATATCTCAAATTTCACATTTGGGTATTAACTGTATCGGAAACGCAAACGTTGAATTACGACCCTATAAGCTATAATTGCAATTTCCAGTGAATTCCTGGTAATTTCCTAGACTAAGTTTCTCGATCTTATAATGATCAATCGCCCATGGGGCACAAACATGTACAGTTTCATATCTGTGTCACCATTTGAACATAACCAATACCATCTGACTATAGACACTATCTCATTAACGGGAAAATACCATGGCTGGTTCAAAGCCAAGTATGTTATTGGGGAGAACGATCCATTAAGCCTAAGTCGATGGTTTGTCACAACAGATGGAGTCATGATACATTATGAAGGATGATGGAAGTGTCCCCTTAACTATGTTCGAACTTCTTCGACACAGTATTGTCCCCGCACTGTGTCACTTGTATCTTACTGTGTTGTGCTATATATAATACCAAGCACATAATGCACATATATATCTTCTTATAAATAAATTATCTCTTAGAAAGTGTCCAGAGATGTCTTGCCTATTTATACTGACAATTTATTTTTATTCTTGTGGCAAAGTATTTGAGGAAGAGATTTGTTATGTTGACAAAGATGTTAATTTAGTATGTGAAACATGTATCCCGGGGGAGGTATCGAGTGGACGGAGAAAGTGTTTTCTTTATACTCTAATGAACATAATTTAAACTCCCAATTTGGATAAACCCGACCAGGAATTATAGAACAACCATCTATATAAGCCCAGCAATATTTAGCAATAAACATGGACATGATAACATTGTCTAACATCTTTAAACAATACCACCCTATCCACATCTATCTGGCTAAACATATCATTGGCATATAGATGAGTTGTTGTAGTTGATGCTGGTCGGGTTTCTCCAAATTTAATACTAAAACAGAATGTTCCATAAGCTACGGTGGCTGGTTTAGGACATGAGAATTTGTTTTTTATTTCACGAAATACTAATTCGTGGTCACGAAATACTAATTCGTGGCTACGAAATAACTGATTAACCTTTGCATATATATCCAGATACCTTTACGGTATGGTTACACTGACTTGACGATGTTTTAGAAACAATGCGTACGATCGCAGAGCAGCTACTATAAACCCCTTATGGCATGGGACCCGGGCTCTATGGGGGTATGGACGTCATATATAAACTATCCCAGAGAGAACTGGGAAACACGGGTCAGGTATAGCTCCAAGACAAACTGACTATTCATTAGTTTTTACCAATGGGAATGCCATTTCTCTCGGCATATTGGCCGATTTAAGTAAAATAGGGGGTTTTGTAGGGTGGGCCCAAAACAAGCTTATCAATATTCACCCCTTTCAACCATACCCGATCCAATATGGTCGCCGCTCAGAAGGGGTCAAATGGGGTACACATTATTTATCGGTCACTTGACCGATATAGATCAAATAAAGAGTGTTGTACCGTGGTTCAGCTAAATTTTCACACCCTCAGCCCACTCGAGCGAAAATGATAACTGATCAGAGGGGTCCATATATGGTACCATGGAATCCCCCCCCCCCATTTTAGGTCGAATACAGTGTGTTGTAGGGTGACCCCTGAGACAAACTAAATGTTCACCCGCTTTCACCATCCCCGATCCAAAATGGCCACCCCAGATGGGTTCAAATATGACACCTATACAATTTATCGACCCCTTAACCGTTTGATGTGGTATAATTGGTGCTGTATGGTGGCCCCCAAGATATACTGAATGTCGTGGGTGCCCATGTAACCCACCCCCAGGACGGCGGCAACTTTGGATCGGGTTGGTGAAAGGGGTGATTACTTAATTTGTTTTACGGGCCACCACGCAACACGCTTTATCTCAAATCGCCGTGTCTCATGCCAAGATGGTGGACAACTGCAACCAGATCATCTCTATCCGCTTCCATTACAACAGTGACTGACGATCGTATATCACAATTAGTTATTTAGTGGCCACGAATTATTTATTTCGTAACCACGAATTAGTTATTTCATCATGGCCACGAATTAGTTATTTCGTGGCCACGAATTAGTATTTCATGGTCACGCAATTAAAAAATATTCCCATGTCCTAAAAGTTTTGACTGACACTTACATAAATATGACTCCCATATTTGTTAGAACACAACTCCGTATTATGCGGTACTTCGTCCTGGCAATAAACATTAATTTTGTCAATTGATGAAAAAACACCATCAATCAATTTTACAATGGCATCCTGAAACTTTAGTCTTGATAAACATTGCATTTGTATAATAGTGGACATCACTGAAGCACGTGATTGTGATGTATATGATTGATGTGAACCACATTTTTTCAACTACTGTATCTGACTATATTGCAGGTTAATTTTGTAAAATCACATGTAGTTACGATAGATTACACGTAAGATCCATGCATATATGATAGCCATTAAGTTCCACCACTGTGAACGTTTGAGTAAATTGTCAAACTCTCTATAGGATCCAACGTTAGTTTTGTTCGCAACTGTGGTACTGTACCAGTGGAGACTTATCTGACGACACCATTCTCAAAAATACATTTCAGAGTCATTCTTGACATATGTGCTCAATTTCAACTTGCACAATTCATGAAAAGGCTAATCGTGTTAGTTAATATCTGTATAATCAGGAAACGCTCTTTAAATTTTTTAAACCGTCCAAACAATTTGTTTCCACTAAAATGTCAGACTGGAACAAGTAGACTCTGAAAGTAGACCGCCATATTTGATACTTTTGTTAATTTCAACACGCACAGTCCACCAGAAGGTTAGTTATGAGGATTAATATTTGTATAATAAGCAAACGCTCTTTAAATTCTTAAAACAGTCCAAAAACTTTTTTTTCCAATAAAATTTCAACTGGACACAGGTAAACTCTGAAAGTAGACACGATATTGATAAATAAACCGTTCGCATGTCGTCTTAGACAATCCTAAATTGCGCGACCGTTGTTTTCGACCAAAGGAATCTGACTTGTGAAATCAGCGAGGGTGGGGGTAGGGGTAGCTTTTCTGCGATATCTTTACCAAAAATCGAATGTATCGAAGTTTTGTTTGTGGCATATGATCAAGATATCCTTGTAGATTGTTCATGTTCGTCCATATGTGATATAGCTCATTTTAAGAATATACAATACCTTAATATTTGGGAAAGAAAATTGAAAATGCGGTCATAAATGCAATTCGTCTGATTATTTTTGATAAAATTCCACATTAAGATATGTAATTAAGTAATTTGTGGCAAGATCTCTCCATGTTTTTCGATTTCCAAGAACAAAGAATGCCACTTACCGAACTTGCTATGCGTAATAGCATGTTTTTATTACCAGGTGGACGGGGAAAAAAATAGAGGGGTACACAAACAAAAGCCCCACACAAACCTGTTTCCACTAAAATATCAAGATGGAAACAGGTAGATTCTGAAAATAGACACACTGGTGGTATAGAAACTGTTCTCATATCGCTTTTAACATTCCGAAAACGCGCGACCATTTTTTGCGACATAAGGATTCCGACTATCATTTACAATGAATGAATTGTTGATGAATAAAATTGACTAATATGCTTTCTATACATTGAATACTAACATTACTGATGAATGAATAATATCACAAACTTGACATCAAATCGGCAAAAATTCTCTTTTCAGGTTTGGACCATGTTTTCAAGTAAAATGGAACTATCTTTGGTATCAAAGGTGCTTAAATGTGTCACACTGCAGTGTTTGAGGGAACATTACTCAAGATGGCTTGCAAAATGGCAACCAAATTTGGTAAAAAGTCTATTTTTCACATATATTCCGAACATTATTCTCTGATGTTACGAAAAATTTGTGACTCACTTGGTTATTAAAGATGTTACTTAATCATCTGACAACTATATGTTATATTCTGGTTGTCCCAGTATATTATGAGGCATGACAAATTCATTTTAAGGGATGAAGTATGGAAATTTCATCTAAAATTTCTTTTGGGATTATGGCCATGTTGTTGAATGGAAATGAGCAGAAATTTGCAATGGAACTGAGAGGGATCATGTCATGTGGCTACTCTGGCCCATTAACATAAAAATTCTGGCCCATTAGCATCAAAATTTATCAACATAAACTATTGTCAGGAAAACCGTTTCCTCCATTGTGCATATAAAATGCCATCAAGACGGAGAACACTGACATTACCTCTCTATTGACTAACATATCCCTGAGGTATTGTGGAAAGAGATAGTCACCCAAAAGTAAACATATACAACCCACCCATGACCTTATAATCACTCCATATGCATGAACTTCACAGAAATGGCCAAGTGCCACTCGATTTATATACCTCATCCATGACCATACAGCCACACTTGGGTATACCTGTACACCCCACACATGACCATACAGCCATGAGTAACCATACAGGCACACCAGATATACTGCTACACCTCACACATGACATGACCATATAGTCACTCCATGTATACTTATTCACCATTGCCACATCCATGGCCATATAGCCACTCAAGACATACATATATGCCACACCCATGACCATATAGTTACTCCTTGTATACCAATTCGCCACATTCATGATCATACAGTCACCTCTTGTATACCTATATGTCATACAGTCACTCCATGTATATATATTTGCCACACCCATGGCCATATATAGCCACTCAAGATATACATATACACCCAACCCACAACCATTGTCACTCCAGGTATATATATTATACATACAGACCTCACCAAAGGACTTACAGCTCTTCTAGACATACTAATACCCCGCACCATGCACACAGCCATTCGTACACTCCAAACTTGCATATACACCTCACCCATGACAATTCAGACACTCGCTGAATACTCATGAACCACAATTGTGATCAGAATCCCTCCTTGTAAACCAATTCACCTCACCATTGGGTGTATGTCAAAATGGCAGCCAGGGAGTGACTGTATACATAAGTGATGTTAGTAGGTATACATGGAGTTATTGTATGATGATCATGAATGAATGGTATACAAGGAGTGACTGTATGATCACAAATATGGTTTATGGGTATACATGCAGCGAGTGGCTGAATTGTCATTGGTGAGGTGTATATGCATGCAAGTCTGGAGTGTATGAATGGCTGTGTGTGGTGTGGGGTATTGGTAATCTAGGGCTGTAAGGCCATGTGTGAGGACTATATGTATACTATATATATATACCTGGAGTGACTATGGTTATGGGTTTGGGTATATGTATATGGCTATAGTTGTGGCACATGGATTGACTGTATGGCCAATATGGTGAGGCGAATAGGTATACAAGAAGTGACTGTATAATCATGAATGTGGCAAATACAGTGTAGGTACACAAGGAGTGACTATATGGCCATGGGTTGGGTGCATATGTATATCTTGAGTGGCTATATGGCCATGGATGTGGCAAATAAACACAAATTGAGTTGTACATGGGTTGTACATGTACATGGGTTGTACATGTGTATTGCCAATGGTGAGCCGAATACAGGAAGTAAATGTATGATCATGAATGTGGTGAATAGGTATACAAGAAGTGACTATCTATATGGTCATGGGTGAGGTGTAGGAGCATACCTGGTGTGCCTGTGTGGTTACTTATTGCTGTATGCTCATGTGTGGGGTGTACGGTAGGGCCCTGCGAATCAATTTGATGCATTTCGGAATCTTTCATCTGATTCAAATTCAGCTGTCCTGATTCGAATCATTGGCACCAGTTGCATTCTCATTAATTCAACAGTTCACATTGCATTTCGCGATTATATATTATGATACAAATGCATATAAATAACATTGCCATTGACTGAGCCATACTAGAGGGTATCACCCCCCCCCCCTTTTCGGTACGCGGGATTCAGGGTGTTTTGAAGCCGTACGCGGGATTCGTACCCCCGAATTAACTGGTATTCGGGTTCAAGCAAAACATCTTGGACGCAGGTTTTGATGGCGCAAAGTAATATTTTGTGCTAGTTATCTGTGTGAATGGGTGGGTATAATAGCTTCTTGGGCATATTCGACCACCGTGCCATCATAAACATGCTAAAAAATGCTTGACACCAGTCTAGATGCTAGGATTTTGCGATTTTCTTGTTCAGATTACAAAATTTTCGCACACCAGGCCGAACCATGGTCGGCCGTCATTGTCTCTCCCCTGTGGCCAATACAAAAATGCTAATAAGTTTAACAATATTTTACTACATTTGGTCAAACTTGTGGTCATCAGTTGGAGAATTTTCCAACCTGAAGGGGAGTATGAGGTTTGAAATTTCCAACACTATAGGAAAGCTTTAGTTGAGGCCAGTCTGGATGCTAGGATTTGCGATTTTCTTGTTCAAATTTCAAAATTTTCTCACAACGGCCGAACAACGATGGTCAGCTCGGTGTGTCGTGGTCTCTTGCCCGTAGCCGTGTGCATGTGTATGGAGTTAGACCACTAGATGTTAGGATTTATGCAATGTTTCAGGTTAAAATATCTGATTTTTCACATACCGGGAATATAGAATCATGGTTTATGAAGATATAGGATATTAGGCCTAAACACTGAGGTGCAACGAGGGGGGGGGGGGGTGCAAATGGAATTATGCAAAACTTGTGTTCGGTCTGATTCTGACTCAAGGAGGGGGGGTGCAGTTGGAATTTCCCAAGGTGGACACCCCCCAACGGAAACCCTCTAGCCACGTCCCTGGTCATAAAGTATCATTAATGGTATCATAACGGCCTCATAACGTGACCGGCTTCATAATGTGTCTATGTAACTTCTATGTATTATTTCTTAACATGTATTCAGGTAATTTCAGGATTCACCCCCCAAAATTAACTCGTATTCAGGATTCACCCCCCAAAATTAACTCGTATTCAGGATTCAGGGGGGGGGGGGGGGGTGATACCCTCATACTACAGACCACAGAAGCATTGTACCAGTAAGACTTATGCAACTGATCTAGCAAAGTTTCATATTTATGTCAAACTTGTGATTTATTTTAAACCTGTGAACGGCTGAACGCGATTGCTTTCTGGCTAGGGTCCTGCGAATATTCGATATTCGATTCGAGATTCGATTCAAAAGTCAAATTCGATTCGAATTCGAGTCGAAATTGCCAACTCGAAATTTCGAATATACATTGATGGAAAAGTAGGCTGTTTACGGACAAGTACACACGTCGATCTTAGCAGTTTTTGTGCCATTTAATTACAGAAAATGATGTATATATGCACCTTATAATTCTTATTGTACATCGCGATTATATATATTAAATATAAGTATAGCCATCAATTAGCCACTATAGGACTACTAAATACACCTGAATTCTAGCTTTGAACATGGTGGCCAAAAGCTCGGAGATCACCGATGGACCGACAACGCGCGTGAATAATAATAGCTATGAGACTGAGCAACCGCTAGCGTTATCCGCCGTCTATCCGTCTCAGGTTATGCATTATGTAGTATAGCTGAGAATTTAAACAACACGTGTTCCCGGCATCGAAAAGTGCATTTTGGCGATGTTTTCTTTTGAAGATTACTTTCAATTTCGGAGCGTTCTTTGACACTTGACAAAATGTCGTCGTTATTCATGTTTATTTTAAACATGATACAGCTGCAGGTAGTGCAGGGACTTACACGTGAGATGAATGCAACCTGTTGTATAAATCGCATGCATCTGGGACAATGACCTATCTATGGAATCATCTGTCCAAGAAGCATCGAGCACTACATAATCAGGCTACCCTGCTACTGTTGTTGCATCTTCAAATTTATAACAACGGGTGATTCCGAATGTCGACAATTTTGCATGTACATGCAAACTGTACAAATTTCGCGTGATTTTAGTTCTGATAATCCGTTTAGTTGTATCGCCACATAAGTTATGATGGAACTTCGTGCATGTAGTTGACAAATCGTTGACAAACCATGCCCAATTGAGAATGCAACACACAGATATGATTCGATTCGATATTCGATTCGATTTCCAGAATTCGATTCGATATTCGATTCGATCAAATTCTCCAATTCACAGGACCCTATTTCTGGCTTCAATATTGCTTCTGGTATTGTTTCATTATTGTATTACAGAGACAGCCATAAAGAATGTGCACTTAATTGGATAGACATGCATTTCATCATTTACAGATAATATTTACATTGTATAGTACTGATGATCATTTATCTGCATTACAAAGTGAGCAAATTGATATTGGTACGCCAGGTACGGCCTCCGAGTCATGTATTATCTTCATCTTCACTATTATTATGCAAAATGCAATAATTTGAGATTCAATGCGATTCAGAATCATTTGGCTGATTCGATTTGAGATGCGATTTGAAATGAAAATTTCCGATTCGCAGGGCCCTAGTGTACAGGTATACCCAAGTGTGGCTGTATGGTCATGTGTGAGGTGTATCTGTATAAAGCGAGTGGTACATTTCTGTGGTAATCATGCATATATGGAGTATAAACTGTAAGGTCATGGGTGGGTTGTACATGTGTACTTTTGGGTGACTATTGCTTTCCACAATAACTCAAGGATATGTTAGTCAAGAGAGTGTTAATGTCAGTGTTCTCCATCATGATGGCTTTTGTATGCACAATGGAGGAAATCATGGTTTTCCTGATAACAGTTTATAAGTTGATCAATTTTGATGCTAATGGGCCAGAATTTTGATGTTAGTGGGCCAGAGTGGCCATATAACAAGATCCCTCTCAGTTTCATTTCAACGTTCTGCTCATTTCCATTCAAAAATATGGCCAGAATCCCAAAAGAAGTTTTAGACAAATTTCCATACTGCATCCCTTAAAATGAATTTGTCATGACTCATAATGTATTGGGACAACCAGAATATAACATATAGTTGTCAGATGATTAAGCAACATCTTTAATAACCGAGTCACAATTTGCTACCTTTAAGTAAAAGCAGAGAATCATGTTCGGAATATATGTGAAAAATCTACTTTTTACCAAATTTGGTTGCCCTTTTTTCAAGCCATCTTGAGTAATTTTGCCTAAACCACCACAGTGTGACACATATCAAAATATTAAGCACGTTTGATACCAAAGATAGCTCCATTTTACTTGTAAATATGGTCCAAACCTGAAAAGAGAATTTTTGCCAATTTCTCAACCAGTTCCAAACAGCAGAAACTGATATCTGTACTAATAAAACTCAATATTGTTTGTTCGTTTGTCTGCTCATAGGCGACCAAATGGCTGGACCATCAGAGCTGAAAATTTGCATATAGGAGCAATTTGACCAGGGGAGCGTTATTAGTTAGGTCCTAGGGACCTGCGAATATTCGTGATTCGATTCGATGTCGATATCGGGCACCCGATTCGAGATCGACACCGAACGGGTCCGCTGATTCAGATATTTTCGAATCGGTGTTACTTTGGAGTAGCTCATTATTTGCTTCTAGATAACACATGACAAACGACCTGAAATCACAAAAAATTGAAGCACAAGGTTGTCGAGTTAACCAACGTAGGTAATTTTGAATGTATGTCATTCAGAATAGATTATGCAAATTATGTGGCTCGATTGTAACCTGTGACAGTGATCAATCACCACATATATCTTTAAATAAATATATAAATTGTCTACACGGTGCAGTGATAGTTAGATACGGAACTCAATTGATTACCTTAGAACTTCAGATATCCAATTCAGATATATGAATAAAATTCAATGTCAGTCGCCATTATGCGTGACAAAACATAGATTGGAATGAACAGAAACCTTAGAACAATCGGTCTATTATATGTTCTTAAATGGATATCAATTTATGCGATCAGTTATCTGCGACACTGTCGGCAGTATTCCTAGAAATTTTCTACATTCAGTTTCAGTTTCCCAGCTAATTGAGTGCGTTGCGTTGCACCAAGTTTCTATCCGTTGAAATTTGTTGATAACATTTAACACTTGCTAATATCTATGTATGTTTTCTTGGACCCCTCTGTGAAGACAATTACTGTGAATATGTGATATAGGTATTTGATCTATTGTGGGGTGAAAAATGTAATAGGTAACTACCATTGGCATCAGACTACAACAATTATATAGCTGAACGGTGTACCCGTGTCCAAGTGAGTGAAATTTGTATTATCTTTATTAAATAATGTAGACAAGTGATTTCCTTTCCATGGACTTGCCTATATCATATAGAAAACACAAGTTCCAATGGATGTTTAAGAAGATTAACATTCTTACATGGTATCTAGTGAATTTTGCAATGTTTTTGTCATGAGACACCAAAGTAAACACTGGTAAACAATGTCAATCACTAGCTGATTTGATTCAAGATTCGATTCGATGTCAGGAAGGAGATTCGATTTGATGCAAAATCCCCGATTCGCAGATCCCTAATAGGTCCCGTTCACCTCAAATGTCTTAAAAGGGCACTAATAATTATTTTATATATATTCTGGCTAGAGGCAACCAAACGGTTGATCCCTCAAAGGTGAAAAATTGTACATATGGGTAATTTGACCATGTGAATCATGTTAGATAGGTCCCGCTGACCTTAGATAACTTAAAAGGGCACTACTAATTAATTTAACTAAATAATTAACTATATACCCAAAATGATTGAAATCTGGTCGATGAAAATTGAAACATGGGGATAAATTTACCCGTCAAGCTTCATGATATAGATAGGAAAATATTAGCAATAAATAGCATTTCTCAACAGCTTAGAAGATATGTAGGAACATTGGTACAGATGGGTCACCTGACCAGGGTATTGTCATGCGATAGGTTCCTATGACTCAAGATAACTTAAAGGGGGACTAATAAATTATATGGTCATTCATTATTAGCCCAGGCTCTATGTTGGAAAATTGGTGCACAAAAGTAAAATGACTCAGGGAATGTCATAGCATAGGTGCTGTTGATCTCAAATCAGGGTTGGGGCGATTACATGCCAATGTAATCGATTACGATTACAATTACTTTTGATTTACAGGATTACGATTACTGACTACATTGTTTTCAATGTAATCAATTACAATTACAATTACTTTAGTAAATGTAATCGATTACTTTTCGATTACATCTGATTACAATTGTTAGTTTCCAACCATTTTGATCGCATAGGAATAAATAATGAAATAAATCAAATTAAAATGTCAAATTTGATTGAATAAAAACATCACTACATTGAAACAAGAAACGACTGAAACAATAGAATGAAGCAAGCAATAAACACAGACTTTTAACATTTACATGTATTGGTGAGGTTTCACCATGAAGTTGTGCACCAACTTATTGGGAATATATTATGTTTTATGTGTATTTATTTATGTAAATATATTTTTCATATATTTTTTAATTTTCTTACATGCATTGAAACTAACGCATTGATTTGTGAAAATATCATTAGAAACAATTATAAATTATTTGCATGTTCTGTTAGATTCAATACCCAACAATAAAAATAACACTAAGATTTCTTTGATGATCATCCATTCAGTTGATCTCCTGATGAGGATTAATTGAGGCTTAACTCCATGAATGCAGTAAATGACAAACCAGCTAATTAGTTCTACTGATGTACATCACACCGGCTTTGTTCAGTTAATTAGCCCTATTGTACCAGTGTGACTCTACAGCCATTGTCTGCAGCATTCCCAATAATATTTAATCCTAATTGAAGTTGGCTAGCATATTTTATTCATATTAGAACATTTCATTGTCTGTATCATAAGGGTATTGCCATACTTGATGTATTCAACATTTCAGCAATTGTGTGTTATCTGTGTCCACTGCCAGAATGTACACAGTGTACCACTAACGCATGAACAATTGTACTAACATTCTGATATGTTGTTTCTATCTGTGCACACTCCACAGTACTACACTGTGAGACTATGAGTATCCAACAGCCATCCATATCGATATTTTAGTAAAAGTAATCAAAATGTAATCATGATTACAGGTACATTTGAAAGTAATCAATTATGATTACGATTACTTGTAATCACAAAATGTCATGATTACTGATTGCAGACGATTACTCTAAATTTTGCAATCGATTACTTTGATTACAATTACTGATTACCCCAACCCTGTCTCAAATGACTTAAAAGAGCAATAATAATTAGCAATAAAGAGCATTTATTATCAACTTAAAATATAGATGTAACTTTATCCGGAGTCATGCAATATGTGCTGTTTATCCCGGATTACTGATAATTAGTTTGAATGACTGGAAGGGCCACTAATAAATAATGCATTCTTCACCCAAGCAACACATTCTTCACCCGAGCAACGCCGGGTACCCCTGCTAGTAGAAGATATTAGTGAAAAAATGTCACATTTTTCCACTTCTGGTGGCCATTTTAAGTTGGCAGCCATCATAGGCAGGGAGCTCCAATTCTGCACTAAAAACGAGGCATATATATATCTTAGCTTCACAAAAATATATGCATTTGTATACATTTGACAATATTTTCTCACTGTAATTGGCATCAAGCTGACTTAGTGCCATGTCTGAAAAACTGCCGCCATGTTGGACGCCATCTGGTCTGGTATCTACGCGGCTACTTGTTTCATGTTAACATTGCTTAAAAGTTGAGGGACATAATAAGGAAGAAAATGAGTGTTGAAGTTGAATCGCGATGGGGGTGCAGGGGTACTTCTATCACTATCAGATCCTCACACTGACCAACCGTTTCCCCGTTGGGGGTGTGCATTTGGCCATTGTGGTGTGGCGAAACGCCGTTGTACGGTGTTTTTGGCGAAATTCGCAAGCGGGTAGGAGAGGGCTGATCACCAAAATCGGGATGGGTAGTTAATGTGCATATTTATTATAATGAGACCCCCCACAGTCCTGAAGAAGGATATTATACCCAACGAATGAGCGCTTCCCTGGCTCTCTGTTTGTTTATACGGCTGAGAAATAGCCTACACAAAATGCCAGGGTGGGCATTATGACCATGGTTCCTCGACATGAAAGCCTTATTTGCTCACCCCTGAACACAATTTGACACCCCGCTGGTATTCTCCACGAAAGAAAAATTATCCCCGATCATGCTGGTAATGGCCCCAACTCTCCAATGGCCTAAATATTCAATAAAATCCCAATCGAAGTGGGTCAACAGCAGCGAAAAAATGACAACGCCGTTGTGGTTTTGATGGCAACAACGTTGTGGTCGGGCTGGTTTTTTGATTTTCGACGATCGTGCAGTATTTTGATGTTTTTGAGACCAGAACAAGGTGTTTCACGCATATTTCGTATTGTGTATCCAAAATATTACATGTATTATCCGTATAAGCAATGTTTACTCGTGCATACATGCCACGTAACCTGTCCACATCAGGGATGGGGTAATTGTAATTTGTAATTGTAATTGATTGTAATTAATTACATTTTTTCAAGTAATTGCATGTAATTGGTAATTGAGTTTATTCTCAATTACATGTAATTGCAATTGTAATTGGTTAGTATGTAATTGTAATTGTAATTAGGGTTTAATTTCAATTACTTCAAAATCACAGGTACTTGTTTCTTCTCAAAGTTCTCTTTCATGATTCATCCAATGGTTTTTTTTCCACAATTTCAAAGTGTAAGACTGGTGGCTGGCTATCACTATGTTGTCACAGCACTGAGTTTTTATCCACTGTGTCTCAATGGTGAATTATGTTGACACCTCCTGTTTGTTTGCTTAAGCATTGGTTAACCTTTGAGGTAGAAGGCTTGTTTTGATAAATACAATGAGAAACCAACTTCAAATAATAGACAATAGATCACTATAATATATCACTCTTATGATAATGTTTCATTATCTCCATCTGTGATGGTATATATGCTATGGTAGAAATTCATACCAACCATTGCTAATGCTAATGGACTCCACATAAACACGTTTTTTGCTCCAAATCGAACAAGTCATGCATTTTTCACAGCCAGTTATGAGGTGTTATGAACTGCCCGTTAATTGTCCATATAAGCTGATATATGCGGGACATTAATCTTCATTTTGACTTATATGCTGTATGGTTTTGGTATATTTAGTGTGAATATATACGACTGAAAAGTTGGTTGAAATTCTGTATATCAGGTGGACAGATATTTCTCATTGTATTCACCCGTGCCATGCTATGTAACCTCATAATGGCCTTCGAGATGATGATTGCTGTTAAAAATAGTCAGACAGAATACTAAAATACAGAGTTCATGTTATAATAGACTTACATCAATCATAAATATATCGCAGAAATTACTAGATAATATGGTATTGTCAAGTTTGTCCGTTTATGTTGTGTAAATAAAAGTCAAAACGTTACATATCCCGACTTTGTTTTGCATAACAAGGCGTACAAACTTTACGCGATAATTATAACACTGATAAGGATAGCCACTAACCCTGAACTTAGATGGACATACTTGAGACACACAATTACAACGCAAACGACATGTATAGAAATAACAAACAAAACCTACATATTTACTTTATTTAGTGATGAACCACGAAAAAGGATAGATATTTGATCCCCCATTGCTCCTATAGGATACGGGACTTTGGAACAATTCGCGTTATTTCGTATAAAGACACTAACAACATAACGTGCATCATTTAATGACACCGCCCTACCCCAGACCCACCCACACAGAAAAGCAAATTTGGGTCATGATAAATAACATTTAACTAAATGTGGTGTGAGAGTTTAGTGTGTAATACTACAAAAAAAATAGAAACAAGAGGTGGCATCAGAGATGCTGTGTCTCGTTTTCGGTGGCTTACCGCCGGTGCATGGCTACCGCCGGTGGCTAATGCCAATTGGTGTGCATCAGTATCGGTAGACTAATTAATAGGTAAAATCGGTTAATATTTGTTCAAGTTATCGCGCTAACGGCCTCAAAATCGCGAAGAATTCACAAACTCAGGGGAAAAAGTTCGGAGAAACCCGGTTTTCGCACTCTTTCGAGATATTGTGCGAAGCAAGTCACACACCAAAAATTAATATAATCGGTTAATATTGTTCAAGTTATCGCACTAACGGCCTCAAAATCAAAACAAATTTGCAAACTAAGGGGGATAACTCAGAGAAAAAAGATCGGACAAACCCGCTTTTCGAACTCGTTTGAGATATTGTGCCAAGAAAGTCATGTAATCAAACCGGAGGATGTTTGTTGAAGTTATCGCGCTAACGATTAACTATAACTCACCAATACATCTGAATTTTAGTTATGGTCCACTATCATGTTGATTTTGAAGATGGTTCCTTTCAACCCGTAATGCACAACTGCTAAATTTTATCAAATCGGAGGACGTTTGTTGAAGTTATCGCGCTAACGAGCTAAAAATTCACGAAAAATTACTAATTAAGGGCCATAACTCTATCAAATTTTATCGGGCCAGGCTGGTTTTCGAATTCGTCCAAAATATTCTTGGCAAGTATGTCTATTCCAAATTTTAAACAAATCGGAGGATGTTTGTTGAAGTTATCGCGCTAACGAGCTAAAAATTCACGAAAAATGACTAATTAAGGGGCATAACTCTATCAAATTTTATTGGGCCAGGCTGGTTTTCGAACTCGTCCAGGATATTATTGGAAGACACTTATACACCAAATTTTAGTTTAATCGGATGACGTTTGTTGAAGTTATCGCGCTAACGAGCTCAAAATTCGTACAAAATGACTACTTAAGGACCATAACACTATCAAATTTTATCGGACCGGGCCGGTTTTCTAACTCGTCCGAGGTATTCTTGGGAGACACCTATATATCAAAATTTCAATCAAATAGGATGATGTTTGTTAAATTATCGCGCTAACGAGCTGAAAATTTGTGGAAAAAATGACTAATTAAGAGCCATAACTCTATCAAATTTTATCGGACCTGGCCGGTTTTCAATCTCGACCGAGATATTCTTGGGAGACACCTATATACCAAATTTCAATCAAATCGGATAACGTTTGTTGAAGTTATCGCGCTAACGAGCTGAAAATTCGTGAAAAATGACTAATTAAGGGCCATAACTCTATCAAATTTTATCGGACCAGGCCGGTTTTCGAACTCGTCCGAGATATTCTTGGGAGACACCTATATCCCAAATTTCAATCGAATCAGATAATGTTTGTTGAAGTTGTTGCGCTAACGAGCCTAAAATCAGTGAAAAATGGCAAAGGGCCATAACTCTAATAAATGTGCGGACGAACCCGATTTTTTGTCTGCAGCTTACGTGCATGGATATGTACTCACACACCAAATTTGTTTTAATCCGTCAATAAACGGTTGAGTTATAAGCAAAACACGCCGCCCGCCCGTCCGTCCGCCCACCGTCCCTCATCAAACTATAAGTCGAGTTTTGGAAAAAAACTCGACTAAAAATAACTTCTTTTGGGTAGAATTATCCTTGCGTTATCGGAAGATATTTCATGTTCCTCCTCTCCCCAATAACGATCCTTACCGTATATAAGCTCCAGCAGTGGGACAATGAAGCTATTTCTATTCTATAACAATACTCAAGAAGCAGACCAGACACGTGTTATTATATAGCATACATCAGATTCATAAATTATAATTTTGACGGCGATTATAAAATGTATTAAGAGAACATGATACTCATGAACGTAATCATCATATGGCATATATGGAAACTAATATATTTATATGTGTGGCTTTCTTGGAAATACCATTGTGGTAAAACTTTTATGAAATAGGGTGAGGGTAGGTTTTGAGTACGTTTATAATTTTCGTAATCAAATCGCCTATTCGCGCCAAATAAACTTGAGTTGGTCAAACAGCAGTATCATGAGTATACAGGACGGGGGAACTTACGTCACTTTGTAATCTATAAGCCGCTCACTTCGTACATTTTATGTTATATATTTGGTGCATGAGTTGTGAGCTATGTGAGAGAACAAATTAATACGTGTGAATTTTACAAATATCAATTAAACGGTTCATCTAATTTCTTTTATAAATTCCTACAGTCAGATGCTCGTAGCCCGTTTATATATAACCATGGGTATATGCGAAAAATACACAACGAAAACACACTCCACAGTTTGGATCGATAAGTCTTGCCCTGTGTATTTTGATGTTGAATTTTTTGACAATCGGTCTTCCGTATCATTTCTACAACACAATTATCGTCTTACTTGCAGCACGACTTTATCGTGTGATCGTCACGGAAGCGTTTTCTTTCAGAGTATGGTTAATACATTGCCGCCGGTGAAGTGTATTCTCGGATAAGAAAAAATAGGCCTATGCCAGGGCAGAAACTAAAGTTGCGAGAGGCACCCCTGGTTGAGTGTGGGATATTTGGCACTCGAGACTTGGTTATAGAGGGTTTTCGTTGGAATTTCCAACTGCACCCCACCCCATTGAACCACACCAAACTCATAAGTTTGCGTAAATCAATTTGCACCCCCCCCTTTGATTTTTCCCAAATGTTCCCTCACAGACTACCAAATGGTAGACTATTCCAAATGAACCAGTAGTATTGTGGCCACTTGTCGTGCGGGGGGGGGGGTGAAAAAGATGGTTCGGTCCAGTATGAGATTAAAACATCTTAACATCTAGTGGTATAACACCACACAAATTTACACCCCGGGGTCAAGGGCTACATCCCAGCCATGTCGGGGAGTCATAACCATCCCCCGTCGGTGAGCTGTGTAATGGTCAACCCGGCAGCTAAAGCCCGCCCCCCCCCCTGTCGGGGATATCCTGGTGCCACCCCTGTTTGAAATCATATTAAATGTTTGAAGAAGACCACATATTGAGCAGAAATTAGGGGGAAATGAGCTCTCGTAACCACAAAAGTGCACTAAAGACATCCCAATAAATCCAAATTAGATGCAACCGCATATTGTATATATATGGTATCGTTCTGTTTGCCTCTCTATATCCAGGGACGTGGCTACATGGTTTCCGTTAGGGGGTGTCCACCATGGGAAATTCCAACTACACCCCCTTGAATCAGAATCACCCCAAACACAAATTATATTTGCACCATCCCCCTTGTACATCAGTGCTCACGCCTAATATCCTATATATTGTTTTTTGAAAACATGGTTCTATATTCCAGGTTTGAAAATTCAGATAGTTTAACCTGAACAATTGCATAAATCATAACATCTAATGGTCTAACTCCAGACAAATGCCCACGGCCCACGGACAAGAGGCGGGGACACACCAGGTTGACCATGGTTCTTCGACCCGGTGTGAGAAAATTTTTAAAACTATAAAAGAAAATATTAAATCCTAGCATGCATCTAGTCTGGCCTCAACTGAAACTTTCCTGGTGTTGCAAATTTCAAACATCAAACTCCCCCTCAGGTTGGAAAACTCTCCAACTGATGACTATTTCAGTCCACAAGGTTGACCAAATGAAGTAAAATATTGTTTTGTTAAACTAATTAGGAGTTTTGTATTGGCCACGGGGGAAGGGACAATGACAACGATAGTCGGCCCGGTGTGCAAATTGTTTTTAATCTGAACAAGAAAATCTCAAAATTCTAGCATCTAGATTAGCCTCAAACCTTCCTAGAGTTGGACATTTCAAACCTTAGGTTGGAAAATTTCAACTGATGACAATTCCAATGACAATGTTGACGAAATGCATGACAATATTGTTTTCTTAAATTAACTAGCAGTTTTTTGACTGGCCACGGGGGAGGGACCAGGACACAAACTGTCCAAGTGTTGGAAATTTCCAACCTGTCACCCTCCTAAGGTTGGAAATTTTCGACTGATGACCATTTCAGTCCAAAATATTTACCAAAAATAGGACAATATGCAAATAAATTGTTTGAAAATCAAACTACAAGAACATTTTCAACTTAATGTTGGTGTGAAATTTCCAACTAATGTTTTGGTGAGTATGAAATTTCCAACTGTTGAACATTTTGACCAAAGTTGGGGGGGGGGGGGGGGTGAGACACCACAACCCCCCTCCTGTCGCCACGTCTCTGTCTATATCATATAAATCCTTTTTCTAAAAACCCTTAAACCAACTCGACGTGCGATTTCCCTGCGCTCCTGTTGCGCAAATTCTAGTATAAAAAGTGCGTCTATTTCAGACAAAGTTCAAACAGTAAATGTGACCAGACAAGACATAGAAACCGCTAATCTCATATTACAAATCTGACAACACCAGTCGAACATGATTACCTTTCAAAGCAATAACACCGGGCACGATGTTACGGACAACCACAGGCATGCACACCATGGATAAATACACGGTAAAAAGAACGGCGTTTTTTTTGTACGGTTATATCTGGCATATACCCATGGTTATATATAAACGGGCTACGAGCATCTGACTGCTAGTTTTTATCATCCACTGGTTATAAAAGATGTAATGAGAAATTATATGCCTCATCCACTAGTTTATTCCGTCGGACACAGCCCTTATATCCGCTTTAAATCAATTTTAAGTCAAATCCGCTTTGGTTAGAGATACAAAATGTGATGTACGCGCGTTCCACGCCGTGGTATAGGCCTATTTGGACAATAATATACCTTGTTTGGAGCACAAAAAACGTGTTTATGGGGACAGGTTACGTGGCATGTATACACGAGTAAACATTGCTTATACGGATAATACATGTAATATTTTGGATACACAATACGAAATATGCGTGAAACACCTTGTTCTGGTCTCAAAAACATCAAAATACTGCATGATCGCCAAAAATCGAAAAACCAGCCCCGCCACAACGTTGTTGCGCCCCGCCACAACGTTGTTGCCATCAAAACCACAACGGCATTGTCATTTTTTCGCTGCTGTTGACTCACTTCGATTGGGATTTTATTGAATATTTAGGCCACTGGAGAGTTGTGGCCGTTACCAGCATGATTGGGGATAATTGTTCTTACGTGGAGAATACCAGCGGGGTGTCAAAATGTGTTCAGGGATGAGCAAATATGTTTTTTATGCAGGCTATTTCTCAGCAGCCGTACAAACAAACAGAGAGCCAGGGATACGCCAATTCGTTGGGTATAACATCCTTCTTCAGGACTGTGGGGGGTCTCATTATAATAAATATGCACATTAACTCTCCATCCCGATTTTGGTGGTCAGCCCTCTTCTACCCGCTTGCGAATTACGCCAAAAACACCGTACAACGGCGTTTCGCCACACCACAACGGCCAAACGCACACCACAACGGGGAAACGGTTGGTCAGTCTTGACGTTCTTCCCGGACTGAAATTGCCCACTGATCTTTGAGGCGTAAATTTACAAAATATGCAGAACTTGGTATGTGACCAGTTGGACACCCCCATCCGCATGTGGTCGCTTCACGTGTTATCTCAGCGACGTCATGGAAGCGATCCATGGATTTGAGGCGAGCTACTGATTCTGATGTGAACCAAACTCCATGCAGCGCCCTCTACGTTAGCCCTGCCATATATCTCAGCGAAGCGATGGGAGATAACTCTGCCTGGAGTTTGCATGTGAACTTGAAACTGGCGACAGTGGCGGGAAAATTAATCACATGCGGTTATGATCCCCGATGCAACTCGCCAAACTCCGTTGAAGTTAGCTGATTAAAGCATCTATGGTATATTCTTCAAACTAGCTGTTCAGACAGAAATTTGGGTAAGTGCACGCTTTTTGTTGTATTCATGGCAATCATGTGATCAAATAGGTCGATGAATACATGAGAAGATACTGACATCACTAGCACGCCCGCGTGTATACTGTTGGCCAAATATTAGAAAGACGTGGGCCGATGGGGGTTTTATAAATAGAAAATTTTTTTTCCGGTTTATTTAAAAGTCGAATTACGCGACCAGGAGGCCGAGTCCGGTAAAAGGTGTAGTTGGGAGTTTCAATTTCGTTTATTGTCCTTTACATTATTATGTCAATAATGTTGATTTTTGGTTTGTGACAAGCTATGTCAATTACCAATATAAGGAATTTAAAAGATAATTTGTAAGTTTTATATTTCAACTTTTATATATATTTTTCATTCTGCAGCCCACTGATAGTTGTGGTTCGAGACGGCCGAGTCGGCTGCCGGTTCGTTAATTAGGTGCTGGTTGTTATTGTTATTTTAACAAAATTCTGAGTAATGGTCAATCGCGAAACCAATATATTTTATATTCTATAATTAAAATCATGGGTAGGCCTATATAATATATGATCTTGTTTATGGATATTGTAGGAAGGCTAATCTGGCCGTGTCAAATTGAGCTATAGCGATGGGATTTATCGCAGGACAACACATTTCGGGTTTTCGTGGGGTGTGTATCCGCTGGGTGTCTTATAGTTGCAGTATGTAACCATTATGACCACGTTAATTGCTTTCGATGTTTAGTTATGAACAATGGCTGGACCATGCACTCTTGGCCGGAACACAATACCTCCGATTTTTGACCGCATTTAGAAGCTTTCTGGTGTGGTGAATGAGAAACCTGCAGTAATAAGCCGTAGTTTTTTGTAATAATTCGAAGGATTAGTTGTTTTAACGGAATTCTGAGGTGGTGAATTCATGTAACCAATATATTTTATATTATCTATTATATATTTTGGAAGATCTGTCTGTGTGTCTGTCTGTGTGTTCGCAATGGCTGGACCATGCACTCTTGGCCGGAACACAATACCTCCGATTTTTGACCGCATTTAGAAGCTTTCTGGTGTGGTGAATGAGAAACCTGCAGTAATAAGCCGTAGTTTTTTGTAATAATTCGAAGGATTAGTTGTTTTAACGGAATTCTGAGGCGGTGAATTCATGTAACCAATATATTTTATATTATCTAATATATATTTTGGGACTTCCGTTTGTCTGTCTGTCTGTTAGCTATATGGCCGGGAAAACGGCTGGACCGATTGAGCTAAAACCTCCAATCTAAGGTTAAAAACTCAAGGGCAGTGTTTACCGCCGTTTTGGAGAAGCTCCGAGCACCCCATTCTCCACACCCAGTCACCAAAATGACCGTCCTTGGCACTGTGGGGTTAATCGCGTTGATAGTTAAAGAGCGTTCGTATCCACAGTGTCGTTGATAAAGAGCGTATGCGTGTAGTGTGATTCTTATGTCTGGGGCCAGACGTGAGTGTGTCTGTATCTAGACATGAGGGTGTTGTGTGATTCTTATGTCTGTCTTCGTACTTATAATAGGGGTTCAAAGGAACGGGGGAGATTTTCATCGGGTAAGTTTTTCCGCCCGAGGTGATCTTCACCTTGAAACGGGTACCCACAAACGTACCTCTTTTAGGGACGGGTACCATCACGCGACGGGTACCACCATTTCTCTTGATTAAAAAGGCAGAATTAACTCAAATTAAATAAAAAAAATTAACGGATTTCGACGAAATTTTAAAAAGCCACGGGCAGTGTTTAGCGTTGTTTTGGAGAAGCTCCGAGCACCCCTTCTCCACACACAATCACCAAAATGACCGTCCTTGGCACTGTGGGGTTAATCGCGTTGATAGTTAAAGAGCTTCGTATCCGCAGTGTCGTTGATAAAGAGCGTATGCGTGTAGTGTGATGCTTATGTCTGGGGCCAGACGTAAGTGTGTCTGTATCCAGACATGAGCGTGTTGTGTGATTCTTATGTCTGTCTTCGTACTTAGGGGTTCAAAGGAACGGGGGAGATTTTCATCGGGTAAGTTTTTCCGCCCGAGGTGATCTTCACCTTGAAACGGGTACCCACAAATGTACCTCTTTTAGGGACGGGTACCATCACAGGACGGGTACCACCATTTTATTTCAAAAATTAGCTACTCACCTGACATAATTCATACAGAATTAGATTTATCTTAACCTCCGCAAACCGCCACTCAAAAATCGGAAACATGAAACGTTTCGTTTCGTTTGTTCCGTTTCCCAGTTAAACTTTTTAGTTATTCCGAGCATGCGCATTGCTCATACCTGTATACTCAGTTTGATTTCTTGGCGCTCACAATCAGACGTGCTGAAAATTAGTGCTGCTCTTACAATGTCAGAATCTGAGGCGTCTGTTTTTTCTCTGACAGAGTCTACTGTAAATCTCCAGTGGATAATCTGCGTAAGCATAAGACCAAACGATGGTTGCGCTACGATTTCTGGAGGAAAAGATTGCCTCGCAAGAACGGAAAATGGCAGAACTTTGCAAGGAAACCGGCGGAAAGTCAGACATTATTGTCGGTCTAGGTCAAAGTATTCAGACCAGGTGATCTTGTAGATCGACCGATAAACACTCAAGTCAAGGGGATCTTCAGGATCGCCCGTAAGACACAAGTTTAATGCTCAGGAGCCGAAGAGGCTGTCCGAAAAGCAAGACACAAACAGATGATCGTGTAGATCGACCGATAAACACTCAAGTCGAGGGGATCTTCAAGATCGCCCGTAAGACTGCACAAGTCTAATGCTCGGAGCCGAAGAGGCTGTCCGAAAAGCAAGACTACCGATACGAACGTGCAAAAGTCGCACAGTATTAATGAAAGTATATCACATTATCCATGTGATAACAGCGTAAGTATAGTTCAGACAACGATGTGTTGTCGGTGTCAGGTCATGGACAAGTTTTGATGACACAACTGTTATGCCAGACAGAGTTTGACATGCACTCAGTATACCACAACCAATGGCTTATAGTGGACCTTTGGGTAAAGATGTTTTACCTTTAACACTTAAACAGCCTGTCAGTGGACTGACCTTAAATGAAACACGTACAGAAAGAAAATAAGTGCTCTAAGCTTCATGGCATAGTTACATGTACATGATAGTAAAGAACTCTTAATATAATTCCTGAACATTAAAGGTACTCAACCCGATAAAACTCCTCTCAATTACTATTTCAATGGCTTCGGGGGTCAAAAATATTTGATTCGAGTCGAGGAAGTCACCCATCAAAGCTCAGATTTGTTAGATATCGATTTTAGAAATCTATTATTTTTCATTATCGGGAATTCTTTCTGGCCCAGAAGACAATCAAAAATTCGTTATTATTACCCACTTGATTATATAGAGTTATCCATCCTTGTCTGTTTGAATAGAATTTTGGCGTAAAATCTCGAGCAGGTTACCAAATTGACGGCAGTTATTGGTACTCATCTCGAGAACATAAGAATTTTCAAAAATCAATATCTAATAACTCTGAGCTTTGTTTGATGGGTTCCTCGACTCGAATCAAATATTTTTTACCCCCAAAGCCAAAGAAATAGTAATATAGGACCCTCTGATCGGATTGTTGTTGTTGGAATCTGTTGAGATGGGGACCCTCTTGACGGGTTGAGTACCTTTAATTTGGGGAGTTACTTTTTGCAGAGTCTTCAAATGAAATGATATCTTGAAAATATTAGTACCTTCTTTTGATGAATTGGTACAATAGTGTTTGATAAGGACACATAGAAAGTCATTGAAAGATACAGATTAGAGATCAGGTCGCTGCACAGACGGGAATGGCTGTGAATGTCTATATACAACAAACATGTGCATGCCTTGTGGAAGGCGTTCAAGCTAAGGTGGTTGACTTGAATTGACAACAATAAAACTAAAATTGGAGACAATTTTTTCGATGTCAACTAAAGTGTTGGATCAATTACCGGTAGGCCTTGAAGGGCCATGTATCATTTGATTTGTCAACACAAACAGAAGTTGTGAATGAACCTTATTCGTCAATCAAAACTTCTAAGAGAGATTTGATAGACAAATATTCTCAATGACCACCCAGAAAAGTTACAAGAACCGTTAACCTGGCCGAATAGTTTAGTGATGATCACGACCAACCACATCGAAATCAGATCGAATCAGCTGTGTGTTGAGCTTATTTAAAAAAAAAAAAATAATAATAATAATGTTTATGCAATATCTAATATTCAAGCCTCATTCAAATATTTTGAGTCGGGGTTTTTATTATGCTCATTCCCGGAGGTTTTAAATACACATTCCGATGTGATGAAATCTGATAGAAGTTTGTAACCACGTGCAGCATGTAAACAGATTACTATGTCGCAACACTGGATACATAAAGCGTTTGTCACCGCTGTCATTGAATGTGGGTCAATTGTGCACGTGTCCAAAATTGTTACAGTCTGCATGGTCAAGGACGCCGAAACTGTTTTGTGAATTTGCTGCTGTTTTGCTGTTGAATTCTCAGATACTAATGTATATAATATGATAAATAACGGTGGAGACGGGGTGTTTATTTGTATAATAAATGGTGTAATAATGAGTCCATTAAAATTATTTTAGAGGTGAAATCGTAAGACGAGTCCATTTGTTGTTTATGCAAATTTGTACTTTCGTTTTTCACACATATCCGGTTTTTAAATATATCACACATTCTTTCCGGGATTTTGGGAATAAAAGTTAATAATAGTGAAGAGTAAGATAACTGTGTTCAATATTTTAATTCAATGAATATCCTTCCTTTATGGAGAGTTCTGTGGCTGAATCTCCGCCGATATTTGCTGTGAATATCTCCAGGTCTTCACGACACTTACGTGTACTTTCCGGTCGTGGCTCAAACTCTCCGAAAATGAGCCAAGATTTCACCCAAATTTCGAGTTACCGTTGTATAATGCGTACCAATATTCTGGGCTATATATATTCAGGTAAGAAAAGATGCGACTTATACACCAACATTTACTGTTGTCGTGGATCAATTTAGATTTGTGAAGATGCTGAATCAAGTCTGTCATAAAACACTGAAAATTGAAAAGTTTCGCGAGAATAATTACGAGAAACAATTCAGTGATTCTTGTCGTATCTTAAGGTCTGATGGATGACTGGATTTGTCTAAATCCACCCCAAAACAGGCCTATTGCAAGGCATGGAGATGTTCATGGAAACCATGTTTCATTTGGACAAATGGTTAGTTTGTCTCACAGTTTTTCGTATAAGAGTTCTCCATCAGGCAGTAATGGATCCGTTGAAATGACGGGACACTGCCCGCAGTTAACTACATATGTTAGGCATCATAGCATCATGCCTTGAGTTGATTCAGAATGCTTGTCTTGACAGGAGACTCATTCAGTGATATCTATCTCTTGAAAAGATGGCAACCAGTTCGCCATTCATACACGCTTATGGTCCCGTGTACACAAGATCTGGCACCCCATCTGGACTGGTGGTAACACATACCAAACATGCAACGGGATTGATTCTTTTTTTTTCTTCAGATCGTAAATATGGTTTTCGATCACAACCGATGCCAGTCTTCAGGAACGGGGGTCCCATTTTGGGGCAAGACAGTACAGGGTATCAACAGTCTGGAGATAAAAGCAGTATTATATACATGCAGTATTGCATACATGCATTAATACATGCAGTATTATATACATGTATTAACAATAAAACACTTCACACAAAGTGCTTAATATACAAACAAACAATACAAGGTCCAAATCCTTTTTTGTCAGTTAGCACAGGAACCTTGGTTCTAAAATCAGCTCACATACATGTACTAGTAGCAGGGTCCAGAACTAGCTTGTAGATTTTTATTTTGTCTCAACCAACCATGGATCCGTTTTGCAAATTTTTCACGAGAAGAAGAACATAAATTTGTGATAGATGCTCTCTCTTTTTCACGAAGGAGTTTATATGTTCATGCATTTCCACAAATTCCACGGTTTCCCCAAGTTTTTACAACTTGTGAGTCCTTTTCAGTGCGAGTTGATTTTAATAGATCTGCATTTACCAAGACAGTCTGGTTTTCCAATGATTTTAAATTTTCTAGTCAAATCATCCACTCGTTTTACCAGTTGTGGAACAGATATTAACACAATATCAGGGGAGGGTACACGTACCTAATCCGGAACCATACCTGATGAACCTGACGGCTTGGCATCATTCTGTCAACAGATATGATCTTGGCAACTTGGAACACGAAAATACTATCAGTCTAAATATTTAATAGTAAAATATAGCGTTCCGAGGAAAAGAAAGTAAAACAAAATTAAAAAAAATTCTCATGATGCATCTTTAGCAAATATAGTTAATTTGTTTTTTAGTCAGATATGTTTGCTTTGGGTTTTACAAATACTGTACGGTTGCAGGATACAGTTTTCATGCTCTCATCAATTCTGCCACTGGGTTGCGAATATAGCAGTGGGACAACACCCACACATTATTTGAATGTTGAATATGTTTAATGCAAGGCCTCCAAAACGAAGGCTGGCACCGGTACACGCTTGGGATCTTCCAAAAAATAAAAATAAATAATAATAATAATAATTTTTTGGAAATATTGAAGAATCCTCCATTTGTACCTTAGACTTGGCCAATTTGAAAACTGGTAGCTTACGTTGAAGACAACATTTTCTTGTTTGCCATTACCACTTTTGAAGGTGAAGTCACTGTAGTGATTTACAAAGTCTACATTTGGGTAGCAATGATATGAGAGTTCAATGGCAGGGCATTACTTTTTATGAAATGACCTTTTCTGAGTAGCATCATTTCTCATCAAGGTCCTTTAACCTTACTTTGAGAGAGATGTCAGAGTGGATCCGAAAAGTGCTCTTTGATGTTTGTTGATGGAACAAATAATAACAATAATCGACCCCATACACCAGTCTCATCACAGACTATATATTCCTGGTTAGTTAAGCTTATAAGAAGGTTTTTTTGTTTCCTTTCCAAGTGACAACAACATTACGGCTCATTTCACACTTTGGATTGAATCTTCGTGAGCACTCTTCTTTGGAACAGGAATGAGAGACTTTCTGGAAAGTGCTGATTGGGCACTTTATGCATCTATATTTATCAAGTTCTACTTGACAGATGTTGGCTCTGAAGTGCTAAGTGTTGGGTAGATTCCCCAGCAAGTTTGCTGTGAAGGAAAATTGTGTTTTGGTTATCACATGTAAATAATGTTCAGTATATGTTATGATGTAAATCATGAAAGAACATTTCATGGAAGAACCATGGGACAACAGTATCAGACCAGAGCTACGCAGAGCAGCTATGAAATCAGCATAATTCTGTATGAATTATGTCAGGTGAGTAGCTAATTTTTGAAATAAAATTAGCAGATTTGGACACAAGTCAAAATTTTATGAATAAATTATACTCACCTGACATAATTCATTCCCGCCCTCCTCCCATCAGATACAGTTGTCCCATGGCTGATTGTGGCGCCATGGGATCAAACTGAGTATACTCGGAATAACTAAAAAGTTTAACTGGGAAACGGAACAAACGAAACGAAACGTTTCATGTTTCCGATTTTTGAGTGGCGGTTTGCGGAGGTTAAGATAAATCTAATTCTGTATGAATTATGTCAGGTGAGTATAATTTATTCATAAAATTTGGACTTGTGTCCAAATCTGCTAATTTCTCTTGATTAAAAAGGCAGAATTAACTCAAATTAAATAAAAAAAATTAACGGATTTCGACGAAATTTTAAAAAGCCACGGGCAGCGTTTAGCGTCGTTTTGGAGAAGCTCCGAGCACCCCTTCTCCACACCCAGTCACCAAAATGACCGTCCTTGGCACTGTGGGGTTAATCGCGTTGATAGTTAAAGAGCTTCGTATCCGCAGTGCATGTCGTTGATAAAGAGCGTATGCGTGTAGTGTGATGCTTATGTCTGGGGCCAGACGTAAGTGTGTCTGTATCCAGACATGAGCGTGTTGTGTGATTCTTATGTCTGTCTTCGCACTTAGGGGTTCAAAGGAACGGGGGAGATTTTCATCGGGTAAGTTTTTCCGCCCGAGGTGATCCTCACCTTGAAACGGGTACCCACAAACGTACCTCTTTTAGGGACGGGTACCATCACGGGACGGGTACCGCCATTTCTCTTGATTAAAAAGGCAGAATTAACTCAAATTAAATAAACAAAATTAACGGATTTCGACGAAATTTTAAAAAGCCACGGGCAGTGGTTAGCGTCGTTTTGGAGAAGCTCCGAGCACCCCTTCTCCACACCCAGTCACCAAAATGACCGTCCTTGGCAATGTGGGGTTAATCGCGTTGATAGTTAAAGAGCTTTGTATCCGCAGTGTCGTTGATAAAGAGCGTATGCGTGTAGTGTGATTCTTATGTCTGGGGCCAGACATGAGTGTGTCTGTATCCAGACATGAGCGTGTTGTGTGATTCTTATGTCTGTCTTCGTACTTAGGGGTTCCAAGGAACGGGGATTTTCATGGGGTAAGTTTTTCCGCCCGAGGTGATCTTCACCTTGAAACGGGTACCCACAAACGTACCTCTTTTAGGGACGAGTATACCATCACGGGACGGTTACCATCATTTCTCTTGATTAAAAAGGCAGAATTAACTCAAATTAAATTAAAAAATTAACGAATTTCAATTGATACTTTTGTCGGGGGAGTGCTTTCGACGGGTCAAATCGTGACCCCCGACCTGACATTGACCTTCAAAATGGTCAATTCAAGGTCAAATCGGGTAAAACAGACGGATTTACTTTTGTCCGGGGAGTGTTTTGGACGGGTCAAATCATTACCCCGACCTGAACTTGACCTTCAAAATGGTCAATTCAAGGTGAAAGCCCGGACGAAGTCGGATCACCTGCTAGTTATTTATGGCTAATAATATGATCTTGAGGGCGTTACCATTTCTGATTATGGTTTTCTTGTAAGTATATGCCTCATAAATAATTATTGAAGTATAAAAGGAAGGTTACGTAGCGTTTTTCCGAAGACCCATAACTCCGAAGGTCCGATTCTCCGAAGGTCAGATTCTCCGACGCCCCGATTCTCCGAAAGCCCATAACTCCGAAGTCCCGATTCTCCGAAATCCCATAACTCCGAAGACCCATAAATCCGAAAGCCCATAACTCCGAAGGCCTATAACTCCGAAAGCCCATAACTCCGAAGGCCTATAACTCCGAACGCCCATAACTCCGAAGGTCTATAACTCCGAAGGGCCGATTCTCCGAAGGTCCGATTCTCCGAAGATCATGTTTTATCGCTTATTACATAGTGTACAGTCCAGTGGCGGAGTCAATGTGGTCCTAGGGAAGACCGCCCCCCAAAAGACATGTCATATGTCATGTAAATATCCGGAAATCCCTCCTAGGCATTCAAATATTCACAGTGTTCCTGCTCAGGGGAGCCCCCGGACCAACGATTGGGGCGACCCCTCCAATGCATGCGCTCACCAAATCAGGCCTTCAAATGGTTCTACGAGTTTTTGGAGGTAAAATGGTGGTCTAATACGTTTGGAATTTCACAATTCTTAGAGTGTATTGCCAAGTATGGAATGCTCGTATGGTTATATTTTGTATGGAACATGTACATGTAGATAATATACCCCCCCCCTGGAATCCGGAATCCAGCTTCAAATTTACCATGGAATCCGGCGTCCAGCTTCAAATTGACACTGGAATCCGGCGTCCAGTTTCAAATTAACCCTGGAATCCGGCGTCCAGCTTCAAATTGACGTCTGGAATCCGGCGTACGGGTCAAAAATGGGTGGAATCCGGCGTACGAAAAGGGGGGAAGGGGCCCTCATATATTGGAAACGTTAACTATGTATTATAATAAGGTGATATCTACACAACCAGTAGTGTGCGACAAGCCTTAATTTTCCACAGAATGCTTAAATTTATGTAAGAAATACAATTATTTTGCCACAATTTACGTCTTAATACAATTAATATGATTAAACTATGCAAATCCGACTGCATTGGGGTGATTTTATGCAATCAAGTTCATTTTATATACGAAAAAGGACAAGTTCTTCCCCGTTCACCCCTGTACATTTTACTCTGACATCTCATGGGCCAACGTAACGTTATAGTATCTGGTGTATAGTCAGTGGCGGGCCAGGATTCCCATTTAGGTGGGGGCAGTAGGAAAAGTTTGAATATTTTGATGCCCCATGAACGATTTCCGGGCGTTTACATGACATTGGACATGTTTTGGTAGGGGCCCATATTGTCTGAAATAGCAAGTAGAGGTTTAATGGGGCAGTAGGAATTTTGGGACCCCTTGGCTTCGTCACTGGACTGTACACTATTTAGTAAACTATAATACCCCGATAAAACAAAATCTTCGGAGAATCGGACCTTCGGAGAATCGGACCTTCGGAGTTATGGGCCGTCGGAGAATCGGGCCTTCGGAGTTATAGATCTTCGGAGAATCGGCCCTTCGGAGTTATAGGTCTTCGGAGTTATAGGTCTTCGGAAAATCGGCCCTTCGGAGTTATGGGCTTTCGGAGAATCGGATCTTCGGAGTTATGGGCCGTCGGAGAAAAGGATCTTCGGAGTTATGGGCCGTCGGAGAATCGGGTCTTCGGAGTTGTGGGCCTTCGTAGTAATAGGTCTTCGGAAAACCGGTCTGACACCAAAAGGAATAACTTTTGACTCAAAACGGGAATTTTAACAGGACAAACGGGTCCCGTTTTATCTGAAACAGGTATCCGAAGACCGTTTTCAGTTATGCTATTTTTCTTGTTAGTATGACACAAATAGAGATCATTCATCTCACTTGTGTGCAAGCCTGCATGGAAATAGTGTGTCCGACATTTGCATAAATGAGGTCCACAGAGGGTGTATTTGGTGACGCAATATATATTTATTTTTCTCAGGTTGAACGAATATAGCGTATATATAGTCACAATATATATGCAAACTGGTTTCGTATAATATATGTGCCTATTATGGTTAGACCTATACCCGAGCAATATATTGACATATAGGCCAATAGTTAAATACAATTAAAATGAGAAATGTATGGAATCCTATTAGAGCCACTTCCTACTGGCGCTTACGGCGCGCGCCGAAAGCGACAAAAAGTGCGCCATTAGTAACGCCGAAAGCGACAAAAAGTGCGCCGAAACATACCCTATATATAATGGCGCACTTTTTGTCGCTTCCGGCGCGCGCCATTAGGGAGTGGACCTAATAGTATGCGGCTGCCTAATGGCGCTTTCGGCGCGCGCCGAAAGCGACAAAAAGTGCGCCATTAGTAACGCGCCGAAAGCGACAAAAAGTGCGCCGAAAGCGACAAATAGTGCGCCGTAACGGCGCATATTTTGTCGCTTTCGGCGCGCCGACGCGTTACTATATAATGGCGCACTTTTTGTCGCTTTCGGCGCGCGCCGAAAGCGCCATTAGGAAGTGGCCCTAATAGGATTCCATAGAAATATACTATTCATGATTCATGAATATAAAAATTATGATACTTTGCATTCATCTATACAGGATAAATAGGATATGTTACAGATATATGCTTATATATATACTCATAGAGGAGATGAGCTCTGGTAAGTTCCGTAACTTGCGCCCACACTTCCCTGTATCTTAACAATAATATGTGTGATGTATACTGTATATTGTGGGTCACAATAAAATATGTCCAACGCTGTTCAACGACTCATTATTTTAACGACTAACCTCCACCGATTCCCGTTGAACGTGCCGATATATGTATAGTTTAAAAAATGATGCATGTCGATCGGACGACGAGCAATCGGTGCGCACAAAGAGGGACACGGTGGACCCGGGTGTCTCATAGAGTATATCATATCCACATTTATAAATTTTAATTTAAAACCTGAATTTCAACCTCGCCACAGGTCTCGTCACTTCAAAGTTGATATTTTTGACATCCGAAGAAAAGTAGGACCAGAATCCCGCGTGTCAAAAATAGGGGCGACATCTTAAAGACTTAATTTGCTCGTTGTGGTCGCACCATGCGCCTGCATGCATGTATAAATAATCAACCAGAGGGGTGTCCACGTGCATTCGTTCAATGTATTGCAGTTATATCTGCTATACAAAATAAGCCCAGCATGCTCTTGAATATATATAATCCTGATGTAAATCATTGTCTTTGTCCACGAAAATTACATCAAAATTGAGAAGAAAGTTTAAGAAATGACAATATATCTATATATATAAGGCCTATATACTTTTTCTCATATGGTACCGGTGCATGGTATATATTACGGTAACATCATTGGCAGGGGCGTATAGCGGGCATATAATTATTCGTACGGCCAAATAATATGGGGCAGAATTTATATATGATGCGAAGCGTCACATTATCCGAGTCGCGAAATGGCGAGAGCCTCCACGGGGAAGTTTTGAATATTGCATTCAAAATGAAGCGTTTTCCTTGGTTTTGGGGCATTGGAAATCAGTCAGCTACTGATATATATATATATATATACACGTATATAGAAGTGGTTAGAACAAACGGAAATCAGTAATATTTACTGTAATATATATAGAGTTTGATAATCTTGATCCTAACATCGGTGGTATTTCAATTAGTTATATTGCTGAGCGAGTGACAATTACATTAGCCGATATATGTCACCACAGAAGTTGGTGAGGGGAGTGTGCATGGCGTATATCATACGAGTGGGGGTATATCATGATCCAGTGATGATATGAAACTTATGTATACATGTAGTAACCAAATTTTATTTATATGACACGTTGATGTTCCAACACCGCAGTAAATTCACAATGTGGACAAATTACTGCATGCATGCTAGTGCAATTTATTTGAGCACCAACTGTCTCTCGGCTGACCACTACCATCAACCCACACATCACAGAAGAAATAGTAAGTTTGAATGCCTGTATGTGCACATGCTTGGTGAATAAACAGTCAACATAATAAATTATAGTCGCTTGTCTTTGTTGGTTTATTGTGTCGGTTCAATGTTACAATAACTCTGTATTCTGATATCGGTCGCGATTCGCGAAACTGTGAAAATGTTGCAGGCTAAGATCTCGGAACATTTAAAGTGATGTGAAACACTCAGGTTGTGTGACCAAACATATATTGAGAATAATCTTGCTCAAGTAGTTATTTTTATGAATATTAATCCAAATTTACAACACACACTGTCATTCTTATATATTAATTAAATGCAGTGACTCTCGATGGCGAAATCGTTTTCATTAGTTTATCGCAGATAGATGCGTCCCGATTGGAGTAGTAAATATTTACATTTGAGCGTAGTTCAGACGATGTTTTCTATGGAATGGTATGGTCGATTTGCTTCAGATTTTCGGCGATGTTAGTAGAATGGTACATTCCTCCAGTTGGCATAGCGCCTGGATAGTAACTGATCAGTTTCACGCACCCAAACAAGTACATAATATGTCTTTAACATGATCACTAACCAGGTTTTTTTTCGGAAATACATGGTCCAGCTTCATCAGTGTGCGAGAATGTCTGACAAGTACATGTACACCCTCCATCTTAGCATTGGTAGTTGATAGCGCCTTGGTGTAGTTTAGAAGGTGGTGAACATGAAATAATGATATCGGGTATCATTTCCTACGTTGATTAGAAATTTGCTCATCCGAAATCCCCCACCAAATTGCACGTATACATTGCCACAGACGCATGCAGCAGGCAAGCTGGTTGAAAAAAAATGCTATAGTCTATACTTGAATTTAGCACATGGTAGTGACATGCCTACAGTTGGCGATAGTCGCGATACATGTATCGATAACTCAAATTACCAAAATACATGCGCCAATATACCATGTACACATTTGGCCCATGCACCTTGCAGGCAGTGCTTATAGTCCTGGGGAATACATTATAGGAATGGGCCTATAATGATATATATACAGCCCTATATGGGAAAGGAGTTTATGTGTAATGGCTGAAAGGGCCATCGGTTGATGTGTTTGTATATAACGCCAGATATATGCCATGCATATGCATACATGCATGTACATTATGCATATACTTTGATGCAAGTCATCATAACTACGACGTCTACTGCTCAAATTTTATGATCAAGTCATAGTTCCAATACACTTAATAAGTTAATTGGGTATATCAGGAATGGCAGGATTGTTAACATTGGAGCTGAACTTATCGGAAATGCATTGGGCCGTGATCTTTCCCTGGTCGTGCATGTTTGAAGTATATCATTCACCTTTGCCAGCAAAATATTGGTACGGCCAAAACCGTCCAGCCGTACCCAGAACTGTATACGCCCTTGAGATTCATTGGTCTGCATTATCCAAATTGCACAGAACATATCAGTAGAGCACACACGCAAGTGAACCAACATTGCCAAAAAATTAGCAGGTGAATTTGTATAGGACCATACTCTGGTCCATGCAGGGTTTATAATGTTTTGTTTATATATGCCTATATACGGTACCGTACACGTCTTACCATAAACTATAGAGTCGACAGTCATTATACATGCATCAATTATACAACCCCCAGCTGGTTTGCATGGTGCCGGCATTTAGCGGATCGATGGGGTTTTGCCGTTTTATAAGAATTTGTGTGATTTATTTCTGTACCCATTCATGGATATCGATCTAAGATCATTCTTTTCATCACGATAGTGCTGGTACGCTCACCGATAAGGGTGTTTTCCCTGGCCCGTGTTTAATTCTATAAAATAAACCATACTTGGATGCTTTATCAAGGAATTAAATGTTATATGTGTCCATTTATAATGCACTGTGAAGATGTCATCAGGTGCAGAACAAACGGCAAATTTTGTAAGACTATATTCGTCGGTATTGATTTGCCCATGCATGATACAGCATCAAGAATTCTTGTCGGGGCCCAATGACAGCGCCGGAGCAATTATATTATTATGTAATAACAATGTAAAAATAGCAGACGACAACAAATAAACAATGTGTTAAGATGGCCTTACCCAATATGTTTGTTGCGTAATTCCACTGTTCTGTCTTTTGGAATTTTCTCCATCACTCAATCTAATAAGTCAGACACCCACAGACACAATTTGCATTTCCATGTGCTTTGGAAGGTCAAGGATTTATTGAGCGATTTATCAGGAACCGTTGGCCAATCAAGTGCCTCTGTTTTACGAGCAGTCTTCCCATTGTTCATATAATAACGCCCACTTGCTTTGATGCCAAGTCTGTCAGGCCTAATCTGACAGTTGTATAAACAAACGCACGTGTCGAATGACAATATGCTTCGCGGTAAAATGTAGGCGCATTAACCACTCCACAGGCAGACAATTAATACGAGAATGAAGTATGCCTTGTTCTGATCAGTGACGTCCTCTGCGATACGGTTGTCATAGTTATGTATTATCAATAGCCAGGTTCATACTCTCGTATGTGTAACATGTAACGTGTGTTAAATTTCTATTGCCAACGAAAGTCACCAAATTCACGCATGGCAACTGAGACGAAATCATAGTATAACATACGATACAATTTAATCATTGGTTGATACTTTGAGTCTTTGAGGGAGAGATTTTACGAGAGTATAGTGGGGTAGGCCCCTACACCATGCATTAAATAGGCCCTACGTGTAATTACAAGGATGTCCTTTTTTACATGGGCTTTACATGGCATTTGCCAGAGTATATCAGTGTTTACCAGTGTTTTACCAGAGTATAATCTGTTACACGGTGACTCAATCAAGATTTTAGTACATATTATATGTTCTGCTTTACATAGGTTTACATTGGTTTTATACTCATTTGTGTCCGGTTTCACCAGGTGGGTGTCAGGAAAAAATTTCCGGAGACTACAGCTGGACACTATGCGCTTTTTTATTTTTTGCGCCATCTGGGTACCCACCCACCACCCCCCCCCCCCCCAATTTTTATTTTTTTCCGATTCTGGGATAGGGACCCGCCCCCTCCAAACTGCTTCAAATGACTATTTTACTTAGTTTTCCTGATCTTATTCGATCAATGTTCCGTATCATGATTATAGAAGCATTCCTACGTTTTATTTACCAACAAGACTGTAAAGTTTCAATACAATTCTCCAATAAATGTGGGCTGTGGTGCTATGCTGATGGATTGACATTTGAAATCCAAGATGGCTGCTGGTCGCCATGTTTGTTTAAAAAAATTTGGGTAAAATATGGAGGCTTCCATCTAGAGGTCAGTTCGAAGATCCATATTAAGTTTGGTGACGATTGAATGAGAAATGTGACCTGTAAGGTGTGCTAAAGGATTTGGTCATACAAAGAGTAAAATCCAAGATGGCTGCTGGCAGCCATTTTTTTTTTAACAAAATTTGGGGAAAATGGTAGGTACTCATCGAGAGGTCACACCGAAGATCCATATGACGACTGGTGATGATCGGATGAGGGATAAGCTCTACAATATGTGTTAAAGGATTTAGTGATGCAAGAGTAAAATCCAAGATGGCTGCCAGAGGCCATATTTTTCATAAAAAGATCATTCAGATTTGACAGCTCCCATCTAAAGGTGATCCTAGACTCATATACCGAATATCGTTGAAATCGGTCAAAGTTTGTTTTAACACCTTTGTTTTATTTTATTTAGGTTTTTTGAATAGTCTATTTTTATTTGAAGAGTTCAGTGAAGAGTTTACATTTATTTGAAGAATCTTTTATTGTGTTATGTTTTCATTTATATCAGGTTGAATAAATAATTTTTTCATAGAGCTATTTAAATATGAGCCTTTCCATGTCAATGTGCATTGATAGATCCTTGATGAAAACATTTAGCAAGCTGACCTTTTTATTACTCTTGGTGTCATCCCTCGTTATTAACTGATGGTGAACTCAAACCCCCTACCAAGAGTTAAGTGCATACCTATTACAAAATAGAAGCATTCTTAAAAACTTTTTGTCCCATTATTTTGAAGAAAAATGACTCTAGGAAAAAAAATTACAGGGCCAGGAAAAAATGTGTAAGCTGGGCTGTTGAACCACCCACCCACCCCCGCCTAGTGTTCGGAAAAAAATTGCAGACCCCCCTCCCCTGGTTTCACCAGCATTTTACGAGAGTAATTAGGATAAAACTACGAAAACTGGCACATTATGTTTTTACCTAAATTTTTTTGTCGACATTTTGGATCACCTTTTGCAACCCTTTGATCTCATTTTGCTTGTATGGTCGGGGTCATCCCATAGTAGTCTTTATCCGGTAAAAATTACGAAAACTGGGAAATTCGATTTTGTTTACCCCTAAGTCTGTTGAATTTTTTGCAGTTATTTTATTTTGGCAACTTTTTGGTTTCATTTTGATTGTATGGTCGGGGCCACCACACGGTAGTCTTTATTCGTTGTACATCAACTATCCGATTGCGAATAAGTATTGAATGTGTCGAATTTCGAATAAGTAACCAATGTCACCTTATTAAGTAAAATTCAGTTCTCAACTTCTCATGCACATGGTAGGGGTGCATATATATATAGAGCATGATAAGAGTGCATATATAGGCGATTGTAGTCCAGATAAACTGTTCCAAACTTCAACTCTGAGGTATACTTAAAGACATACTATGGACTTCTTCGGTTGTGTGAAACTGACAACTTAGTACTCGGGCGGTATGCCAACTGTGGGAATGTAACATTCTACTAATATCGCCGAAAATCTCAAAGAAATTGGCAATACCACACCATAAAATACATCGTCTGAACTACGATCAATTGTAAATATTTACATCTCGATTCGGGACGCGACAATCGGAGATAACCTATAGCGATAATGATTTCGCCATCAACATTCATTTCCTTTAATCTTCTCTTCTACTATATATTTTGAGAACTCCGTATATATATGTGTGTATGTGGGTACTTCATAGAATCGAAAACGGCTGGTCTGATCGAGCTCAAATTTCGTATATAAGGGTAAAAACACACGGGGATCGTCCACGTCGCATTTTGGACAAGCTCAGAGCACCGCTTCTCCCTTCCCAGTCACAAAAATCACCGCAATCGGCACTTCGGGGTTAATCGAGTTGATAGTTAAAGAGCGTTCCTATCCGCAGTGTAGTTGATAAAGAGCGTATGTCGGTATTGTGATTCTTACGTCTGGGTCTGGGCATGTGCATCATTATACAGACATGAGCGTGTTGTGTGATTCTTACGTACTTAGGGCTTCCTAGGAACGCGGATCGGGTCAGTTTTTCCACCCTAGGTGATCTTCACCTTGAAACGGGTACCCACAAATGATATATATGTGTGTGTCCTTTATAGAATCGAACCGATTGAGCTCAAACTTGCTACCTACGGGATGTGTCACTGACGGGTTAAATTGTGACCCCGACCTGACCTTGACCTTGAAAATGATCAATTCAAGGTCAAATCGGGTCAAATATTGAAAAACCAAAAACTAATTCAAAAATATAAACAAAAAATTAAATTAAAAAATTAATACAATTAACTCATTGAAAAATAAAAAAAAATAAAAATTGTCATGTTTCTGACGAACGCCGCCAGTGGTGGGCTAACCTGCTAGTTAATATATAAAAATGACAGTGAGTGTTGTCTATTTTGGATTTACTATTAGCAAAAATAACAACTCTGAGCAATATTATTCTCCATTTCGATTTGGTCACCTACCGGAGTGTTTCACATCACTTTAATATTCAACTGATATGTATACCTGAAACTTTCCAACCGGTTAGACATTTCCAACCTAATTATTAACATATGGTTGAAAAATATTCAAATCATGGCCATTTCAGTCCAAAATGTTAAAGGTACTCAATCCGATAAAACTCCTCTCAATTACTATTTCAATGGCTTCGGGGGTCAAAAATATTTGATTCGAGTCGAGGAAGTCACCCATCAAAGCTCAGATTTGTTAGATATCGATTTTAGAAATCTATTATTTTTCATTATCGGGAATTCTTTCTGGCCCAGAAGACAGTCAAAATTTCGTTATTATTACCACTTGATTATAGAGTTATCCATCCTTGTCTGTTTGAATAGAGTTTTGGCGTAAAATCTCGAGCAGGTTACCAAATTGACGGCAGTTATTAGTACTCATCTCGAGCAATTAACAAATTTCAAAAATCAATATCTAATAACTCTGAGCTTTGTTTGATGGGTTCCTCGACTCGAATCAAATATTTTTTACCCCCAAAGCCAAAGAAATAGTAATATAGGACCCTCTGATCGGATTGTTGTTGTTGGAATCTGTTGAGATGGCGACCCTCTTTACGGATTGAGTACCTTTAAATGGGTAATGTACGTACACAATTTTCAACAAATTCTCGATAACAACAACGATCTAATATCGATAATATGTAGAAAAATAAGTATTTGAGTCGAAGATGTATTATGTAAACGTTCAGGTTAATAGATTATCTTAAAATCAAAGTTAATAATTTGATATAAATTTAATTTATGGCTGGAGCCATAAATTAAAGGTACTCAATCCAATCAGATGCTCCTATATTACTATTTCTTTGTCTTCGGGGGTAAAAAATATTTGATTCGCGTCGAGGAACCCACCCATCAAAGCTCAGAGTGATTAGATATCGATGTTTGAAAAGTGCTGTTTCTATTGTTTGTGGCCCAAACTTTTCGAGGCCCACGTACTAAAAACGGACAAATTGCGGTTGTATATAAGATGGATAACTCTAAAATCAAGTGGTTATTATTGTTAATAGTAATAACTCTGACCTTTGATGTGTGGGTTCCTTGACTCGAATAAAATATTTTTTACCCCCGAAGCCAAAGAAATAGTAATTTAGGAGCGTCTGGTCGGATTGAGTACCTTTAAATTACGAATTTCCGTGTACAAGCAGGTACAAGACGTAGTAAAATTAATTGACGGATAGTGGATTGGCTAACGTGTGACACGCACGATCGTGTAGAACATATGTTGATACGGGGGCAAAACTCAAGCTGCTCACTGACTAGACTTAGTGTCTATACAATATCTTAAAGACATATTATGGACTTGTTCGAGTTCTTGAAACTGATAAGTTAGTATTCAGGCGTTATGCCAACCTGGAGAATGTATAGAATTCTACTAACATCGTCGAAAATTTCAACGAAATCGACCATATACCACTCAATTAAGAAAACATCGTCAAAACTACGCTCAGTTGTAAATATTTACATCTGTATTCGTGACGCAACAATCGGCGACTAACAAACAAAATGATTTCGCCATCCAGAGTCGGTGCATTTAATTAATATATCAGTATGCCGGTGTGTGTTGGCAATTTGGGCAAGATTATTCTCCATTTCTATTGGATCACCCTACCGGGGTGTTTCACATCACTTTAAATGAGTATTTATGTGACTATTTTGCATATAATATATAAAAAAAATTGATATATTTGCTTGAAAACTGTACAAACATTACTCGACAATGACAAATTGTATTTTCGAATTCTGGCTCATATGCCATCCGTATAAACATTACTTCGTACTCAACAGACTTTCAAATAATGGAAATCTGGTTACCTTATTCTCCGACTCAGAAACTATAGAAACAACCTTTGAGTACAGTATCCCTTTAAGGGTTCAGTTAAAAAATTCGAATTAGTTAAACGCATGTACAACTCCGCGAATAGATGACTTTTTTCAGCCACTTCCATGGCACCCATGCCCAATACTTGCACGGCGTCATTTATCAACCGTCAAACAGTCAGGGCTACCTGAATCGGGCATAATTAGACTATATATATAATACGAAAAATGGGATAGTTCCCCTTAGATTGGATGCTTGAGAATACTCAGTTTTTTGTGTTGCATCCAAAATAGGCAAAAAAAAAATGCTAATACACGATCCAATGACTTCTTAATTTACTGACTTTATCCCTGTATATATACTATACTCATTGATGAGTAGTTATCCCTTAGGAAATGTTCAGATAATAAGTTCAACAAACAAACTTATTATGTACATTTCCCATCAATATATGTCGTCTGCTTTTATTTCCCGATGAATAAATATAATAATATACCCTTCCAATGTACTGTTTTAGAATTGATGAGAGAATGGATTTAGTAAAGAAAGGTTGCTCTGTCAATGTGTACAGATCGGTTATTGTCAATAAAAAATACACAGTTATTTACAGGTAGTAGAGTTGCTTATGGCCTAAAATTCCTTAAATCGACATGTAGTTTGCAATCAAATCGAAAAATAAATTTTCGATATGCCGGTTATCATCATCATAATATGAAAATATAGTATGTGTGGAATGTGTCACGTTAAAATGAGCACCGGAGGATCATGTTCCTATTTTTCAGCTGCCATGAAAACGGTAGGCACTTTTATGCATGTTTTCTCCGTTACCAACCCGAACTGGTAGCATATGGGTACGTACAGTCCATTTAAACATGTGGCAACAGTTTTATATTGTCACAATCAATACACAATGGTGGCTATAGTCACATGCATGCAATTTTATAAAATACTCATGATTCGAGCTGTCACTAGCCAGATGTTTAGGGTCAATGGCTACCCGTATATCTTAGGATTACCGTGCAATTAAAAATTCATTCCGAATCGAACACTCTCTATCACTCTATATGGTGTATAGACAGACGAAATGGACCAATTTCTTATGTGGGGATATATACGTTTTCGAAAACAAAACATGTGGAAAATATTGATGTGGCGTTTGTGATATGCGACACACATATACTACAGTGGGCGTGGTAACGGAGAAAACACATTTTGGGTCTTTATATTCCTAAATATTGCGAATCGTTGACACACACTAAATTTTTAATAATATGTGACACAAACATGTTTGGATGAATTTCTAACTTCGCTGGAAACATATTAACTATTATTTGAAACTACACGCAGTCCAATGTACTTTGAATGTGTATGTGTTTCCAGTAAACCCATATCATTGATCTATGCTGGTGCACACAATTATCTGCATCTAAAAATAAGACCTGCGTAATCATGGCATTCAATTTTATTTGATTACATAAATATAAGAATGTGTTAATATATGTCGAACAAGGATTACTTGACAATTCAAACGCCCGGTGTAATATTAGCATGGACATGATGGTAACGGAGAAAAACTTATATATAGTTATATACGACCTGTATGCAAGTTTATGAATGAGGAATATTTTGCTAATGAACGATGAGTGGTGACTTTCGCTCCACCGGAGACTTCGTCTCAGGTGAGCTAAAAATTAAAGGTCAAAATGCAAAAATGTAATTTTTTGTTTTTAGAGTTATGTCCCTGGCTCCGCCCCTATTTGACCCAGTGAACCCATTTGAACAAATATGAACCCCAATCACCCAATGTCCCTCCGTATCAAATATGAATCCATTCGACCCGATGGTACAAGAGAAGAAGTCGTTTTAAGAAATACTATGGAGGGAGAGAGTTATGGCCCAGGCTTCGCAACTATTTGACACAATGACCTCATTTGAACAAATCTGAATGAGAGTCACCTAGGGAACAGCCACACCAAATATGAACCCATTTGGCCTGCCGGTATTTGAGAAGAAGTTGTTTAAAAGAATTACTATGGAGGGAAAGAGTTATGGCCCTGGCTTCGCAACTATTTGACCCAGTGACCTCATTTGAACAAATCTGAATGAGAGTCACCTAGGGAACAGCCACACCAAATATGAACTCATTCGGTCTATAGGTTCCAGAGGAGAAGATGTTTAAAGAATTGTTGACGGATGGATGGACGGGCGGACGGATGGACGGACGACGGACGAGAAGTGATGACTATAGCTCCACCGGAGACTTCGTCTCAGGTGAGCTAAAAACTACCAAAACATAATGCATTGTTTTATTCATGGATTGGTACTAGTATGCAATATGATTAAAATTCGAAATTAATTTTAAATAGCTAGTAGCCTTCAATTAATTTCCTGCCTATATAAATCAATTTAATAAATGTCATCGTTACTAGTGTCATCACATTGAGTCTATATGTCTAAACATGACACACACGTGAAATTATCACCGTCGTCAAAGACACCGTAATCCTCTCCGCAACCTTCATGAAACCACTTGCCACAATCTGAGCACAACACACATTCGTCCCGTTTACTGGGGTCGAGTGGATCACCATAAACCCATCCACACTTCCCACAAGAATACGCATCTTGACAGTTATTTTCCGCACTCTTTTTTTAAGCTCGCTTGCCTTTGATGACCGTTGACCGAGAACCATTAGACTCGCGAACATGTTGTGCAGACATCGTTGTGAACTTCCAATTGCATTTCAGGTCGGATTCACCATTTGAAGTTAGAAACTTTAAACAATTGGCGCAGAAACATGACGTTTCTCTGGTAGCGATGCCGTTTGCGTGTTTGGTAGGAATAACCGCGTGTACCTTGAGTGTTCCAGGAACGGATAGGACATCGGGTAAAACCAATTTCAGGGCGCTTTCGTTGAGGTGAATAAATACGACATTAACATTGGCGTGATTGCCCCAATCACAAAATGCGGCGGCGTTCTGTATCACACATTTACCGGTCTTCACTGCAACGTCAGCCAACCTCTTGGGGGGTCCCTCCAACTCCATCACACGGCCCCTTTCCATGACCTGCTTCCAAATATTGCCAGGTAGCTGTCACGCCCATCTTAGAATGATTACTGACAAGGTTGAAGATATGTCTGTTTCGATATTGGCTGCATGGTGGGTGAATCCGAAATGTATAGTGGATGTATTTGACACCAGGAACAATATATAACACCCTTTGTTTGACCTAAATCGGCCAAGGGGCTGAGAGATAGCATGGGTGTCCTATTTTGAACCCCTCTTGACAGCGACAATTTTGGATCATACAGGTTGAGGTGTGTGAGGTGTTTGGAAAGAGTGCCGGTGAAGGCACACCCTACAACACCCTTTGTTTGACCTTAATCGGTCAACGGGACGTGAAATGGCATGGATGTCATATTTGAACACTACTGGTCGGCGGCCATTTTGGATCGGGGTGGTGTGAAAGCGGTGAATATTTAGATTATCTTGGGGCACCCTTTGTTTTACCTAAATCGACCAAGGGGTCGAGAAATGCCATGGGTGCCCTATTTGAACATCTCTGGATGGTGTCCATTTTAGATCGTGGTGTGGTGAAGGGGGGGGGGGTATTTAGATTGGCTTCCTACACACACCTTTTGTTTGACCTAAATCGGCTGAGAAAAGGCATGGTGCCCTATTTGAACCCTTCTGGACGGCGGCCACTTTGGATCTGGATGGGTGCGTGGATATAGAATATATGTGGGGGGGGGGGGGGGCACCTTTTACAAAACCCTCTGTTTGACATAATTATAAAAATTTCGAATAAGTAATAAGGAATGGAAGTCACCTTCGTTTTAATCGGTACTGTAACGGGGTGATTATATCGTTAATATAGATAACTCTGGTCGCCAGACAAGAAATCCATCCTACATAACCCAACAGAAACTCATCTGCCACTCAGAGCCCGTCTGTATGTAGCAACCCGCACTGTCTCTTTGATTTTTCTGTCCCATTTTTGCCCGGATAGCATGGCACATTGTCCCACTTTGCCCAGTGCGGTGTCCCGATTTGCCCAAATGTACGGGCAAAGTGGGACAAAACAAGAGGTTCCAAAAGGGACATACCGATATGGTGTTTGGTATCAATGATCACCCGATTATATGCGCCGATGAATTATATACGCTGCGAAAATCCTATCTAAAATTCCTTGAAAACATTTGGTGTCCCGCTTTGCCCGGGTCTCCCCTATTTGTAATTAACCTGGTTAGTTTTTTGTGTTGATCTGAGTCAAACAAACCCAGACTGCCGATATAGTATCGCCAAGGGGTTCATATGTGCCTAAAGAATGACCTTCTGGTGTTCGCTGGTAACGGAGAAAACGGTAACGGAGAAAACCGCATATTGTTTACAACCATATACAAAAGTCTTGTGATATTAATTTCAACATGCTCACGTGATATCTTGGGCTTGATAGACGTTCCGTCAGATGAGATTAGCAGTTGGAGTTAAATCGTCGATTTTCTATGTTTTATGGTGGTAACGGAGAAAACATCCTTAAATAAACTGTTTTGGGAGTGGCAACTCATCTCTCGTTATTTCTACATATGATTCATTTGCATTTAGAGCTATATGTTCCCCAGGTTAGACGTGATACTGCGTTTCTTTGTATAAAATTAGACACGTACAGCAAGTTGTAACTGTCAGTTATGACGATTTAAATTGATGGTAACGGAGAAAACACCGTTTTCACGGACAACATACCATGGTGGACTGATTCCAAACATAGTAGTCCAGGAGATATTGGTCAACCTCTGCACCCCCCCAGGACTTAATTTCACCCCACTAATTTTCTTCCTTAAGGTCTCCTCTAATTTTTTTCACTTGTTAACAAGAACAAAAAGTGGCCGCAGAGACTCCAGACAAGATGGCGTCCATCATGGCGGCCATTATTTTTAAATGCACCGGGTCTCTTTGATCGCCATTATAGTAAAGATGATAGCACATGCGGTCTTTTTTTCCGCTCGATTCGTTATGCTGATATACAACCCTTACAAAGTAGCCAAAAATCCGACACCAGAATCCAATATGGCGGCCAAGATGGCCGCCGAAATATGAGAATATGCTATTTTTCTGACATGTTACCACCTTTCGTTTGTCTCTGTGGGAAAATGTTAGAATTTTTGCGTCATGTTATACATTTATCATATAGAGAAGTCATTGGCGAACACATCGGGACCATAATATGCATTCATTGCGGGATATTTTTGTCCGATATCACGTTTTCCCAAATGCCGGTATCATAGGTCAAAGCCGTATCTCCGTTAATAACGCGATGTTATGTTTCGAATCAATGCATGTTATTGCTATTATAACAACACCCATGCATATATATTTGCAGGAGATACTCGAGCTAGGATTCCTCTTATACCTGAGTTGAGGAATATTTACCCAAATCCAAGATGGCGGCCAAAATGGCCACCAGAAATAAAAAATCGCCGAAAATCGCTGATTTTAACATCAGTGAGCATTATTGTCATGACAACTCCACACCTGCTTACTATTGTAAGTTGGGAACACTTAGGCGAAGAACTTTCCTTGTATCATATCCAAATAAAAGTCCCCCAAATCCAAAATGGCGCCCACAATGGCGGACAGATTTTGAAAAATCACCGAAATTCCCTCATATTCACATCATTGGGCATTATTGTCGAGACAACTCCATCCATGCGTACAGTTGAGTTGGAAATACTGAGGTGAAGTAATTACATTACATCTCGTGGAAGAAATGGTTTTCCAAATCAAAGATGGCGGCCAAAATGGCGACCGAAATTTGAAAACAAGTCTACATTCCTTTTCTTTCTTACGATGAGCGTTATTGTTTCGTGATTCTATCCACCATTACATGTTGATATGGAATAGTGACATGGAGTATTCATTAGGGTTTGGCAATTGATACTCACAGCCAAGATCGCTGCTAAATTGGCCGCTAGAAATTGAAAAAAAATCGATATTTTCACATATTAATTTCAACTTTTTGTCATAATATCGGTATGTATGGACGAAACTGTACATAAACCATCTACTAGTTCAACCTAAAGGTATCAAAACGCATAACATAGCTCGTATCCTTCTGGAAAGATGAAACACCACAATTAATATCGCGATGTGGCATTTCGAAATCCAGTCTCCACTTAGCGCCGATAATGGCCGTAAGGGTAGGTGCGCCGAATAGTTATATCAGAACAATTACCTGATAACAGATTCTGATTTGTCACGTCACGTCCATAATTATCTGGACCAGCTTCCATTTCTTTGTCTGATAAATCTAGGTCGCTCACACCGACAAAGTATTCACCACTTCCTGGGAGTAGGGTTCCTCTAATCATAACGTTTCAAACAATTCATTTTCCGGTGTCTAGCTTACAGAAGGTCATCTCTATGTATGTGTCTCATACCCCATGGGATAACGACATGTACACCTGGCGAACCAGTTAGCTAGTCACTTCTCAATAGATGGTTCGTCAACTCACAAACTCAGCGAACGCATTGGCATATGTGGACAACTTCGACAGTGTTCGAAGGTTGCTAGCTGTCTCATTCCCTTGGACAGATATATATCTGCTAAGGAGAAGACCATAGTGTACAGACTACCCACACTTCTTGACCATTATCCGAAGCAAACTGTGTGACGCCCCGCAGTTGTCTCGTCGAATATCTCCCAGCAGAGAAGAACAATGCTCGAGGTGCTAGTTTGTGGACATGCGCCATGATAGTGGAAATGAAATGGGCCACTGTATACACCACCCTACACCTGGTGCATGTTTAAGATATCGAATGTCATGCGTGTCGGTTTTATTTGGTGTGGTAAGGTTGTATTCCACATCCGTTTCGAAGCCTTTCTGATTCAACTACGTACACTTTTTTCTGGATAATAATATGCTAGCCTCCCTCAAAACAGTCGGATGGACTAAAGGATAATGTCTTTATAGCATGAATGTATGCGTGTTTTGTTATCCTCTCTCGGGGTTAGTGTCAGTATGTGGGCGGTATTATTCAAGAAAATGTCAGGAACTGTGGTGCATTTATTTCACTATGTATTTAAAGAACAATTTACAGTCTCGATGGCAATGGCTGTGGCCGTTGGGGAACGCGACCTTTATTATCATATAGCTTTATATGTATATAACTTTAAAATATAGTAGTTAATGTCTCATGCAGGAAAATGGTCGCATTGGTGATGTTACCAAGAAATCACTTGGTGGACCAACGTTTGTTGAACTGAATGCAAGAGCTCATCAACGTAACATTCATCTGGATGTTCTTCGCGTTGAACATTTCACCCTTTTGTTGATGGCATTTGTACTTTCTTGAACCATACCACCCAACGTGAGTATGACATATCAACCAACTATCAAAGGTATCGCCTTTAAGACTACATCCCAGTCTTGGTGGGGCTTATACAGCAGTAGCCAATGGCATACTCCTGGTCCAGTTGTTTAAGAACGGCTTCCAAACGGATGGGAACATACAATCTTAGCATACAAGGAAAGCAAAGCCACACATGAGCTCCTGTCTGAATCTAAAACATAACAAAATAAGGGGCGGTGCAGTCATGGTCCAATTTCATTTCCACTATCATGACACATACCCACAAACGAGCACCGTGTGTATTGTTATCATCTGCTTGGATCTGTTCGGTGAGACGATTGCTGGACGCCAACAAGCTTGTTCTTATGATCATGTTCAAGGAGTTTTGGTATATTATGCATTATGGTCTTCTACGCCTTAGCAGAAATGCATCCGTCAAATGTCGGGCTTTCAACATTCGAAGCCATATACAGTTGTCCGGGTACGTCAGTGCATTAGATGAGTATGTGAGTTGATGAACCATATATTGAGAAGTGGCTGTTTGGGAAGATCACCAGGTGTACACGTTGTTATCCCCATTAGGTCACCAAAGCTGACAATACGCAGATAGATAGGTCCTTCTGGAAGCTAGTATATACGCATCGACCGAATACCTTTATAGTGTATCGCACAAGATGACGCATATACCCCATATGTAGCATCTGAATTATACCATAAGCTATACCACGAATGAAGCTCGCTAAGAATTCCAAGCTTTCGAAACCAACACGTGAGCTGGACACCAGCATATGTATTGTTTGAAACATTCCGATTAGTTGCACACTCCTACACAGAAGAGTAGTGAACTGTTGTTGTGAGTGAGATAGATTAATCTGATGAAGAGACGGAAACGAGTCTAGATAATGCTGAATGTGGCAATTCAGAATAAGCTCAGGTACTGTTGTTTTGATTCTTGGAAGTCATAATATGACTATTCGGCGCACCTATATACGGTTACGGCCAGTATGAGCCCTTAGTGGAGAATGGATTTTGAAATGCCACATTGCGATTGTGGGTTTTCATCCTTCCAAAAGGCTACGACTTACATTGGAACTAATATATGGCTTATATTATGTACCGTTTATACAAATCAATATTATGACAAAAAGGTGAAATTAGTATTTGATAATATCGGCTTCTTTTCAATTTCTGCCCGCCAGTTTGGCCGCCATATTGACTGTGGGTATCACTTGCCAAACCCTAATGGATAATTCATACATATCAACATGTAATGGTGGGTAGAAATCGCGAAACAATAACGCCCATCCTAAGAAAGTAAAGGAATGTAGGCGTGTTTTTAAATTTAGGTCGCCATTTTGGCCGCCATCTTTGATTTGGAAAACCATTTCTTGCATGAGATGTAAGGTAATTACTTCACCTCAGTATTTCCAACTCAACTGTACGCATGGATGGAGTTGTCTCGACAATAATGCCCAATGATGTGAATATGAGGGAATTTCGGTGATTTTTCAAAATCTGTCCGCCATTGTGGGCGCCATTTTGGATTTGGGGGACTTTTATTTGGATATGGTACAAGGAAAGTTCTTCGCCTAAGTGTTCCCAGCTTACAATAGTAAGCAGGTGTGGAGTTATCATGACAATAATGCTCACTGATGTTAAAATCAGCGATTTTCGGCGATTTTTTATTTCTGGTGGCCATTTTGGCAGCCATCTTGGATTTGGGTAAATATTCCTCAACTCAGGTATAAGAGGAATCCTAGCTCGAGTATCTCCTGCAAATATATATGCATGGGTGTTGTTATAATAGCAATAACAATCATTGATTCGAAACATAACATCGCGTTATTAACGGAGATTCGGCTTTGACCTATGATACCGGCATTTGGGAAAACGTGATATCGGACAAAAATATCCCGCAATGAATGCATATTATGGTCCCGATGTGTTCGCCAATGACTCCTCTATATGATAAATGTATAATATGACGCAAAAATTCTAACATTTTCCCACAGAGACAAACGAAAGGTGGTAACATGTCAGAATAATAGCATATTTTCATATTTCGGCGGCCATTTTGGCCGCCATATTGGATTCTGGTATCGGATTTTTGGCTAATTTGTAAGGGTTGTATATCAGCATAACGAATCGAACGGAAAACAAGACCGCATGTGCTATCAGCTTTACTATAATGGCGATCAAAGAGACCTGGTGCATTTAAAAAAAATGGCCGCCATGATGGACGCCATCTTGTCTGGAGTCTCTGCGGCCACTTTTTTTTCTTGTTAACAAGTGAAAAAAATTAGAGGAGACCTTAAGGAAGAAAATTAGTGGGGTGAAGTTAAGTCCTGGGGGGGTGCAGAGGTTGACCAATATCTCCTGGACTATAGTAACGTTATAGAATAATCGGTTTTTAATGCGAGAATCGGTCATACAAGTGAGATAATTACATAGGACTTGTATAATATAGTAACGGATTACTCAAGTTTCTGAGCTCATGAAATCGGATACCCAATAACGGACATCCCAAAAACAGCCAATTTTGTCACTCAAACCTCCCATTTGTGAAATATAAGGAAGCCAACCGGATTTTTCTATGTGATATATATTCGCCATAAGACCCCTGTGTACTGATGTGCTGCCATTGAGATGGCGGTCGAGACATGCATGAGATACACCCCTCGGACACGTATTTGCCATTTTTTCGCTATAAGGAATTTTGGGCCTTATGTACTTTCGTGGGAATTTTTTGAACAAATATAGAGACTATGATATTATGATAGGGTATCACTTACTTTGTCGGCAAAAGTTTGTTAGACTTCATGGGTCCGCGACTGGAGAGAATTATGACGTCACAAAGATGACGTCATTGTCAGTTCAGTTCAGATGTAGGGTTGTCATAAGAACTGACGAATTCAGCGCATATTTCTTAATTGTTATACATTCTTTTCAGTTAGGGCAATTCATCAATAGTAGTTCTCGAAGTACAGTACCCAATTTCACGGGAAAATGTTATTCCAGTCAAAGATGGCTGCCAAAATGGCACTAAAAAATCAACAATTTTGCGATTTTCAAGAATCTCATGTAAATGACCTTCCGTTTGGTATCGACTGCGAATTGTGACAATTATGTGTTTAATTATTGCTTCAGAAATGTGGTGACCAATTGTATTGTACAAAACGTTGTTCGATCTGTCAAAAATCCACTTTAGACAATCGAATTATAGCATCTTGTAAAAAATTAATTCCGATATTGTAGCAATAGATTTAAAGAAATGAGCGGCATTCAGTGATGGGAAAGAAGTATTCGTGCCACATACGGAATTATTATCACACTTCAACAAAACTGTTAAATTTCATCCAAGATGGCTACCAAAATGGCAGTCAAAATTCAAAAGTCAGTGTTCGTTACGGTACATCACCAAATGTCGCCCTGGCATTCCATCATGGGGAATTAGGTTAATCGGCTGATTTTAAGTATATGCGCATAGCTTTAATTTCTTATACAAATTAGCGATGTCCTATACGGCATATGCGGCATTTCTTCAAATTTCCTGATATTAAGTGAGGAGGGTGTTGAAGAGAAAATCCACTATGTGAAATTAGAAAGTATCTTAGACCGCCATCTTAGCTTGGGGTGGGCAAGTGTTACTATTCCAATATCTAGACTTATGTGCTATACTCTAAGCCAAATTACTAAGTGAGAAGTAATGGTGGTTACCATATCAAATGGTAATTGATGATGCAATTAATCGTTAGTGTTAGTTCTTGTCGTGACATATCTGTAGCAAATGCATATAGTGTATCATAGCAGGTAGCAATACGCACTTGTTTATTGTGATAGCTATAAAGTGGGATTGTACTTCTCAGCTATACAATTAATCTTGGCAAGCAAGAAACAACACATCCTTGTTTATAAAACACAAACAATAGTAGAATTAATGCTATGGCTGTCATTTGGCCTGCTTGTCTCACTGTTAGTTGCGCTGTAACCTTTAATTAAATGTGCATGGTAACACCATTTGAACCTATTTTAGCTGAACTTAGCAGGTTTCAATCATATTGATAACCACAACAGATCAAAATAAGTGGGTAATATATCCGTATATGCGGTAGTGTCCCGTATCAAGCTTAAAGTGATATATTGTGAATACCAGGTTCTGAAATCTGGATGATTGTTTTCACCAAAGTAGTCCAACCACTTTCATTGCAAATGTGGAGTTTTGAAAAGTTAATATAAGTTAGTTATGTTAAATGAACATTGGCATACACCAGGCTAGATCCCCACAAACGGGCGAAGTGGTATGTCTGGTTCTTGGCTTTCCTCGCGTTCAGTTAATTGGTCGTAGCCACACACAGTGATTCGCCCAATATACGAAAGGTGGCTTGGCATGAACAAGGTAGGCTGGTATGGAACATTGATAGTATACAGCAAACTAATATCCCATATGGATTTCTATGATTTAGGCATGTGAAAAGTTTACTGAGACAATGCATTACGTTTGTACATCAGTTTAACAGGAAAGTGGTTTTGGGCAATGGTTATGACTGTGCTGCCGGTCGCACTTGATTAGCGATTATTTTGAAGTTTAGCGAAATCAACAGGGACTGCGCAACTGCTTTGCATATCCAACCATGCAGCTTATATGACGAAAGAATGTGAATGGTAAGCGCAATAGATACGAGCCAAAAATAGACAGGCGATACTTATTATGATACTAATTCCCGCGTTTATATAGCTTCTTTGTGGCACATTTACAAATACATGTATCTTTGTTTCCCTTGACCCTATACCCAAATTTCAACAATGAGTATAATTATATGGGTATAGAAATTTTGTATTGCCAATTAGTAATCGTTTAAATTGTTGAGATTACTGAAAAAAAGTCATGTAGCATAATTAATCTCATATATATTTTGAAGACCTCTGTCTGTCTGTCTGTCTGTCTGTCTATTTGTTTGTCTGTCTGTCTGTCATTAATACAAATCTACGATTCTCGACCGATCGGGACGAAACTTGGTACGTGTGTGTAGTTTGACCAGGCGGTCGTCGTTGTCGTATTGGCGAGCCCGTGCGACGCCCGTGCAGCGCATGCGCAGACGAGATCTCGGAAACGGGTGGAGCCATCGATTTGAAATTTGCTATGTGAATGTATCTTGCCCCGGATACGAATTTTATCGGCTCGCCGAGCCCGTGCGACGCCAGCTTCGCGCATGCGCAGACGAGATCTCGGAAACGGGTGGAGTTATCGACTTGAAATTTGGTTTTTGAATGTATCTTGCCCGGATACGAATTTTATCGGGTCGCCGAGCTTCGCGCATGCGCAGACGAGATATCGGAAACGGGTGGAGCTATCGACTTGAAATTTGGTATGTGAATGTATCTTGCCCCGGATACGAATTTTATCGGGTCGCCGAGCCCGTGCGGCGCCCGCTTCTCGCATGCGCAGACGAGATCTCGGAAACGGGTGGAGCTATCGACTTGAAATTTGCTATGTGAATGTATCTTGCCCCGGATGCGAATTTTATCGGGTCGCCGAGCCCGTGCGACGCCAGCTTCGCGCATGCGCAGACGAGATCTCGGAAACGGGTGGAGCTATCGACTTGAAATTTGGTATGTGTATGTATCTTGCCCCGGATACGAATTTTATCGGGTCGCCGAGCCCGTGCGACGCCAGCTTCGCGCATGCGCAGACCAGATCTCGGAAACGGGTAGAGCTATCGACTTGAAATTTGGTTTTTGAATAGCCCGGACAACGTCGGGCTGGGTAGAGCTATCTAGTTGAAATTTTGTTTTTGAATAGCCCGGACAACGTCGGGCTCATCGGCTAGTCTCATATATATTTTGAAGACCTCTGTCTGTCTGTCTGTCTGTTTGTCATTAATACAAATCTACGATTCTCGACCGATCGGGACGAAACTTGGTACGTGTGTGTAGTTTGACCAGGCGGTCGTCGTTGTCGTATTGGCGAGCCCGTGCGACGCCCGTGCAGCGCATGCGCAGACGAGATCTCGGAAACGGGTGGAGCTATCGACTTGAAATTTGGTATGTGAATGTATCTTGCCCCGAATACGAATTTTGTCGGGTCGCCGAGCCCGTGCGACGCCAGCTTCGCGCATGCGCAGACGATATCTCGGAAACGGGTGGAGCTATCGACTTGAAATTTGGTATGTGAATGTATCTTGCCCCGGATACGAGCTTCGCGCATGCGCAGACCAGATCTCGGAAACGGGTAGAGCTATCGACTTGAAATTTGGTTTTTGAATAGCCCGGACAACGTCGGGCTAATCGGCTAGTCTATTATATATTTTGGAAGATCTCTGTGTGTGTGTGTGTGAGGGTGTGTGTGTGTGTGTGTGTGTGTGTGTGTGTGTGTGTGTGTGTGTGTGTGTGTGTGTGTGTGTGTGTGGGTGGGTGCACCCGATCCGCATAGACTTATCAGATATAAATACGTAATGACGGAAATTCTTTACCATCTATAGATACGTAAGTGTGGACCGTATACGCCTATCGAGCCCACTATTACGATTTATATCTCTTAATGATGGTCTGATCACGGGCCCACCATTATGACATATAGAACACTAATTGTAACCTTATCCAGAGTCCATTATGCTTATCTATAAAACTGTAATAAAACCCAACGGATAGTTTTGTGTGGATAGCGTTTATGGTCATTGCCTTGTGTGTGTAGGGGTGGACAATATCGGCATCTCTATGCATTGAAGTGTGCATATCTATACTAGTTAAAGAGTGGGTATGAGGTATAAACGGATCGATGCATGGATGTTTTTAAATGAATGGTTGAAAAGGACCCGCTTTGAGTACACGTCTTAAACTGATATACAGTACCAATATCGACATCAAATTAAAAAAAATGTTGCGTATTTCCATGAAATCTTACGCGTGTATGCTTCCCAATCTATTATATATATATGTTGGGAAATCTGTCTGTGTGTGTGTGTGTCTGTCTGTCTGTTCGCGATGAACTCGAAAACGGCCGAACCGATTTCGATGAAACTTGGTATGTGGGGGTACTTTCGGCCGGGGGGTGGCATGGGCCTATTAATTTGCCCGTGCGACGTGACATTGACCTTGAAATCGGGTAATTTCAAGGTCGAACGCCCGGGTATCACGGGATTTCGATGAAAATTAGTGCCTGGGGATACCCGGTACTTTCGTATGGGGAGTAATAAGCCTATTCGTTTGCCCGTGCGACGTGACCTTGATCTTGAAATCGGGTCAATTCAAGATCAAATCGTGAATTTTTATGGGATTTCGACGGAATTTGATACATAGGGTTACTTTTGTCCACTGGGTGTTTTGGACGGGTCAAATCGTGACCCTGACATTGACCTTCAAAATGATCAATTCGTGGTCAAATCGGGTAAAACCGGATGGAGGTACTTTTGTCGTGTAATTTTGACCGGGCAGTGTTTTGGACGGGTCAAATCGTGACACCACCTGACTTTGACCTTCAAAATGAACAATTCAAGGTAAAATCGCGCAATTCGCCGAAAAGCAGAGGGGAAACAGCCCGGACGAAGTCGGGTCCACCTGCTAGTTAATTATATATTTGAAGCTATATATATTTAATTAATTCTGTTCATGCATGATTGTGTTTATAAACAAACAAAATTATCTGGGAAAAATATTTTGAGTAGGGAGTTTTTGTTGTTGTTGTTGGGAGGTATAGGTATGTAGGTTCAGTGGAAAGAAACTATATTTAAAATTTTGACCTTGATGTTTCGATATATTTCAGTCACATATTCACGTAATTAAACGGGATTCGCGCCATTCGGCTGATATATATAGGAGGTGCGCCGGATTAATATATACATGTAGGCCTATATTTGACAGGTTTTTGAGATCCGATAACAGTCGTGGCCCATAGTTTTTATATATCACCAATTTAATCAAATTTCAATAATGCATATAATGCACTTGTTCGGCTAGGTGAAACTGGTAAGTTAGTATTCAGGCACCATGCCAACTGGGGGAACGTAGCATTCTACTAACGTAGCCGAAAACCTGAAGCAAATCGACCGTATACCACTCCAAAGAAAACATCGTTTGAACTACGCTCAAATGTAAAAATATTTACTTCTAGATTCGGGACGCAACTATCGGCTATAAACTTATGAAAATTATTTCACCATCGAGAGTCACTGCATTTCATTAATATATAAGAATGACGGTGTGTGTTGTCAATTTGGATATACTATTTGTAAAATGTAACTACTTTGAGGAAGATTATTCACCAATTTTATTTGATTACCCTACTGGAGTGTTTAATATCCCTTTAATACGAATAGATAACCACTCCCTAGCAATAAAAAAGGTAGACACCCAAAATTCCCATTAGAAAATCTAAATTGCAAATATCGTTAATTAAACGCCAGTGAAACATAATATCATTTCCTAATGGAATTACCATTTTACGCAACTCAGTCAGACGAAATTAATCAAAACAGTTACTGGGGATACTGAAGGTTTCTATGTTTTAAAGGTACTGAATCCGATCAGATGCTCCTAAATTACTATTTCTTTGGCTTCGGGGGTAAAAAAAATATTTGATTCGAGTCGAGGAACCCACCCATCGAAGCTCAGAGTGATTAGATATCGATGTTTGAAGTTTGCTGTTTCTATTGCTTGTGGATCAGATCTTGTCCAGGATCACGTGCTCAAACGGACAAATTTCGGTTGGTAAGATGGATAACTCGAAAATCAAGTTGTTATTATTAACAATAATAACCACTTGATTTTAACGGTTATCCATCTTACAACCGCAATTTGTCCGTTTGAGCACGTGGTCCTGGACAAGATCTGGTCCACGAACAACAGAAACAGCAAATTTTGAGAAAATGCGGTAAAACATCTAGAAACCCGCGAAAATGTAAGCGAAAGGTCAAAGAGCGACAACTCTACATTGCGGCGATCTTATCGCAAACGACGGTGTGGGTGTCTCGCTTCGTTTACCCGACGTGTTTCTTTTTCGTGCGTTGTTCAGTTAGCAGATAACAATCGCGAATGCAATCATGCATTGACTTGACCAAGGGGATAAATCACGGAAAACAATGAGATGTTGGACGGTGTGATGGGTAATTTCTGTGCTAGGTGCTGTGGAAGATTCGATAAAAAGTAAGTGAATGATGCCACTTTCCAGGTGAATCACTTCCGCGTTCTATTGACAGTTGTACATTCAAACGCTGTGTCATTCTCTGCAGTCAGCTGACAGTGGTGCCAGGACACAAATTTATAATATTACGTGTGATCACTACTTCTAAACACTGAGCCGACAGACATTACTTTAAAAAAAATAATTTTAATTACTGGCATTTAACAAAATATTTAAATACAGGTACATGTAGTTAATAATAATCGAGAGTAATTAAAATAATTAATTAATAATTAATGTAAAATTTGTCACTCAATAATCAACATTTAGGACACCTGTGTGTGGAGTCAGTTATTTACCTACTGTGATCATAAGAACTTGTGAATCCCTTTGAAGTCTGGAATCAAATTCGAAGAATAATCTAGATCATTCCATGAATCTCTACTCTGGCTAACATCCGGAGTACTGGCGTTAGTAGAGATTCATTTCATGATCTAAGAATAATCCAGACACAGAAAATTTCCTAGTCTGCAAAATTCCATCTTTGGTAAGAATTTTCCAACTTGTATTGAACCCCTACCATGGTCGAAATTTTTTCAACTGATGACCCTTTCAGTTCAAAAATACTAGTATGAATGACATTGAATGTAGGAAAACATTTGACTTTTGGTCAAAAACAACATTTCACACTAAATACTGGTTTAAATTTTCAAGAGAACAAATTCAACCTACTTTTGGTCTCAAATTTCCAATAATGTTATGCCAGGCATGAAATATAACCATCTATTGAATGATAATTTTGCCCCCCCCCCCCCCCCTTCAAAATGTCGCCAGGGGGAGGATGTCTAACTTGGTGTTTCCAACTGCACCCATTCCCCTTGAACCAGACTGATATTTCCTGGGCTGAAAAATTCCATTTGCACCCTGTCCTCAGGGTGTGAATTTTCCGATACCACTGACTCTGTGGTTGGAAATTTTCCAACTGATGGGTATTTTAAAGGCACGGATGGCCTTGGTTGTAGATTATAATTTAGAAATAAAAGTTATATGTACCAAATTATGAATTTCCTCAAGAATATACTAATAGTACAGAATAAACATTTTAAACCCATCGCAAGGGCCATCCATATCTTTAATCCTAACATTTGACTGAAAGTAGAAAACATTTGACTTTTTGGTATAAATCAGTATATAGCTATGTTTTCATTTTCATTCTATTTTCGGTGTGCGTTCATGTTTATGGGGATTGCAGCCATAGAGAGGTTACAACTGTTAACAAAAAACCCCCAACAATATTATAAATTATTGGGAGTGTAACACCTATTCATTAAAAGAGACTCCCTTTAATTTGCATTATTAGCTTCATTTGTATTTAATACTGACATGCAGGGGTCGATTTAATTAAAAAAATTTGTATGGCATTTTGCAGCACTAGGTAGATTTTGTATAGCATTCCATACCAATAGATGTTTTTTTATTTTAAATTGGTTAGCAGAAATTGGAAATTGCGATGAAAATCTAGTTAAGTACATGTAAGCCCCGGCCTGTTGACCAGAATATCTGCTCTGAAACCAAATCTCTTTCTATTCACCCGAAATTACCTGCCCTATGATAAACTTGACTGTGTAAAGAGCTAATGGAGTGTCTTAGACTGAAACTGCTCACAAACAGCAGCCGAATACAACATAACATAATCCAGCAGTGACTGTACAGTAATGCCCTAAGTAATGGACTCCTTAACCACAGCAGAATTATGGGTAACTTTTCAGGATTTAGTCGGAATAATAGGGCTGGTTGCCATTCATTGGAAAGCTCTCACTGAATCCTGAAAAGTTACCCATAATTCTGCTGTGGTTAAGGAGTCAATTATTTAGAGCATTACTGTATATGCTAATGTATTCCACGGGACCAAACTGATGTTTTCTCGCTACAGAAGGTGATTATTGAGAAGGTGATTATTGACGTAACAAGGATCCATATCTACCACATCACACAATGTCCATGGGAGGGAACGCACTTATAAGGGAGAAAATCCATATTACAGTGATATATCTACTCAGCGCTATGAATCTATCCGATCCTTATGATGCGATAAAAAGATGAGCGATCCACTAATTATACCCTTTCCAATCCACACCTAATGATCTGTGAGTTTGAAAGAGAAAATATGGGGTTAGCCTTGAGCATATAAAAAGACATAATTTCAATGAATATCCATATTTTTTTTTACTTACATGTACATATACTCTTGGGATCCAAATAAATGTACCCCAATTTTAATCCCGCCCCTTCTGTTATCTGATTTGGGGATAATTTCCACCCCTACTTTTATTACACGCTTGTTCCTAGAAGTACTGTGTTTCTGCTGTTCCTAACTTCGATATTTACAAAACTGTGTATTTATTCCACACCCTTCTTTTACTAGTATTTGGATCCCAAGATTAGGTAATATTGGGCTCCTTTAAAGGCCAATTTAATTTTCGAGTCATGTCTCCCTGATAACAGTCCACTTTACTCCTTAATCAGGGTTTCCATTAGGACTAGGGGGAATGGTACCCCTATAGCCGCTGGGGGAGTTCTCAGTCCATAAATAAACTACATATGATATAATAGTATTAATTTAAATCCAAGTCGGGAACATTTACAGTAATATAAGTAGTAAGGAATTGTAATAGATTTATTTTTGTTAACAATTTGAAGGGTTACAAAATGTAAAGGTGTTCTCATTATATGTGGGGGCGTATGATAGCTGGCACCATGTTATCTATTCTTGGGTCAAATTAAACAAGAATTAAATAATTGATGGCAGGTATAGGTCAAAATATACATTAAATGACATACTAGAATGCCATGGTTTTGTGGGAAGTTAGCATTTTTGCTGGCAGTCTCGCATATAGGAGCATAGGTATACCAGGTATACCATGCCTAAAAAGAATAGGTACAACGCTTGTTTTGACGAGAAACTTATAGATTCAGACGGAAATATGAACACCTCTTCAATCCTAAAAATATTAGATGCCACGATGCACAGATGTCCCAAAATTCATGGGAAACTATTATAAACAACATGAAGAACTCGGGACATGGAGAATATGAAGGCAATTAAGCTCTCAGTTCATGCATGATGGCAGGGTGACACAGTGTGTATAGTATTTGTTGTTTATTTTGGGGAGGGTATAGTTCATCAGTTGTTTTAACTGACGCTAAATTCAAGTCAACATCAATATAGATTCAATATTCACTATACCATAATTCAGCATTCGGTATGTCGGTATTTCTGTTAAATATATCAATATCATGGGATATATTACCAAATTATATTGCTAAACATCCTCGTCGCCGGGGGAATCCATGACGAAAGGACAATATGTAAACACAAATAATTCTTCACGCATCCGCTAACAGACGCATACGCGCAGAGGTAAACGGAGGTATGTGAAAGCTTATTAAACGCGGACGTCCGCCTAACGCATCCGTAAAACGCATGCGTTAAGCGCATGTATGTGAAAGCAGCTTAATATTACACTCATGAAAAAACATGTTTTACCATGAAATATTCCTGATTACCCTTCAGTGGGTAACATCTGACTCGTCTAGCTAGCCATAAATAAGAACCAGTCAGATTAGTGTGTTCTTGGAACCATACATGTAATTGCGGCATAACCAGTCAGAATCAACCTCATGGCTTTTAGCGATGTCTGGTTTTGATATATTTCAGAATAAAGCAATAATTGTTGATGTGTGTGTCCCTAAAAAGCAATTCTTTTCATGCAAATGGTTCACTTGTGATCAACGTCAGCGGGCAAATAAAATTATCTTTGTTTATCACTCCCTGTTGGCGTTTAATATAATATTTAGTGGCAGATTTTAGTACTCAGGTGATGTAGGCATTAATCAGTGGGTCCGATGGGGAATATGTGAATCCTTGGCTTGTATTGGCCAAGGATGTTATTCATAGGTGGGCCACACTTGTCTATAAGTCCCATTGCCAATTTTCATTATGAGTAATATATACCCTATTTTTAGAAATCTAAATCAAATCCTTGGATCCTAATTTAATTTCAGTATATAGCGATATAGAATGAGTATGGAACCTGAATACATCGTTAATTGTTCATTATTATTCAGATGAAAAAATATTTGAGGGCACCCTAGGGATCCCATTTAAAAATGAAATCCCCAAAGAATGAGAATCCCGTTATTTTAATGTATTGGCCTATAAAGCTACATGCACCACTTCAAACAAGATTAACCTATTGATTAAAGCTAGAATAAAGTGACATTTAAAAACCATCAATTAGAATTCCTACCGATCTGAATGGATATCAATAAAAACAGTGAATAGAATGAGCCCAATTTAACCCTTCAATGACTGGAGCTTCCTGAAATTTTGCGGAAACCCTGTTCCAATGCATTCTCTTATATATGCGAGTCGACCATAGGGGAGCCTTGCATATATAAGAGAATACATTGACCTAACAATACTTGCCTTGATCATGTATAAAGCTAATGCATTCTCTTATATATGCGAGGATCCCTATATATAAGAGAATGCACTGGCACAGGATCTTTAATGCTGCCCCAGCACAGCTCCTGTCTCAAAAGGGTTAACCCCTTGATTACTGAATGGATTCTCCCATATTATCTATTAATCATTGGAAGGGAAATGTTCAGATAATATAAGCAGCTGACAGGGAAACACCTTTGGATTCACTTACAGGGAACATATTTCTCTGGCATTTGACAATTGGCACAAGACAATTTCAACCCAGATTTACAATTTTCAACTAATGAGGTGATATTGGCCAATGTCGATCCCTGTTTATATATATATATCTTCTCATTAACTCATATCTGGAACAATTAATGCAGTCTTCGTATGATGCCCAAAAATGTTAGGGCAATGTGAAATTCTCTTTTTGAAAATTTAAAACTGTTGAAAGAATGATGTGGCATAATCGTGTGCTGGGCCGTTGACGTTCTGGCCAAGTCCAATTTCTAACGGAAACATATAGGATGAATATACCAAAATCCCTAAAACTGACTTCAAGCAAGGGCTATTATCATTTACAATCCTGGATAATCATACACTCTTTCAAACGTCGAGATACAATGGATTTGATTTCTGAGTTTCCATTATGAATCAAGGGTCTCTACTGGTACGCTGAAGTAGGTCTGTACTCAGTACATTTTGTATAGCAGCCAAGAGGTTCAATTATGGGGTAATTGTCATGAGTCCTAATATTCAAGTTTGTGACAATATCATCAATGCAGATTTGTAAATATTGATACTCTGGTTTTATTCTCCTCTGTTTGTTTATATGGCGCGTCCTTTCAGTCTAAATGAACTGATAAATTATTTACATTTTGTTGTAGCTCAGGTGACACATTTTGAGATTATAAAATCGATTTGATTAGAATTAAATACATTATATGCATTTTATTTTAGTGTTGCAAACAGTATTTCAGTATTCAGGGATAATTGATTGTAGAACCAATAAGTCTCTACATATTACATGAATTTCTTGAATCTCCAACCGATTTTGTTGCACCTTTTCAGAATACACAACAATGTGTATATTTTTTAGCAAACCTGAGTTTAGTCTGCCTGTCATTTGCAGAATGAGGTCCCCAGAGGGTGAATTTAGTGACTCTATCCCGCATAGCGGGGACCTCATTCTGCAAATGACAGGCACTCTAAACTCAGGCTTGTTCTTGAGGCCTGTGTGAAGCATAATACTACGATTTCAGTGTCAATTATTTCAATGTTCCATTTGTTTAATGACAGAAGAAATCTGTCATTGCCATCATCCCTTTCTTTACTGAATGGGTTGTCCCATTCATTTATACATGGAAAAGTATGTGACTGTTGCACTTTAATATCACTGGGGCTTGTAATGCACTCCGCTGCCCCCATCCACACAGCCCTAACCTCTTCGCTGCTAAATGATGTTACGACGTCGTGTGCTGGGCTGTTGACGTTATTGCCATTTTCCAATGGGAAACTATAACGGGAATACCACAAGAACCATAAAACTGACTCGGTTGAAAGGCTATTATTGTTCACAATCGTGGAACATCATACGCTGTTAGAAACTTGGAGATACAGTTATTCTGATGCACCAATCTCTGAGTTCCAGTTATGTATAGTGGCCTACTGCTAGTGTGCTGAAGTAGGTCCGTAGTACCTACGGACCATATAGCACATGGCGTGCACTTTTACGTCCGTAATAGTTACGGACGTCATAGCAGCGAAGAGGTTAATATACAGGCCTGTTTTATGTCATTTACCAAAAATATTTAAAAAAGAAAACACTTATATTCAGTGCCATATTGACAAATGTGTTCGGAAATCTTCTACGTAGGTATGTTTTGAGACACTAGTACCTCTTCCTAAATTATGTATATTTAATTTTAGGGTTCGAATGAGCCATGTCCATTTAACCCTTCCATGACTGGACCTTCCTGAAATTTTGTGAAAAGTCTGTGCCAATGCATTCTCTTATATATGCGAGTCGCCCATTGGGCACCTCACATATATAAGAGAATGCATTGGCCTAACAATATTTACCTTGACTTTGTAAGCCAGTGCATCCTCTTATATGGGAGAATCGTATATATAAGAGAATGCACTGGCACAGGGTCTATAATGCTACACCAGTGCAGCTCCTGTCATGAAATGATTAAAGGTACACATTCTATGGGCCCCATATCATCAGATTCCAACAATAGCAACATTTCTTGAAATTATGCTTCTATCTGTCAGTTATCAGAATTGATTATTTGTCAAAAAATAATGCTAACCACTGTCAACTGTAATATAAAATTGCCCAAAAAGTGTCATATACATGTATTAACATTTTGTTCAATGCAATTTTGTATCAAGTATGTCAGTCGGCATTCGTCGAATATTGCCAGGCTGCCAAATATTCAAGGTGGTGAAAAATGGTATCTTTAAAAAAATCGACAACTGATAACTCAGAGCTTTGATGGGTGGGTTTCTAGACTCGAATCGAATTTGTTTGACCCGAAGCCAAAGAAATAGTAATTTAGGAGCGTTAATTCGGATTGTGCATCTTTAAGTAAAGAAATGGTTAAAGAGAAACTAGCAGTAATTTCCATGAAGAATATCCAAAAGGTCTGCATTCATTTCATTCCCCCAGGTCTACACAGACAGAGCATTCACACCCAGTGTGCCAGACTTCAATTCTTACTGAATAATTAGATTATGTTGCAACTAGCAAAGATAGATGATAGTTGTTACTTGAGGGAATTACATTGTTATCCTTGTGATAAGGGCTGTGGTAGTTTGGAGTCTCAAATTTGCTCAGTAATTATACCTCAAATTTTCTTAGAAAATGGGGCGTATACTGGATTTACTGCCTGTCTGTCTGTTTCTCTGTCTCTCTATCTGTCCAGGCATATATCTCAGGAATGATTCATCAAATCTGATTGAAAATTTGTATGGATCTCGTTTACCGTTCAAAGCTATCCTTCATTTCTTATCTGGAAATAGCTCTTTTCTGTCCATCCGGGTATATATCTCAGCCATGTGTTATCTGATCTGAAAAAATTTAGTATTGAGGTTCACCGTCATGACTTGATTCAAAGGAGGGACCAATGACATTGTTTGAATTTTCCATTCTAGAGTTATCCTTGTTTGTTTATTTGAAAATCTTGGGTTTTTATTCGGCTACACAGATAGCCCAGCCATCGGATCTCAATGAAATTTGGTAGGTGGTTTGCCACTGAGAGTGCTTTCAAAAGAGTGAGTTATCCTTTGTTTTCGTATAAATAATGGGAATTTCTGTTTGTCCATCTGAGTATCACAACCATGAAATTTGGTATAGATATTTACCATCACAATAAATGAAGTGTTGGTGATAACATTTTCCCTTCTAGAGTTATTTAAATGTATCCTTTGTTTTAAATTTGGGTTCCGTCCTGCCCATTTTTCAATTTGGCACCGTGGTGGTACATGTATGTCATCAGTAGAGGGTGGTCCCAGCCCGAGATTGCATGATATCTGTCACTTTTGTGAGCCAATATTGCAATAATTATTGAGTTGATTTACTTTATTACCCGGGATAAATTCCATGATTGTAAGTGAAGCAAAACAAAATCGGCTCACCAAAGTCACCTAAATCATGCAATCTCAAGCTGGGACCTTCACCTACTGTGAAATACATTGTTTAGGAACAAGTATTAACTAAGCAGGCCTTTATATTCCTCTAAATTTAAGTCTTTAAATGCTGTGCCCAAATATAGAAATGTGCCGAAAATAAACATTAGAATGGAATTTTTGTCATTGTATGGCTGTACTTATATTTTTGCTGAGAAACACCGAAATGATGGCATGTTGATATCAATGAAAATTTATCCTGGAATCGACCAGTCTATGAAATTGAATGCAATGATTTAAAGTTGAAAAAAATTTGACTTATGATTTGGCGAAGTCAGTATGCGGGCATCCGGACGTGAATGAGATTGTTAATAGCATCTAGTGATTTAATTGCAATTTGGTATATGGGTCTGTTGCACAATATCTAGCTCGAGTTCGAAAACCAGGTTTGTCTAATCTTTTATATATATTCTGTTAAAAAACATGGCTGCCAGCAGCCATCTTGGATTTTACTCTTTGTTGACTAAATCCTTTAGCACACCTTACAGGTCACATTTCTCATCCAATAGTCACCAAACTTCATATGGATCTTAGGGGTGACCTCTAGATGGAGAAAATAGCCATCTTAGATTTCAAATGTGAATCCATCCGCACAACCTGCAGCACACATTTATTGTAGAATTGTTTTGAAACTGTACAGGCTTGTGTAAGATCACCTCTAGATGAGAGCAATCAAATTTGAACGATTTTCAATGGAAAAACATGGCAGCCATCTTGTTTTTACCTCAGTAATGGCAGCTTAGTTCTGAGTTATGGTTCTTTAGTTCGTCCATTTTAGTGATTCTCGGTTGAACAGACTCACACTTATGGCCACAAAACCTCGACCAGAGCCATCTTTGATGTGCAACCATTGTTAAATTATTTATCCTCTATTTATTTTAATTTGGTTTCTGTGCTGCCCATAATTCAATTTGGCATTGTGGGGGTTTGCCAAAAACATCTTGTTTTGGATTAAATTTCAAAATTTTATTTTCCAACCAGGCCTAACCATGGCTCACCCTGATGTGCCAAAATTACACCAATATCATGGCCTGTAACTAAAAAATATATACATATATAGAGAGTACTCAAAACATGGCAGCCATCTTGTTTTTACCTCAGTAATGGCACCTTAGTTCTGAGTTTTGGTTCTTTAGTTCGTCCATTTTTAGTGATTCTCGGTTGAACAGACTCACACTTATGGCCACAAAACTCGACCAGAGCCATCTTTGATGTGCAACCATTGTTAAATTATTTATCCTCTATTTATTTTAATTTGGTTTCTGTGCTGCCCTTAATTCAGTTTGGCATTGTGGGGGTTTGCCAAAAACCTCTTGTTTTGGATTAAATTTCAAAATTTTATTCTCCAACCAGGCTAAACCATGATGGAAGTCGGTGGCCGAGAGGTAGCGTACTGGTCTCTCGTGCTATCGGACCGGGGATCGCAACCTGGTCAGGGTATTCTGACAAAAATCATAACTCGGTCAGATACCAAGTTTGTCAGACTGAAAAGTCTCATTCGAGATCACTGAATAAAGATCCGAATGCAAAAATGCCGACTTCCCCCCATTACAACACTTGTCCAGGTATGTTGTCATGGGTGCAGTACACTGTCCGATCGGGCGCGGACATTAATGGCTGACCCGTGTACACGCCTCGGTGTGTGCACGTTAAAGAACGCTATTGGAGTCACCACAGGGTTATAAAGTTACTCAGCCGTGGTAGCACCTGGACCTCCACATAATCCTCAGCACATTGAGGGCGATGGAGAATCAAGTAGATAGATAGGCTCACCCTGATGTGCCAAACTTTTCATTGATATCAACATGCCATCATTTCAATAGAACGCTATTGATACCAGGCCTGGTAAAATCCGAGTGAGTTGAGCGAACAATGATTACTTGCGCCAGTCCATGCTGGACGCAAGTAATGTTTTCGGCTCGGATGTCTGTTTATCCTTCCTTCCTTCCGTGAATATGTTACGTACGTCATACTGTAAAAAATTAACACGCGCTAATATGAAATGGTTGCATCAATTGTAATTTAAATCCACATATATACTTAATTTGCATTGTTATCTGGTTTTATTTTGGTAATAAATCGTTCATAAATGAACAATATTGAATTATTTCTTACTGGAAACCGATCATGACGTCACGACGCACATCATGACGTCACAAGCTACATGGGTGCGCAAAACACCAGACATGATTGCGTCGATGTCCAGACAGCTGAGACTCATATTACACGGACAGACTAAACCATTCCATCTGCCAACAACTTCGTGTTTTATTATTATAAATATATATACTGCATGTAAAACAAACGTGGGAAACAGTACATGCCCATTAGAAGCCTATTTTATGTAACTTGAAACTCGAGGAAATGAGTTGAGATCAAGTCTAAAAGATGCGTGCGGAATCGTTTTTTTCTCAGTGAATGTGAGGTGCGAACATATTTCTGGAAAGTTCAAAACATTTTCGAAAGATCCTAGTGCATATAAATCATGTCCGGCCAAACAGCCGAGCGCATGGTTCAATTGAAAAACAATTGCACTGAAAATGTGAATGGGGAAACATTATTAAAATGCCGTATTAATTAACTGGGAAAACAAGCTTTCTCATTCTCAACGCAATAGACATTTTGAAATGTTCCCGAAGTATGTAGATCAGTCGCTAAGGGCATGTTCACATTGACACATTGTTAATCAAGACTAACCAATGATCGCGTTACTTTATTTAATTGTGTCGGTATTTTATAATTTACTTTGATGGTTTTTGCCACTGGCATACACACTTGATATCATTCTAGTCAAACTAGTAAGTTAACCCAATTGGTATATAATATAGCATCATCGGCAATCAATCGTCTTCACACCCTTCATATGAACGATGTCTACATTGTTATATTAATATGTCAAACAACTCGTACGTATTACTAAGATTATCATTAGTGTAATAGATCAACTTGAGATAACAGAGATATTCTGTCCGTACATACAACTATTTCAGCGATGGATGAACAGAGATTTGATATTTAGACTTTTGAGGGGCCAGCAACCGTGGTTCAAACTGTTGTTGGCAAGACACCACACAACATGCCAAATGTGTGATGGGGCGCAAGTATAGGTAGCTCCAGTGAGTGCATTCTAGTTTACCAATAGAACTGGCTCCCCGAGTGTATTATGTCATGTAATCATCGAAGCCAATTGATTATTCTGTTTATTACACACTTTCCACCACCAAAAGGCTCTAATTCTAAAGATAATATGTGACAAAATAGTCCCTGATAAGATGATCGCGTGAGCTCACCGGGGATGTAATTCACAGGTGTGACGTTATCACTCTTAACCCTTTACCCAACAAACCGGCCAAAACCGGCCAAATAAAGCTTCAACGGCCTAAAATATCTTCGGTCTGTCTCAATAGAACCATACAAATATGGATATCATTGGAACCGGCTCCTTGACCACATTGTGATAGTTACAGTTATGCCCTGTGCCAATGCATTCTCTTATATATGCGAGTCGACCATAGGTCGCCTCGCATATATAAGAGAATGCATTGGCCTAAAAAAAATCTTTTTTTAACACTTTTTACCATTTTTTCTTACATTCTTTAACAATTTTATAATTTTTAATGTGTTAAGCCAATGCATTCTCTTATATATGCGAGGCGACCTATGGTCGACTCGCATATATAAGAGAATGCATTGGCACAGGGCCCATCTGTTGGGTAAAGGGTTAATTCACCGAGAAATCCTTATAAATCATGGCTAAGTGTATTATAAAATGTTATAAACTTCCATGTCAGAACACCAAACAGTTCCCAGGTTTTGAACTGGTAGAGTATGAGCTCTACGGGTGTATAGCCACAAGCCTTGAAATAGTGTGTCTGTCATTTGCAGAATGAGGTCCCCAGAGGGTGAATTTAGTGATGTTACCCTGCATAGCGGGCTAGCATCACCAAATTCACCCTCTGGTGACCTCATTCTGCAAATGACAGACACACTATTTCAAGGCTTGTATAGCCATATTGTAGAGATTCATGACATGATCTAGGAATTCCATTAGCTTGAAGATGTACAAATGTAGCTTTGTTTATGAAATATTAAACAAAAATTTAATTTACCATGGAATCAAGTCATCTCTATGCCGCTTTAACCCTTTCATGATGGGAGCTGCGCTGGTGCGGCATTAAAGATCCTGTCCTAGTGCATTCTCTTGTATATATATGAGTCTCCCATAGGGAGCATCGCATATATATAAGAGATTGCCCTGGCTTACAATCTTAGGTTTATAACCTCTTAGCTGATAAATGACGTTAATGCAGGGTTTCCGCTACTACGGCAGGCCGGCCTTCCAGCGGCCTCATTCCCCTCACCAACCTTGACTTAATATTGGTCACAAAAGAGCTACAGACCTAGCTCAGTCCCCTTTTTACACAGGACAAGCGATCGCTGACACTGATGATTAACATATTTCAAGGAATCCTACACTTGGTGCCTGAATAAGACATGATCAGTAGCGAGGACGTGTACAGTTGTCTACACCATCCTGTGTAACGCTTTATCGGCGAATATTTAGTAGTAATCAGTCTCTCGCATTTTAATTTACAGTAGATTACGGTCAATAAGTCCCAACTTTCTGACCCACTATTTCCCCTCAAATTTGCAATATACATCATTAAGTCATTTGGGTGGGGTTTATGAGCTACAACCATGAACACATGTGAGTTTTGGCAGTTGCTACGACGAAATGTGCAGAACTTTTTCCCCAAAACAAGGTCTGTGTCAAAGAAATGTTTATTTAAAAATAAAACAATTAAATTATTAATAGTTATTATCATGTATTTATTCCCTATCCAATGAATATAAAATTATCCATTATACGAATCCAGCATGAGGTCATCTCCGTCTGAGGAATGCCTTTTGATTCTACAACAATTTGTTTTGATCGGTACTGTGAACAAAATACAAAGAAACCAGGCATGCAGAACATGTGTAGCAGGTGCTCATCTCATGACATCTAGACAGTGTGACAATGCCAACCGCGGTAGTCTTTGAAGTCGGCTTTTAATATTGCTACTGTTTAAATAAAAGTTGTATCCATTGTGTACTGTTGTGATTATATACTTTTGAATTAACTTGAGATCTAAGAAAGGCGATCTGTTTTAATTTGGTTTCTATACGAAGCTTCAAGCTTGAATGTTCCTGCTTGTTGTCTCAAGTGCAAGGAAATGTCTATTTTCCAGTTATGAACATCCAAATTTTCTCCCGACAGGGCACCTGGTATGTGCTTCCCAAATACGGCCACATTCCCCCAACCCCTAGCAGAAACCCTGGTTAATGAGTGCTTGGCTGTTGACGTTATGGCAATTTTCCAGTGGAAAAATATAAAACTGACTCAGTTGAATGGCTATTATCATTCACAATCGTGGAACAGTCTCTGAGTTCCAGTTATGAATAATGGCCGACTGCTAGTGTGCTGAAGTAGTTCTGTACTCAGTATGGACGTATACCTATCACATGGTGTGACATTTTACGTCTGTTCTCAGTACTGACGTATAGCAGCCAAGAGGTTAAGGTAAATAGTGTTAGGCCAATGTATTCTCTTATACTGTATATATGCAATGCTCCCTATGTGAGACTCGCATATATAAGATAATGCATTGGCACAGGGTTTTCGCAAAATTTCAGGAAGCTCCACTCATGGAAGTGTTAACCCTTATTATTTACTAAATACTCATTGACGAGTAGATACTTTAGGAAATATTCTGATAATAAGTTCAACAAATATATAGGTGGTTTGTTGAACTTGTTATCTGAACGTTTTCCACCAATAAAAAAAAATAGAAATCCATCTACTTGTATTATCTTTTTGTCTGTCTGTCATCTGCTTTTTTTTTACCTGTACCTATACATTTATAAATGAATGGGAGAATCCATTTAGTATAGAAAGGGCTATTATACTCGGCAAATACATAGCCAGTTGAAAATGCTCAAGCATCAATAAAGTACAAAGGCAATCTATAAGACACGACCACTTGTAGACAAATTCTGAATGGCATGTTCTTGTGATGATGGTGTCATGTATGTGGCAAGATACTGACATCTGACATATGGATACCACAAACCCTCTCATGGTAATTCAAGCACAATGTCAAATTAGAATGCTATTGATAAAGTCTTCATAGAAGAACTGTCTGGCAATTCGGTCAATACGCCAGTAAGCACCATTAGATTATAGATTGCCCTCCGTCGGCTCCCATTTCTTCATCCTATTTCCAGGCTTGTGTAGCTATTACATGCCATAGTTTGTCAGTTATCAGACATGCTAATGTGGGAACTTCGGTCAAGACTAAATTACCTAAATCCACAAAATTGACGTAAAGACCATTTATATATTTGTGATGACTGGTGTGGAAACCTGATATATCAGTTTCCTTAATGTGCCATGACGGAACTGACACCATGTATTTTTAATATATATAACAAGAAAGAATCCATACGAAATGAGACTTAGTTTAATATAGTATTCATACACTTGGTTTATAGGCCCTCAAGGCATTTGCAATGTGAATGGAAAGATATTGAAACTTCGCCAATCAAATAACTTAGGCAAAAAAAAAGGTATTGTTCTCAGGCACCGCCACATTGAAATAAATGTCCCGAATTGGACATTTTATTTTGAATTATGATATATTATGATAAAAAATAAAGTAAGAAAAACAATTTGAAAAATGTGTGCATGTCCGTCAACAATTTCCATTAGCACGGGCTACAGGTTGTAGCTTTTGTCGGATCATTATGAAATTTGTCATGGCTGTTGACATTGATATGTAGATAGGAACGAGTCATTTTGGGGCCATTCGGCAAAAAAATATGGCCACCAGCAGCCATCTTGGATTTCAAAATTCAATTCATTAGCACCGGCTACAGGCCAGAGTGTTCGTCTGATCATCATGAAAATTAATCAATCCATTTATTGTCATCACAAAAATCACAAAATACATGATCTCTTAACAATTCTCTATAATGTGTGAAGAGTGACAATCATGTATACACATAACTGACAGAAAGTTTCTTTATTTTCAAATTTCTATAGAAACTTCTTCACATAGATTCTATTTCTTTTTTTAGTTTAGTTTCTCAAATTGGCGGACAACTCATTGCATAATCGAGTTTCCCAATGGGTGTACGAAGTGTGATCTGCTTTTCTTTTCAATAAATGGTGGTATCTCCCACAATTACCAACAGGACATTCATTGCCATTTTATTTAGGTCTATATATTTATAAAATAGAAACTCATAAAAACTATGCAATCTTCAGCATAAAATGTTTTTTTGGAACATGAACATATTTGGGCTCCCGCAAAAATCTCACGGATTGACATTTTCAAAACTTAACAGGTCTGCTGGGGACCTCAGTCTGCAAATGACAGACACCTTATTCTCAGGCCGCGTTCTGCCCATTGTCCTTCAGTATTCATGCAGTGAGTCGGTCCGGCTATGGAAAGCGTTTTGTCCTTGAAACTACTATCAACCTTTGGGTATGCCAGGAGCATTAAGTCCTTGGTTTTTGAGAGTCCTCACTGATACATACACATACACATGTATATCTCATCATTGAGGTATTGTGGTGCACAGTTTTTTTGTGACTTGTAAGTCATTGTGAGTATCTTGAATTATTCACTTGGAAATCGGAAGCCAATGTAGGGTCTACAATGTTTGGGTAATATGCGTGGTGTCTTTATGTGGGATCTTACACACCACAGCGCTGTTTTATATCTTTATAAGGGGTTTCCATGCCTGAGTTATGTCAGGAGGTCGAAAGTTTAGCTGGGCCTACAAAGAAAAATAACATAATGTTGAAATTCTTGAAGCATCATTGAACTCAATTAAATTGCCATTCCACCCTTTTACTTGTTAAGATCATGTACTTTTATTGCAGTTATTCATTTCCACTCAATATTTGTTGTGATGGTTCCCAAAATTTCCTTTTTATGTTTACCCATACCATACTCGTCGTGTGTCCGTCCGTCCATCTGTCTGTCTGTCCGTAGACACTTTACGCATGGTGCGCTAACTTAAGTATTTTCTATCTGATCGGAACCAAATTTTGTATATGAATTTCTCAGCACAAAAGACAGATCGAGTTCGAATATGGGGTTGATCCGACTATTTTTAACTGAGTTATGGCCCTTTTTCGAAAAAATATTCACTCTTAAAAAAACATTTAGATTGAATTCCTTGCTCAATTAAAAAAAAAATAATATATATTTTTTTAAGTTAACAAACATAACTCTACCAAGGGGACCCCGAGTCACCACACCAAATTTGTTTAAATCGGTCCAAAATCTTGTGTTATGTACTGGTAAATTTGCTTGGAGCGACATTAAATCCAATTCATCAATTCCATCCCATGCCTTTGGACTACTTAGCTATTGATAAGGCTATATTATTTTCTGATGTCTCTTATGCCAATGTGCAGATAATCTGATAAAGAAAGCTATGGTATCTAATTTAAAATAAAGATTCAACAATACACATCACATGATATTAACAGTAGACTTGAACATCTTTGCTGCCTTGCACAGCTGAAGATATCACTCTACAGATGGTCTGAGGTCATTATTAATGTTATTGGTTTAATAGAGATGCCAGCTTTCAACATAAACAATTCCTGTGATTTGTTGACAGCTCTGCTATATAATTAATATTAATGGGTCAGCAGTGAGGTGGCTTATCTTGATCTATATTTTTGGTAGAATTTGATACCTTATCAATGTAAACTTAAATTGGACTCTCTTAACCCAAGTATTCCATGTCCAGGTCACCTTTCACATTTAACCCGAGGCTGTTGTGGTGCAGCATTACAGATCCTGTACCAGTGCATTCTCTTATATAAATGCGAGTGACCCATAAATTCCAATAATTTGTGTTATGTACATTTGTCTATAATATACATAACAGTATACTCTATAATTCAACACCAAAACTCTCATTTATGATTCCGATCATAGTAATTTACTATCGCCAAGGGATGGGTTAACATATGCCGATCGTGATCGGCCTCTCGTTAAACAATGATTAAAGTATTCTTTTTGACATTATTATTGTTATATAATATGCCTGATGTGGTCTTATAGATAGTATAGATTCCTTCATGTAGTGTACTAGCTTAACAAATGGGAAGTTTTCTGTTTAGGTCCATCTAAACTTTCCATCTTCTGACATAGCTCAGGCGTGGAAACCCCTTAAGAATTGTTATAATTTCAAAAAAAATTTGTTCTGGTGACCACAAGAATTGTCAAAATCTGGTGTCAATTATTTAAATATTACCAGTCGTGACCGCTTATCCCAAAAACCATAAAACTCACTGTGTCTCATCATTCACAATCCTGGAACATCATAGACTGTTTGAAACAGCGAGATGTAGTTATTTCAGGCACAAATTTCTGACTTCCTGTTATTAACCCTTTCATGACGGGAGCTGTGCTGCTCCAGCATTAAAGACCATGTGCCAGTGCATTCTCTTATATTTGCGAGTCTCCCATAGGGAGCCTCACATATATAAGAGAATGCACTGGCTTACAAGGTCAATGTAAATATGTTAGGCCAATGTATTCTCTTATATATGGGGGGCTCCTATTCCCTATCCTCGCATTGTGCATTGGCACACGGTTTTCAAAAAATTTCAGGAAGCTCCAGAATATTGGTCATCTGCTAGTGCGCTGAAGTAGGTCTATACTGAGTACGGATTTATAGCACACAACATGACATTTTGCGTCTATACTCAGTACAGACATACAGCAGCCTAGAGGTTAAGGTGTGTCATCATACTCTTCAATTATACATGTATCTGGTGCAACACTGAAACACCAAATTGTTTGTCAATGAGCCAAAATATGAGCCTGTGGGAGCTCAGCTGTTTGTATGAGCAGTATAGCATGTGTACCCCAGTAAAAACTTATGGATTTTCTCTCCACAAACTAAATTCACCCTCTGGGGACCTCATTTTGCAAATGTTCAGCACCATATTTTAGGTGCATTCACAAACATGGAACATCAGACTGTCTACTTGTGCACACAGCATGACATTTTGCGTTCATTTTCTGCATAGGTATACAGCACCCAAGAGGCTAAGGTGGATCCTCTCATATATTCTTTAATTATAATTATATCTGATGAAACACTGAAAAACCCAAATTTTTATCACTAAGGAATTTTGTACCAGATAAAAAAATGAACTTGTGTGACCTCAGCTGTTTGTAGGAGCAGTGTAGCATGTGTACCTCAGTAAAAACTTATGGATTTTCTCTACACGAACCCTTGTAATTTCTATTCAAATGCTTGTAGTCTTTAAGAGAACATAACCGTGCCATGTAAGTCGAGTTGATGTGCGGTTAGGGATCCAGATGTATTGCTCAGAATATTACAATGAACGGATCGATTGTGCCCCCTTGACACGGGTCGGAACAATTTAATTTCTCCAGTGTGGATAAACTCATTAATCCGCCCCATTGGCTATGTCATTGTTCAAGATTGATTTAATTATAGGTATTTAATATTATTGCGGTGATTCTGAACTGCCAGATTTATTCAGTTTTCCTGGTGGTGCATTCTAAGGTTTGATAATATAAATAGTCAACATATATAGTTAACGTGATGTGAAACACTCCGTTAGGTTGATAAAATAGAAATGGAGAATAATCTTGCTGAAAGTAGTTATTTTTACGAATATTAATCCAAATTTATACCATCATTTTTATATATTAATTAAATGCATTGACTTGACTCTCTATGCCGAAATAATTTGCGTCATCGCCGATAGTTGCGTCCCGATTCGAGATGTAAATATTTACAATTGCGCATAGTTCAGACGATGTTTTCTTTGGAGTGGTATGGTCGATTTCTTGTAGATTTTCAGCAATGTTAGTAGAATTCTGCATCCCGCAGTTGGCGTAGTACCTGAACTAACTTATCAGTTTCACGCACCCGAACAAGTCATTGTCATTAAAGTGTCTCAAGGTGTTGGATGTTGGTTATGCTGAAAAAAACACCAGTTGTCAGATCTGAATGAAAGTTGGTATTGATGTTCAATACTATGAGGACATTCAACGGAGTGTTCAGTCGTTGTTTCCAGATTTTCCGTTTTAGATTTATTCATCTCTGTTTATCTAGAAATGTGTTGGGTTTTTTTTCTCCATCCAAACAGATATTTTCACTACTATGAGGGAATTCAACTGAGTGTTCAATCAATTTTTTCCAGGATTTTCCGTTCTAGAGTTATTCATCTTTGTTTATCAGGAAATGTTTTTTTTGTCTGTCCGAGTAGATATATTCACTACCGTTTGACAAATCTCAATGAAATTTGGTATGGATTTTCACTACTATGAGGGCAATCAATTGAGTGTTCAATCATTTTATTGAGTGTTCAATCGTTTTTTCCGGTTTTCCGTTCTAGAGTTATTCTACTTTGTACATTTGGAAGTGTTGGTTTTTTGTTCCTATCTCTACCACTGGTTGACAGATATCAATGAAATTTGGTATGGATGTTCACTATCATGATAGCAATCAATTGAGTTTTCAATCATTTTGTTCATTTTTCCGTTCTACAATTATTTATCTTTGATTATATGAAAATATTGGGTTTTTTTCCCCATCCAAGCAGATATCTCACCCATACTTTGTCATTTCGAATTTGCCACCGTGGGGGTATGCAATATCTTGTTCCAACTGGAGGTGTGATTAGGTAATAGAAGCAGACAGAATAATAGATAGTGACAGTAAGATACTACAATAGAATGATTCATATTTGTAATCTATGATCCTTTGTTGAACTTTAATTAATTATATGAACATTTCCCAAGGGATCTACCCATCAATGAGTATTTATAGTATAGAAAGGGATAACTCGAGTGAGATTCAGAGGATCCTCGCATCTCTCAAGAGGCCGGAGAAGTTGTATGCTACTCAGAACAGTTAACTATAATTATACCCCTCTTCTTAAAAAAAATGGGGTATACAGTTTTGCATCGGTCCGTTTTGCACTGTCCATCTGTGCATCCATCGGGCATCATTGTTCATGGAGCTCATTCTGCAAATGACAGACACACTATTTACAGACTTGTCATCAACAAGTACTACAGTATATGAAAAAATAGATCGACTTCCTGTTTTCATTATTAATAACTCCAATAATGAGATTTTTCATTACTGTTACAGTGGAATTACCGGTAAAAGTCCAATTAGTCCAATAAGAAAGTTTAATCAAAATGTGTGGACAAATCACAGTAACAGTTTTGTTTACATAAGAAATCAATGGCGGATTCAATGTGGCAGTTCATTGCGGATTATGACCATGAGAAAATTCAACAAACCGCATGAACCTCAAAGGGGTTCTGCGAAATTTGCTGAATTTTTTTTGCGGTCAAAACCCATGACTACATAAAATACAACATTTATTAAATAATTAAATTCATTATAAATTAGGTTTGTTAAGTTGTTTGTTTTAATAATTCTCTTCAGATGACATATGTCAGAGTAATGGAAGCCCAGACTCAGTATAAGTGTTCATTGCTTCATATTTACTTAAATTAAACTCAGTGAGCGTGAACAAATTCTCATTTCTTATCGAAATGGCCATGTGTCAATCGGAACGGTAACGGAGATGTCCCTCAAACCAAATAAAGCTCGAACCTAAAGTTTGAATCCATGCCAACCTCGTCTAACCCAGACTGTAATGATCTTATCCGTGACCTAACACACCTTGACTATAGGGACATCCTTAAAAAGGAAGCCTTTTCACCGAGAGTTAGGAAGTGTATCAGACTGAACATGGGTTCGATAGGTTATGTTATACTCGAGTTTACAGTAACACAATAAGGGTGAATAACAGAAAAAAACCTTAATATCTAGCCGGATACAAGGGTTGTTAAATTTCCATCATTTTGCTGGTCAAATCGGGTTTATAAACAGTGTTATCATAAGACTAGAGAGTGGTGATGGCATTTCTACACGTTGATTACTTGCCAGAGCAACAGTTGTCGAAATGTTACCCAGTAGGGGGAGGGGGTGGTGTGACATGTGTGATGTGCCCTCAGCCAATCAGAGGAGAGGAGAATGGGATGAAGGTTAACAACAATAATTACAGACCAAAACAAATTTCAAGCCAAATCCAAACGTGATGAATACTCAAGTAGTCTACAAATTGTTCATGTCTGACAATCGCCAGTGATTTCCGTCCGGGGTCAAGGTGTTCTTAGATATATGAACTATAGTAACGCTACGGGAAAAGTGAAAGCAACATCGAGTGTATGTAAATATATAACAATAGTTTCAACACATGAAATTTTGTTTTTGGAGAACTTACCACCAATAATGAAAACAAGAACAAAGTTTATTTATTTCTCCAACTTTTATGTTTTTTTTTGCGCATTTACCCACTGCGAATGACTTGTCCCATTTAATAGATTCTCTGTACGTCAATAGTAAGACAATAGTAATTTCAAATGAAGGTTTGGAAATGGGTACGCTCTGCACAATTATAGGATTTGAATTAAATTTCTTGTGTCTCTCACACAATAAACCTAACAACCAAGAATGATTGTGAACCTGTTCTAAAGTGATTCCCAGCCATGATTACATTTCATTGATTTTTGTGACATTATCAGGGTAAATTAAGTACGGAAGTTATTTCTCGCAGCGGCCTAATGAATCTTTTTCTCATTTTGTTTCCAGACGAAGGTATCTGCGCACTAATTACAGGGTCGACCAGGACACATTCGAGGTAATATAATCAATGCATGCATATGGAGCAGGGGACACACTTATTAATTATTATTTAATACACCACCAAGCCTGCAAATAATGTGTCTGTCATTTGCAGAATGAAGTCCCCAGAGGGTGAATTTAGTGATGCTATGGGACATTCTATGGCTATAGCATCACCAAATTCACCCTCTGGGGACCTCATTCTGCTTAGGCCTTAACTGCTATGGGAGACCTAAGATCAGATTGAATTTTCCCAGTTGCAATGATGTTCACCCATTAGTCACCTCGATTGTGAATTTTATCTTCTGCAAATTAGGGGATATAGAAACTGAACAGAAGGGAAAAAGTAACTAAAAACAATGTTAATTGGAAACTATAGATACTTCCCAGAAGATGAGGCCTAAGCAGAATGATGTACCCAGATGGTGAATTTGGTGATGTTAGCCTGTGAGATAGCATCACTCAATTACCCTCTGGGGACCTCATTCTGCAAATGACTGACACATTATTTGCAGGCTTGTAATCACACCACTTTAAAATCAATCCATCACTTGGTTTGGTCCTTATTCTGGACCTTTATTTGATATAAATCTTATCATTACTGGTTAGAAGGAACTAAATGTTTTCCATAGGCCACAGTGTTAACGTTTGACCACGCCACGCTAAATTTTCGAGTTCCGAAGTGCACGATGCATGCGTTCGTAAAGACCAACCCTTTCGGAATCTGTTCGCACATAGGAGTACCTTTCGAGCCACGCCTTTTTAAAAAACCAGCATATGTTTTCCACACTACCCCACTATTTGCACAGAATTTGACAGTCTGACGAAAGCCAATACACAGCCTCAATATCCCGCCATTGTTTGGACACGAACGCATTTCAGACAAGGAAACGCCCACGTTTTTACATGCTATGGGTATTATATTTCTTGAATTTGTAAAATTATTTGACATATTATACGCCAATCGCGCGCAAGAATGTTTTAAACTCGTATTCGAGATACCCTGTAAAAACGAAAGGGACGTAATTCTACTTATTTAGTTCCTTCTAACCTTAAGAGATGTGCAAACATGACCCTATGTAATTCCTACTACCTCTGCGTGAAGCTGTGTCATATCTATGCTAAATAAAACTGATTTTACACATTTCTTTGTTCTCGTTCCCCAGCAATCATGGTTATTTTAACCCCACTGTATCTGAAGATGGTTGATCTACTGGGGGAAATTTTGGTGGAAATTTGTCCATGTCGTTGCCAATGATGGGAACGTCCCTTCCTAAATAAAAGAACTAATAGTTGGGAATTGATCAGTACTGTCTGCAGTTCAACATAAAAAATTATGGGTGTCTCGGGGTCATCTCATGCCGAGATTTGCCATATTTGGGAAAATTCTTAAAATATGTGGAAATTTTGGTAAAATTTGGTAATCAAACTAACAGAAGATGCCTTTAATGGGCATGAAGCGCATGTATATAGCGGCATAGACAATACGTGCAAATCGTGTTTCAGATGATATGCTTAGTTGACCAAAATTGTCCGGGTTTCTGAATAAATAGTTAGATTTTTACACCCCACCCCCCTTGCATCAGGAATTTCCAAGTGGTCGGCAAGTTGGCAGCTGCATGGTTAAAAATACTCGAGACATCAAGTTTATGCTGATGGTCAGATGTCCACAAATAGATAAAGATATCGATGTGAGGTTATTTCTCTCTTAAAGTGGCACACCAGATATAGAATAACGATAAATAAATGAAAATCTCACTAAGGTTATTAGGTGCAAATATTCCCCACTTCCTGAAAAATGGCAATAAAATCCAAATTCTGGCGTAATGTAATGTCTAACTATGTATGCTTCGCAAATCAGATCACAATTATGTGATTTTTCACCACCTTTGTCCATCATAAGCCGAAATACGAAAAATTAGATTTTTCTGCTTTAGGTTAGAAGGAACTAAATGTTTTCCATAGGCCACAGTGTTAACGTTTGACCACGCCCACGCTAAATTTTCGAGTTCCGAAGTGCACAATGCATGCGTTCGTAAAGACCAACCCTTTCGGAATCTGTTCGCACATAGGAGTACCTTTCGAGCCACGCCTTTTTTTAAAACCAGCATATGTTTTCCACACTACCCCACTATTTGCACAGAATTTGACAGTCTGACGAAAGCCAATACACAGCCTCAATATCCCGCCATTGTTTGGACACGAACGCATTTCAGACAAGGAAACGCCCACGTTTTTACATGCTATGGGTATTATATTTCTTGAATTTGTAAAATTATTTGACATATTATACGCCAATCGCGCCCCAGAATGTTTTAAACTCGTATTCGAGATACCCTGTAAAAACGAAAGGGACGTAATTCTACTTATTTAGTTCCTTCTAACCTACTTAGAATTGCTGTGTAAGCATTTTTATCAAAGAAAACTTCTGTGTGTCAGCATAATTTAATAAATGGGCAAAGAAGCATCTCATATTTGTGTTTTTTTTTTTTTCGGTCTACACTTACTATACGTAAAATTGTGAATTTCTTTATACAACTCTTTTCAATCTCTCTCCGTACACCTGTAGATCTAATCAAAACATCAAATCAACAGCTTCGTAATATATAAAATCGTGTAAACCCGAACACGATTTTGCAGAATCTCTTTATTACATAAAATGACTCGTTTCAAATTTTCAAGTAGAAATACATATAAATCATATTCTAATATGTTGCGTCGATAGGATATCTCGTGAAATTGTGACCATTAATTTTGAAATGTTGTAAATTGATTCTCGAAACTGTTTCCGTTAAAAAATTCATTTTCTTTTTCTTTTGAAGGGGCATGACATTTGCTCCAAATCCTTAGTGACAGCTAATCTAATCGATGGAAACCATCAAAATTAAATGTCATATCCCATAACTCATTCATTTGTACTCCTAAAATGTTATATGGTATCACTAAATTATGTTTTTTCATCAATCATTGATTGATTGGTTGATTGGGGTTTAATGTCGCTTTCACCAACTAAGGCCATATCCTAACATTGTCAGTTTTAGTGGTGGAGGAAATCCGCACACTTATGGCTAATCTAACAGTGATTTCATTGGCTGATAAACTCGTCGATCATGTGCGGCAAACCACCAGCCATCGGCAAGTAACTGACAACTCCACCAGATAACGATTTTGAGTTACAAAGTGCACGATGGAAATATGCGGATTCTAACCCTCATCACCAATGCTGGAGGGCGAGACGGCTTGGAGTTGTACCCCTAACCAACTGAGCCACCGAGAACCCCCTTCTAATCAATCAGGAGATGATCTTTTTTCTTTCATTGAAGTTGTGTTTTGAGTAAAAGATTGTGCATACTAAGGTATCAATAATACCTTTGTTAATTCTTGAGGCGAACAGTTTAAATTGTCAATAGTTTTTTCGGTCTTGGTTAACTATTGGGTTAAATAGTGGGTCTGACTACCTGTCTTAGACTTTCTATTTCCCGAACTGCGGGATTCCATGTCAGCACTGCCTTATCAAAATTTCTATTAGTAATGCTGAAGGGGTCACTCTCACCAAAAAAGTGCTGAAGGGTACACAGGGTTTGAAATGTGCTGAAGGGTACACAGGGTTTGTGTTTCTGAAAGTCTGTCAACTATCAGCAGTTTGTTTTCAGTTCATTTTAATGTTCTTTGGAACATAAACAATTATTCTCTAACATAAATCATGGCAGATCGAAAACTAAACATAATTTAAAACGAGATTTCAAAACCTGTGTACCCTTCAGCACATTTTCAAAACCTGTGCACCCTTCAGAACTTTTTTTGGTGAGAGTGACCCATTCAGCATTAGTAACCTCAAGATAAAAGTGTCCAATCAAAATGACAAATGTAATGCATTGTGTCATTATTTGGGGGAAGCCTGCAGGCTAAGCATAAATGACATTTCCACGAGACTACTCTATAGATTCAGTATGTCAGTAATATGAATCATACGTGACATGTAGTGGAGCAACCACACATGCTGTGGTTGTCATGGATTGTGCAATCTTGTCTCGATTCTGGCCCACACAGCCAACATGACGTAAACCGTGCCATGATGTCTTCTATGGTTTTCATTGAGCTATCTAACGAAATTGGTCGGAATGAAACTAATATGCCTGAATCACCCGGGAATTCTTCAGAAGTTGTGAAGTTGACAATTTTATTTTCATCTCGTTGGTCCACTTCCGATTCTGCAATTTTACAATCTCCAGACAGTTTCTAATCGGAAATCATGTGTCAATTTCACAAAAAAACATAGGCCTACAACACCACCAGAATTTGCTCATTGCTATAGAAAATATAGAAAAATAATATGACGTCATCATTCACCTTCACCTATAAAGATATAAGCAACAACACGCGCGTTGCATGCTTGTGGTTGCTATGACTCTTCAGTCTATGTTTACACAGACTGAGTTTTTAGCTCAACTTGACTTTGTCACATTTGAGCTAATGCTATCCATCTGTCTGTCCATCATCAATTTCCTGTGACACACCCTACAGGCCACATCCCTCAATTGATCATCACCAACTTCATAAGGATTGTCAGGGTGACCTCTAGATGGGAACTGATTGCATTTTTTGGCGAATTTTATTAAAAAACATTTTGGATTTCAAAATTTAAATCCATCGCACACCCGACAGCCCGCAATTATTGGCAAAATGATTAGAAAATTTACAGGCATTTGTGATCGGCTCAAGATGGGAACTATTGAATTTGAACAATTTTCGATGAGAAATATGGCTGCCAGCAGACCACATCCCTCATCCGATTGTCACCAAACTCCACATGGATCCTGAAGGTGACCTCTATTTACAATTTTTTTTCCAAATTAATATAAAAACATGGCTGTCAGCCACCATATTGGATTTCCCATTTTAATCCATCCACACATCCTGCAGCCAAAGTTATTGGTAAAATGTTTTGAAAATTTACAGCCATGTTTGGTATCAACTCTAGATGGGAGCTATCAAATTTGAATGATTATTTATAAGAAAATATGTGTGCCAGTAGCCATCTTGTATTTTACTCTTTGCATAACTAAATCCTTTGGCACGCCCTAAAACTAACATTTTTCCATTCAGTTGATCCCAAACTTCTCAGGGATATTCGGGGTGACCTTTAGGTGAGAGATAACAAATTTAAAGAATTGTCTATCAAAAACATGGCCACTGGCCACCATCCTGGATTTCGCTCTTTGCATGACAAAATTCTTTGGAATGCCCTACAGCCAACATTTCTTATCTGATTCATCTCAAACTTAATGTGGATCTTCGGGGCACCTATAAATGAGAACTATCAAATTTTTCCTACTTTAAAAAATGGCTGTCAATTGCCATCTTGTATTTCTTATTTAAATCCATTGGCACACTCTGCAGCCCACATTTATTGGAGAAATGTTTTGAAATGTTTAGGATCACCTCTAGATGGGAGCTATCGAATGTGAATGCCGCTAGCAACCATCTTGGATTTTTTCCTCTTTGCAATTTCCCATTCAATTGATCCCAAACTTATGGCTCTCCAGGTTGACCTCTAGTATTACTTAAACATTTAAAATTTACGCATTCCTTTTTGCTCCATTGACTGTAATATATGGCATTATTCCCCTCTCCAAGTAGAGCCACAGTGTCATTGACAATGTAAGAGCCACAGTGTCATTGACACTTACATTTTGATAGCCCACCAATGATATGCAGATGAAACCTGACATGGGACATCTCATTTGACAAATATACCACATAGACAGCCCATTTGCCATCACAGCAAGGGCATATAGGGTGCTGTAATGAGATCGGGAACCAACTAAAAGCTAAAATAATCCAATTTGTTCTTTTTACTAACACCTTCTCTTGGGACATTGGGAACCAAACTCAGTGAGTGTTCCTCACTGAAGAAGGCATTATCTAATATTGTTCTGAATTGCCCAGAGCAAACATTTACTGTCTGCTACACCCCATGAGACCATTTCTACGTTTTTTGTAGAGGATAGGTTTAGCTCATCACGAAATGTGGTCATCACCAAGCAATATGTCTATGCTTGGTCTCGGACAGTGAATTAAGGTCTTGTGAACATGCATAGCTTATTTTAAGTAGTGTTACAGTGATGTGGAAGTGGTAGCCCAGTGGTTAGAGTGTCGGACTTGCAATGGTGTTAATGCACCAGCGTGAGTTTGCTCCCCGCAAGTGGACTGTCGTCTCCGCAACAGTGGCTTGTCTGGATTAAGCAGTGTGTGTGCTATATAGAGCCACACGCTGTTTCAAATCTTGTGCCAGGTTGTGACCCTTGGGCAAGGTCACTTGTACTGTGCTCTCTTCGTCGTACCTAGATGAGAAATAGGGACCTGGTTGTTGGGTAAATGTAATCCGCTCTTGTGAAGCGCCTGTAAGATGGCAGCATGCAGAAGACTCGGCATTACTCAACAGCTGGTGTAATAATGTGAAGCATTTTATAGGGCCCTCGCGGGGATATAACCTATGTATAATTACATTATTATAATATTAATATGCTTCCTGCATAGGTTCTGATATATAAAATATTAAAGATGCATTCAGTGTTCCGGGCTAATTTTTACAAACCCAATTTAACTTTTTATATAGATTCTAGTGTATAAGATAACACATTCGGAACAAGATATACATGTGGTAAATGCTATGTTGTTTAGTATTGTTTCGATGATTTAGAAGATTAACACAAATTATTTTTATTAAAGATGCATAATCCGATTAAGCCCCCTCAATTACTATTTATTTGGATGCGGGGTTAAAAATTATTTGATACGAGTCGAGGAACCCACCTATCAAATCTCTGAGTTATTAGATGTCAATTTTTGACATCTATTATTTTTCACCATCGAGAATTATTAGTGGCCCAGTAAACAGTCGACGAGCCGACGGTCTCGGACCAAATTGTGGATGAAGATGGATAACTCTAAAATCAATAGGCTTTCTGTTAGTAATAAGACCAAATTTCTTGGAACAACATACATGTTGATAAATAACATGTTTTGGGCAATTAATCGATTTCGATAACTGAAGCGGCATTTTAAAAAATGTTCTTGAAATCTGATTATATGGGGACCATCAAATCGGATTGAGTGCCTTTAATTTTTTAATAACAGAATGATATTCTTAGGTATTTACATATCTAGTTTTTATTTCGTATTTAGTTTTCAACAGAATAAAGCAGAAAATTATGTTAATCCTTCCACGACTTGTAAGCCACTGCATTCTGTTATATATGTGAGGCTCTCTACGGGAGACTTGCCTATATAAGAGAATACACTGGCACAGGATCTTTAATGCTGCACCAGTGCAGCTCCCATCACTGGCTTACAAGGTCATGGTAAATATTGTTAGGCCAATGTATTCTCTTATATAACTGAAGCTCCGTATAGGAGACTCACATATATAAAGAGAATGCATTGGCACAGGGTTTTCGCAAAATTTCAGGAAGCTCCAGTCATGGAAGGGTTAAACTGGATCCAGGATTCCATGTATTCTGGATTCCAAGAGGTAGTGGGTGGTAGCCTCTTTTGTCATTTATAAATCATGTTTTTCCTCTTTCTCATTTCAGTTCCAGAACTTAATGGATGATGTAAGTATTTTCTAGTGAACTGGGAATCTTGCAGGTTTAAAAAAATAATCAGCACCTGTTTCTACTTCTCAAAGATTTTATTATTAAAACTGCTTTGAAAAATTGTCTTTGCATGTTATTTTAAAGACATATTGTGGAGTTGTTGCATTGAATAAGACCAATCAGTCATTATCCAAACACTATCCTCATTGGAAGAATATAACAAGGAACTAAGATTATCGAAAATCACAACCACATCGAATGCACCATTTCAGAGAACACGATTGAACTATGCACAAATGTAAATATTTACTTCTTTATTCGGGGCGCATTATAAACATTATGGCAATGATTGCTTATAGTAACTATGTGTAATTCCCTTTATAACAATGACGCTGTTTTCTGACTATATGGATATCAAAGTATTATGAAAATAACTTATTTTGGCATGATTATTTTAATTGTTATCCCATCTGGAACACCTCATCTGAGTGTTTCACATCACTTTAACTATTTTTATTATAATAAATACTTATTGAGGAGTAGTTCCCTAAGAAATGTTCAGATAATAAGTTCAACAAATGTTTGTTGAACATATTATCTGAATATTTCCCACCAATTAATATGAATCCTTATTCACATGTAATATATGTATTTTGTCCGTCTGTCATCTACTTTTATTACCTGAACATCCCCTCCAGATGAATAATAGATAATTCCAGTGTATACTTTTATGTATGAATAGGAGAATCTATTTAATAATGATAGGGTTAACCTCTTGGCTAGCTGCAATATGTCTGTGCTATACGTCCCTACTGAGTACGGACCTACTTCAGCACACTAGAAAAAATGCGCCAACACACCTTCTGTCTGTCCACAACAAACATTTCACAACACAGCTCAAGTATCCATAGTCCAATTTGGATGTCCTCTGGTATGCTGGTAGACGAGCATTGTGGAAAGGATCTCTGCATAGTGCAGGTTTTGTACTCACTTTTTCCAGTGTTAAGGCCATTTGCTAGACTTGGTGTAAACACATCAACGCATTCATAATAAACATTAATTATGCTGTGGATGTCTTTAGTGGATTTTGTTGTCCTTTGGCATGTTGATAGCACAGTTTGGGGGGAAATGATATCCACATAATATGGGTTTCGTCCATTAATTTTTTACCAGAGTTACACCCCTTGTTTGACTTGGAAATTTCTTAATTTTGTCCCTGTATGAACATTTCACCTTTACCTTGGGCTTGGATCATTGGATTTGGTTGTACTTTGGTGTATTGATAGCCTAGTTCAAGGGGATAGGATATCCACTTCTTCTATTTAGAGAATAAAAAAAAATTCCATCCATTGCCCACTCTCTAAACTGAGCGTCGGAGGCATATGCCACTCTTGATGTTACACTTGTTCATAACCGAGAGGGAGACATGTGGAATATCTTCTCCCCAAAAATGTGTCAGTGCTCCCTATGTTTGTCCTGGGAGTGGGGAGTAGTGAATTTTCCTTTATTTTCCAGCTTGTATTTCTCCAAACAAGTATACTTGAGGTATAGCTGTTCTTTGTTCTCAATAAAAGTTGAAACCAATATTTACAATACAGTTTCAACATGGTTAATTTACTAATTATACTGTTTATGGTAAACTCAGTTGCACATGTTGTTTGGAACTTTAATTCTGCAAACCATAAATATTACACACCATCAACAACTTTAGCTGTTTTAGTACGGGACATTTAAAGTTATTTTGAAGGGAAAAAAAATAATAAGTTGTTTTATCACCATTATTTTAACTAAAGAAAGCTAATTTTCAGTCAAAGAAATGTCAAGGTAGAAATTAGTATCACTGCTTCGTCTTACTGTTAAGTTGAACGGTGCTTGAAAAAATTGTCCCAACAAAATATGTGCCTTTAAAATTTTCTGAAAGACATGTCACTGGTAAGAAAATAGGCCAGGTCATGGTAGAGTCCGCTCTTCCATGTCCTGGATTGAGAGTATAAACATATGCATGTATTTTGTCTTTTCTCCTTTGTTATTCTTTGTTCACAATAAAAAATTAAAAAACAAAAAAAATTAAAACAAAATATATTTGAGGTCCCTCTGCTGATTATAATGTTGTAACTTCTGATTAGGCCACAACAATAAAATAGCCTGGCAGTATATGCAGGAGGGACAAAAATAAAAATGAATATATGCATCATCACACAACAATTGACAAATAGAAGTATTGTTCATGAATTTCACAAATATTTTTAATACAAAAAGTCTTACTCAGATTATAAAAATAAATTGATGTATGTCTTCCCATAAAACTGAAGAATAATAGAAAGGAAGATGACATGTAGATGGGAATGGGTCATTTTGTGGACAATCAACCATAAAACATGGCCTGTGGCAGCCATCTTGGATTTTACTCTTTGCATGACAAAATCCTTTGGCACACCCTAAAGTCCACTTTCCTCATCCGATCATCACCAAACTTCATATTGATCTTGATATTATCTACTAGATAGGAGCTATCAAATGTTTTTGATATTCATTGGAAACATGGCTGCCAGTGGCCATCTTGGATTTTATTTTATATATATCTCTTCATGTTGATAATCTAGTATTACATAGACATTTCAACTTTCAACATTCCTTAAATCACTCCATTGACTGTTACACTTGAAATTGCCCTATCCAAATTGAGCTACAGTGTCATTGACACTTTCATTTTACAATATTGAGGAAAAAGTTGTATGAGGTTTGTAAACCAAGCTATTAAAGGTACTCAATCCGATAAAACTCCTCTCAATTACTATTTCAATGGCTTTGGGTGTCAAAAATATTTGATTCGAGTCGAGGAAGTCACCCATCAAAGCTCAGATTTGTTAGATATTGATTTTAGAAATCTATTATTTTTCATTATCGGGAATACTTTCTGGCCCAGAACTCAGTCAAAACTCAGTTATTATTACCTCTTGATTTTAGAGTTATCCATCCTTGTCTGTTTGAATTGTGTTTTGGTGTGCACATCTCGCGCAGGTTACGAAACTGACGGCAATTATTAGTACTCATCTCGAGAAACTAACAAATTTCAAAAATCAATATCTAATAACTCTGAGCTTTGTTTGATGGGTTCCTCGACTCGAATCAAATATTTTTTACGCCCAAAGCCAAAGAAATAGTAATATAAGACCCTCTGATCGGATTGTTGTTGTTGGAATCTGTTGAGATGGGGACCCTCTGTTCGGATTGAGTACCTTTAAACTGCTTTTACCTTATAGTGTGTTTTTAAATAAAAATTTTTATTGCATGTACTTATTGGATCATAGAAGGCTGAGGTTGGGACGTAAATTTAACTTCAACGTCTATGTTAGTTAGTATTTAGTAAGCTATAAAATGGAGTTAATGGTACTTTGACAGCTATGGTCAAATCATGACATATACCGGTAAGAGGAGACCTAAATTCATGCTATGGTCTTCAGCCTCTATGACTTCTCCCTTTAAAGGCCAAAACAAAATAATACCTGTGTTTAGGGTAGGTTGGTAGGGAATTTATTTTTTAGAATTTATTTATTCTGAATTCCATTGGGTCATTGACAGTTCAATCTAGAATGCTTCACAATTCAGATTATTTGAAAGGTTCAATACTAAATATTGTTAATCTTGAAATAGTCAGAGCACTAGACTAATACAACTTCTAAATCTTTTTTATAGGAGAGGTTTGAAAATGGTTAAGATACCTTTCGATATCCTTCCCACTGAGCAGAACAAAATTTATCTGTGTCTACAATCCAATAAAAAGTTTTGGGTAGGCACCTTTTTCTGGGGTAGGTAGGGAAACTCTAAACACAGGTATTTATTTTTTTGGCCAAATAGAACTCTACCTCTCCCAAATAAACAGATCTGGAGAAGTGACTTCTAATTTTGAAACATTTATGCTGGTCCCTGTATTGTATCTCAGTTTGAAATAGTGTATGATATTCCTGGATTTTGAATAATAGAAGTCTTTCAATGGAGTTAGGTCTGCAACCTCTCCCCACCTTTGAAATTATTTTCAGTTCTTTGACATTATTGTCATGAAATTGTGAGAAAATTGATTTTTTTTCTACCTTTATTGTCAATCCCCTCTATCACCAGGAAGTATAACTGGGACAAGATATATAGATAGATACTAGTAGATAAAATTTTAATGGCATCTCAATAGCACAAGTACAGTCAATACACACACATATACATGAATATGAATACAGAGTGTGAGATTATTCATATTTAAAACCAACCTGCATTGTTATCCCTTTGTCCTGATACGGCTGTTTGGGCATTTGGGTAACATGGTGTTCTTATAATGCCCCCAGGTATTCTTTTAAGAATACCTGTGTAATACTTCAAGAATACGCATTGGATTATTTGATGCATGTGTACTCTGGTTGCAAGTCGAGAACATCGAATAATACGACATACAAAACAATTTTTGTAACAGGGACTCAGACGTGGCTACAGGAAGTGTGGAGGGGTGGGTAATTAGTAATTAGCGTGGAATTTGTTGGTTTTTGAGACCAACAGTCGCATATTTTCCTACTTTTGGTGAAAACTTTCGACAGAAATGGCCATTAGTTCAGAGTTGGAAATTTTTCTAATCTTAGGGGCGTATCAAGTTGGAAATTTGCAACACGTGGAAGCTTCAAGTCAGTTTAGATGCTATATGATTTGAAGATTTAAAGTTATTATTTCAAATTGATTTTCCAACCGGTCCGACCATGGGCCAACCAAAAACTGATGATTAATTAAAAACAAATCTTTGCCTGAATTTACCTGTTATAGACAGTTCATGTTCAGATTTGAAAATGTCTCTCCCATCGGGACCAAACATTGTCGACCGCTGGGCGCTGGTCCCTTCCCTGGTGTCCAGTCAAAAACTGTTAATCAATTACATAAAGCAAACAAACAAACAAAAACACATCGAGGCCTAAATTTGCACACAGAAACAAAACGAGGCCAGAATTTGTGCACTGACCAATTGTTACCATTTTAGGGTGATAACTGAAGGTATGAAAGGTCATCGTAGTGGGAAAGTTTGGAATCATAATGGTAATGATGAGAATTTTCCAACCACCGGGGATGGTTGTCATGTTAGAATTTTCCAATTACTGGAAATGTTGGGATACCAATGCAGTTTGAAAAATCTAATTAACTCGAAGGTGAATGGGTGTGCGAAATGAAATTTCCTACTTTTCGGAGAATTGGTCTGGATCCCTCCCCCCTGCCAAACAAAAAACATCAAGCCATGTCCCTGGGCATAAACTATTAGTCAAAGATTGATACTTAGAGTTTGTGTCTATCAAATAACAATTAGAAATTCAAGAAAACCCCTCCGATTTGACACCTTAACACTTATATTAATGCGTTTTCTACCAGACAACGTTTATAGAGAACCAGTAAACCCACTTACAGAAGCTTCTGATGGGTAGCTGTCGACTTCTAAATGAGGCAGTTTTACCAGGTTTTGTGTTTTTCGATGCCAATATATTAGAAAAATCACCTTTGATAAAGAGCTTTTTGGCTTAGCATTGCCAATTAACAGTGAAAATTAAAGAATATTTTCGAAAATTAGCTTTTTAAGCTCATTCAGATAGCATTATTTAGGATGTTATTGTGTGGTATATTGCATGGTGATGCATATGTATGACAAGATTCGTTGATTTCCATTAATGTTCATGTTTTATTCACTTGATAAAATGGAAAAAAATGTCTTATACAATGGACTTGATCGGGTTTGTGATACTGAAAAGTTAGTACTCAGGCGCTGTGCTGTGCCAACTGGGGGGAATGTAGAATTCTACTAACATTGTCAAAGATCTCAAAGAAATTTACCACTTCATCGAAAACATAGTCTGAACTACGCACAATTGTAAATATTTACTTCTCGATTCGGGACGCAACTATCGGTGATAAACCAACGCAAATGATTTCGCGATCGAGAGTCATTGCATTTAATTAATATATATGAAAATGACGGTGTGTGTAAATTGTAAATTTGGATTAATATTAGTAAAAATAATGATAACTACCTTGAGCAAGATTATTCTCAATATGTATTTGATCACCCTTACCGGAGTATTTCGCTTTAAATCACGAAAGAAAAAAGGGCATAAACAAATAAAATTGAATAGAAATATAGCTCACACTATCCGAATCCACAGCGCAATGGCAAATGTTGGAGGATTGTACACGTCCCTCAGCTGGTGAGTCAGGATTCAAATTAAATAATAATGGAAACATGTTGCTTTTTGCTGTTGACAATATTAACTGTCCGTGCTGAACTGTGGTGTATAATCAGGTAATCAAGACAAAGCTATAGGCCAGACCAATTGGATAGCCGACTCCAATGACACTTCAATTGGTGGGTTTTAAGTCAGATAATATTCTCAGCATCGGGTATTCAACCAAAGAATACGTCGTTGATTCTTTGCCAAATACCCTCTGCTTCGAATATTGCCCTTAAAGGTACTCAATCCGATTTTGTGGTCCCCACATAATCAGATTCCAACAACAACATTTTTAGAAATGTCGCTTCAGTTATCAGAATCGATTAATTGCCCAAAAATAATGCTAACCACTGTCAACTATAGTATAAAATTGCCTGAAACGTGTTATTTATTAACATGTTGTTCAAAGAAATTTGGCCTTATTATCAACACAAAGCCTTGATTTTAGAGTTATCCATCTTCATTCGCAATTTGGTTCGAGACCTTCGGCTTGTCGACTTTTTACTGGGCCACTTATAAGTCTCGATGGTGAAAAATAATAGATTTCAAAAATCAATATTTAATAACTCTGAGCTTAGATAGGTGTGTTCCTCAACTCGAATCAAATATTATTTACTTCCGAAACCAAATAAATAGTAATTGAAGGGCGCTTAATCAGATTATGCATCTTTAAGATACAGAATAATAAATAACAATAGTAAGTAGCTTGACTGTTCTGAGCAAGGAGAAGTATGATAATTACTCAAGCTAGCCAAAGACAAAAGTACACAGAACATAAGTTAAACTATTTCCAGAGATTTATTCTTATTTTTATTTGTTCTACTGGGTTGGGATTCACAAGGTAGATGAAAAAAAAATTGTTTTTTTTAATCCTTTCAGTGCCAAGTCCAATTTTTGTATCTAAGAGCTCTTTCCATCAATGTATCACATTATTATAATCAATAAATTTGAAAAATGATCAAGGAAATATGGTTTGATATAAAAATCGGACTTGGCATTGAAAGGGTTAAATCTGTTCAAATTTTCAAATTTTCCATTCATTTCATCAGTTGACTTCATGGCATAATGATGTTAAAGCATTGAAAACAAAAAATTGTCATAGGTGGGGAGGGGTGATATCCAGGTTGTTGCAAGATATCCAGGGGGAGCTGCTCTGAAATGGTGAGGTACACTGGCACCCCTCTTTATATGCTAGCCATGGCTAAAATCAGTCTGCTTTTGAAAATTTCCATTAGTTATCCCAGGCGATCTTTGTTGATTAGTAATGTATAGAGTTGTTGCTGATAGCTATCCAATCAATAAAAGGCTTGTTTTATTTCTATCAACGTGTGATCTCTCCAATTCATCATTCTCATAACTGTGGTATATGAGAATGTCGAATCAAGATTTCTCTGCGTAAATTGTGCTTTTGGGGTTTAACTTGATTGATATACTATTAAATCCAGCATGGATTTCTGTACTGGCATTTTCAGATATTTGAAACAAATACATTACCCAGGGATTGTTTCCAGGTTCAGCTTAGAAATACATTGGTATTGATTGTGCGATATTGTTATAGGAAATAAACATTTTATCTGATCCTCTCTCTTGATTGACGGCTGGGCATTGATTGGTGGAAATGAATGAGAGAGTGCAGACATTCATTCATGGAAACGGTTTAATATTTGGCAGATATTATGCATTTGTTGGCATATCATGTTGATCTTGTGTCTAGACTTTTGTCCCCAGATATGTTATAAAAATTTGATGTGATGAGTCGCTGGTACTAATTTTAGATCACTGATATAACTTAAAGTGACATAATATGTTTAAGTTAGTAAATAAATAATGCTTTATTCTCAGCAAGTCCAACATGGCTTATTCCATTAATCAGATGAAAGACCTCCAACATCAGGTTATTAACATTTTATTTACTAAATGAATTCTCCCATCAGTTCTAAAACTATGTATTGGAAGGGTCTATTATTAATCTTTACAGATGTTCAGGAAATAAAAACAGATGATAGATAACGTAAAGTGCAGAAAGAATCCTATTCATTAGTTGGAAATGTTAAGATAATAAGTTCAACAAACGACCTTTGTTGAACTTATTATCTGTACATTTCCTAAGGGATAACTACTTTATCATTAACCCTTTACCCAACAAACCGGCCAAAACCGGCCAAATAAAGATTCAACAGCCTAAAATATCTTGGGTCTGTCTCAATAGAACCATACAAATATGGATATCATTGGAACCGGCTCCTTGACCACATTGTGATAGTTACAGTTATGCCCTGTGCCAATGCATTCTCTTATATATGCGAGTCGACCATAGGTCGCCTCGCATATATAAGAGAATGCATTGGCCTAAAAAAAATCTTTTTTTAACACTTTTTACCATTTTTTCTTACATTCTTTAACAATTTTATAATTTGTAATGTGTTAAGCCAATGCATTCTCTTATATATGCGAGGCGACCTATGGTCGACTCGCATATATAAGAGAATGCATTGGCACAGGGCCCTTCTTTTGGGTAAAGGGTTAAACAGTACTTTACTACTTAGTATAGAAAAGTTTAAATAATATCAATTTAAACAGATAATTTAAAACCACAAAATCTTATTCGGTAGCCACCAAGCTCAGATTGATATGATAACTTCAAGAGATTTAATATGTTATATATAGATAACTTTCTGTCATCACCTTGAAAATTGATTTATTAAATTTTCATTGTTTTTTTTTCAGGATATCAGTCAATGTGATATGAACAGGTATGTATAACTGGTTTTTATGTACATTAATGCCCTAACTCCTTAACCACAGCAGTATTTTGGGTAACTTTTCAGGATTTAGTCGGAAATATGGCTTGTTGCCATTCATTGGAAAGCTCTCACTGAGACTAAATCCTGATAGATTACCCATAATTCTGCTGTGGTTAAGGAGTTGATTATTTAGGGCATTACTGAAGTCCAAGTTCCCTTAGATTTAAAGCAGCTAGTAAAATCGGTAGAGATACATGTAGGCACTCCATTATGTCGATGCATCATGCACAAGCCTTGAAATAGTGAGCCTGTCATTTGCAGAATGAGGTCCCCAGAGGGTGAATTTAGTGATGCTACCCCACATAGCGGGCTAGCATCACCAAATTCATCCTCTGTTTACACCTCAGCAGAATGAGGTTCCTAAAGGGTGAATTTGGTGATGCTAGCCCGCTATGCGGGGTAGCATCACTAAATTCACCCTCTGGGGACCTCATTCTGCAAATGACAGGCTCACTATTTCAAGGCTTGATCCTGCATATACCTTTCTATATTTGGGTTTAAAGTGGGACTGTACACTACATATAAATCTGGCCATTTATGGGATCATCTCCTTCTATACTCAACAGATTATATATGCCACAGATGAATGCATTTGAGCCATAGATTAGTACAAAATACACTCATATGCTCTATGATAGATGCAAACGTCATGGTAATTATAAAAGAAAATAAATTTATGACCCGAGTCATTAAAGGGACACAATCCGATTTGATGGTCCCCATAGCATCCAGTTACAACATCAACAACGGAATTTCACTGTATTACCTTTAAATACTCACAACGATACCAAGCACGATATCATATTTGCTGAAAAAATCATATAATAACGTTTTTTCTTGACGGTTTGTATGACGAGCGAGTGTGGTTTGCAACTTCCATATATGGTGATGCCCATATTTTTAGTGGAATTTCACACACATGTCATCACAAATGTTAACAAACATATTTCCATGTGTAACGAGCATGCTATTTTATAACATGCCTATTTCAATTAAAGATGGATTATCTCTTTAAATTAACAAATTTGAAATAGTTGCGTGGGTATAAAATAATATATATGAATTGAAGACCCCTGTCCGGAAAGGGTTCTATCCATTAATATTGATTTTATTTCGAATATTTTATTATGAAATGAGGTGATTAATTGGGACACTTTATTTGTCTATTTTTAGAACAAGACAAATCAGGCGATACCAGATAGCTATATAGAACATTAGGCTGTTCCTATAGTTATGCACCGAACGTCAAATGTCCCAGATTGATTGATTTGTTTTATTCCATAGTTATAAGTGATAATGAGTCTTAATTAACATTATTTGTGATAATAATTACACAAAAAAAGTTCTGGTCTCTGTTAACAGTAACCACTATTGTTCATTAGCTAAACAACCACACCTTTTTTAGACCAGACGATATTCGAAATAAAATTCAATATTAATCGATAGAAGCATTTCTGGACAGGATTAAGTTCGATTTGTATCTAATATTTTATACCCCGGTAACTATATAATACATGCTTACAAAGAGATAATCCACTTTTAACTAATATCGAAATAAAATCAATATTAAAAGTTAAAATCGTTTCCGGACAGTGATTTCCAACTCGTATTTCGTATCCAGGAAACTATCTAATATTTGCTATTTAAAGAGGTAATCCACCTTTTAAAAACAGGTCAAAAGTTCAATTGACAGGATATGAGAGGCCTAATGGGCCCGTTTATTTGTCTATTTTTATAACAGACCATTCGAGTGATACCATATATCGATAGATAACATTAGGCTGTTCCTATGGCTACGTACCAAACGTCAAATGTCCCGGATTGATTGGTTTTATTCCATAGTTGTAAGCGATAATGGGTATAATTAAAGTGATATGAAACACTCCGGTAGGGTGATCAAATAGAAATGGAGAATAATCTTGTTCAAAGTAGTTGTTTTACAAATATTACATGTAAATTGACAACACACACCATCATTCTTATATATTAATTAAATGCAGTGACTGTCGATGGCGAAATTGTTTTCGTTAGTTTATTGCCGATAGATGCGTCCCGGATGGAGTAGTAAATATTTACAATTTAGCGTAGCTCAGACAATGTTTTCTATGGAGTGGTACAGTCGATTAGCTTGAGATTTTCGATGATGTTAGTAGAATGCTACATTCCCCAAGTTGGCATAGCACCTGAATACTAACTTATCAGTTTCACTCACCCGAACAAGGACATAATATGTCTTTAACGTTTATTTGTGACAATATTACACAACAAACATTTTTTGTCTCTGTTAACAGTAACTACTATTGTTCGTTAGCTAAACAACCACACCTTTTTAGACCAGAAAATATTCGAAATAAAATGAATATTAATCGACAGAAGAATTTCCGGACAGGAGTCTTCGACTCAGATCTAATATTTTATACCCCGGTAACTATATAATACATGTTTACAAAGAGATAATCCACCTTTAATAAACAATATTTCAATTAATAAACATAGAGGAATTGTGGACTGAACTGCTATTCTACTGACATTTGGCAAACATGATTTTATATTAACCATTACTATGCAAAATACCCATTGGCGAGAAGTCATTAGTTGACTTATTATCTGAACATTTCCAACCAATGAATAAGAATCCTTCTGCAGTTGTCTTATCTTTTGTCTGGCTGTCATCTGCTCATATATCCTTAAAATCCCTCCAAATGTATAATAGACCATTCCAATGTATACTTGTATAATTAGGTTGGCGAATCCATTTAGTATAGAATGAGTTAATAGCATTATGGTATTGTTATTGTGAATTATGTTCCGATCTCAAAATAAATCCTACCGATAGGATGGGATGATAATACAGATATGATGTTTAACCAGTAAATTATGTCAGTTTCAAGCAAATTTGTACCTTTCGTATAGGCTCTATTGTCTTAACTGCTCCAATTATGGCCAAATATTATTGTGATATATGTTCTGATGTCAAAATAAATCAAACTGATTGGATGGGAATATTCAACAGATGTGACTGAATAGGATATTACCGGTACTGTTTCAAACTTTTCCTCCAGCTTCTATACTCTTAACCTCTTCACTGGTCAATTCCATTTAAAAGTTCCATTTTGGTCAATTTTACAAAATTCAATCCTCATGCAGTGATATTGTTTATTTGGAAAAATGAATCCCAAATTTCTCGAAACTTTTGATATTCTGTGGATTGCTCACTCCAATCTGGAGTTATGACAATTCCCATTGTTACTTAATGTTTTCATTGTCAAACTCTTTTTTTAGTGTAATTCTTACATATGCCACAATATTATCAAATTGTGGGAATGATATAAAATAATATGTGAATTTTAATAAGAGGGGCGTATTCTGCAGACATGTTATTAGTTGGAGATTCACCGCTAAAGTTTATGATCAGAAGACTAAGATTAGTTTTTGGCCCAAAATTATGTCCCATCAGTCACAAATTATGTTATGAAAGTATTGTACATAAAAAATTCTTCATCTTCCCCAACCAAATCATGTTTTCATATCCCTACCAACTTGTCTTAACATGTTTCACCAACAACAGTTGCTATAATATCTTACGTGTTCATGTATGGGCTCATGCAAAAATGTCCCATCAGTCACAAAATACATAGGATTCCATGATACAGCGAAACTCAAATGGCCCTGAATTGTTTTAGAAATCACCTATATACATCAAAAACATATTTATTTTTCATAAAATTGACTGCCAGTATCATATTGAGTACCGGTAGTTTATATTGCCTGTCTGAATTTGTCATTATTAAATAATCCTTGTATAATTCCACAGTGAAAAATGACAAAAACCAACACTCTGATAGAGAATAATCAGATTGAATTCAGTTTAACATTTAAGTATTGCATATCAGGATCAAGTGTTAATTAGTGATGGCCTGGAACTAGAATTATTTGCTACTTGTGAACTTGTGAAGCTGTCTAACACTGATATGTTACTGTTAACATGGACATTTCTGTTTGTTAACAAGAGCATCGCTAGGGTGTGGCAAACACACCCTTTAGCCATTTTGAATTGTACTACTAGTACTGCAAAATAAAATAATAATTTGAGCTTACAAAAAATGTCTAATATATCCATAATTTCAATGCCAAAATGCGGTCAAATTCTAAGTCTAAAAATGGCCGTAGGTCATTTAGAGATAATTGGAAGGAACCCATATTCAAACTTGGCTTGTATCTTTAGCTGCGAAATACACATACCGACTTTGGCTCAGATCAAATAATCCAAACTGGAGTTATTGGTAGGAAACCAAAAATGTTAACAGACCTTCAAATTCTAAGTCGAAAAAGGGCCGTAACTGATGTAAAAATAATTGGATGGAACCCATATTCGAACTTTGTATGTATTTTTAGCTGGGAAATACACATACCAACTTTGCTTCAGATAAAATAATCCAAACTTGAGTTATCGATTGGAAACAAAAAAATGTCAATGGACAAACGGGTGGACATACTGATTACATAATAGGACCTTTTTTTTCAAAATGAATATAAAAACAATACGAATGCTAACAAACAGCGAAGTCGCAAAGATGGTAAGAATTTCTTCAAATATTGATATTACTCAGACTCTTACTATCTATGTACCGGCACCAATTTGTTGCCAATTTTCATCTGTATCAACTGATGCCATCATTGTGTACAGATATGCTTTTTCTTCTTAACTATAAACCTAACATGTACATTCTAATCAACATTAAAGATACTGGCGGCGTAGGTGGTGGGTATGCTGTTAAAATATTCACCTCCGTCAAAAACCGCCATGAGCAGAAAGAATAGTAAAATATAGACAGACTTTGTTCTTATTCCAATCAGAAATATGGCATAAACAGTATGTTATTGTCAATTTGTGTCTCTTTGTTATGTAAACAAAAGCAAAAAACGTTACGTTTTCTGGCTTTTGTTTAGATCCGGATATGGTAAACATAAAGAGCGTTATTTGTTACTGTTTTCCTGATATAGAAATAATAAAGAGCGTTTTTATCATTTTTGTGTGATTAACCAATAGAATTGCGCTGTGTTATTTAAACAGAAGCACAACTTCTGTAACACGAGCAGGCTCTTGTTTACGTACACCATCGTACGTCTTGACGACAATATACTATTTACGCGCTGATTATGTTTGGCATATGAACAAAACTATATATATTTTAATATTCCTTCTGTTGATGGCGACTTGAACAAATATGAATATTTCTGCAACGAACGCCGCCCGTGCCTTTAAAGCATGTTCTTATCTCCAGCCAAACACAAACTGAAAATATTATTAGCATATTAGCTCTGAATAAATTATTTTATTATTAGGACTGTTTCAATTAAATTTTCATTGTGATTGTTTCCAAGATTCAAAACTATGGTGTTTAAAAGTCAGCAATGACTTCCTGTCCAGAATACTACAACAAAACATGCCGAAGTTTATTACGTGTCCCATCAGTCAGGAAAATAATGTCCCATCGGTCACGCCAACTACCACTCCATGGTTTTGAATGGGCATGGTGATGGAAACATAAACCATATTAGGAGGAAGAAAAATGCAATAGTTATATATTGAGTCAATCAGATGTGAGTGTAACATTATTTGTTATATGTTAATTGTGCTCCTTTGCTTGAGGGTACTCAAAAGTCGTGTCCGAACAGTGTCCCTCAGTCACACGACGAACAATCAAACTATTTGTCCATGTTATACTTCCTCATTGAAGCAGTACTAAATAGTGTTAGAGAGCGGTTCACACTCTTCAAGAAACACATATATAATTATATGAAGCATCACTCAAATTTAAATAACAAGGGGTCCAAAAAGCAGATTTTCTAGCTTGTCCCATCAGTCACAAGTGGAAATGACCCACTGCTAATGACGTTATCACGTCATGTGCTGGGCTGTTGACATTATGACCATTTCCCAGTGGAAAAATATAACGGGGAATATCACAAAAAACCACAAAACTCACTCATGACTCAGTTGAATGGCTATTATCATTCACAATCGTGGAACATCATACACTGTTTGAAAATTCGAGACACAGTTGTTATGATGTATCAAGTGGTAGTGTGTTGAAGAAGGTTCGTACTTAGTACAGACGTATAACACACAGTGTGTCATTTTACCTCTGTACTCCGTACTGACGCATAACAGCCAAGAGGATAACAGGCCTAGGGCTGATATTCTGGCCAAATGTGTATGAGTTTAGTCAATATTAACCCTTTGAACCCTGGCTCCGCACAATGATCGACACCCTGACCCTGGGCTCCCAGTGGTATTTTGACCTATTGTAGACACTGTTTAGATATATGGTGTCAGTTATGTACATTTTTCTACTATAATTGTTTATACCATTGGAAAGGTTACTACATTCTGAATTCAGCACAGCAAAATCCATTTCAATATCAGAAAAAGTTATACAAAATTGAAAACTGGACTGGATTTATTATTCTAACTGCCAAGAATTGTTACGTAACGTCGCAATCCCAACGTAAATACATGACGTTGTATTGGTTTTAGTCAAAACAAAATCTGGGCGTTCACTTAAATACCCCACTAATAACTAAAATGCTCAAAATTGCGCGTTCTATTGGCTTATACCAGCTTGTTAAAAGGAAATATTCTGAGCTTTATTCTCGTGCAAATTGATTTAGCGTGTACCTTTGCGCAAAATTTTTATGATTTAATGAAATCAGAAACTTGTATATACTTGAACAAAACTCACATGTCACGTGTTTACATCCGACAATCGCTAGCGCGAATCATGTAAATTAGTGGGAATTTCTTCATACATTTGGGAGTTATAAATGTCCCAAGAATACATCACTAAAGTTTCTACCCATTAATATAGTTTTTAGGTCATTTATGAGAAATATAAGGCGATATGACCTAAAGCGAAATGAGAGGTCACGAGAAGCAAGATCGAGGCGCCCGTAACTGCAGATATTTGATAAAATAGAGACTGTATCCGACTTTCAATCGGCTGAAACTTCATTGTGCCAAATCTAATCGCGATAATTTTTGGAAAGCTAAAACAGTTGTAATATGAGTTTTATGAAACACTAAATTATTAGTCGTACCACTGAGTATTTATCGTAACATAAAAAATAAAGTGCAACACAGCGACCACTGTAGAACGCGAGATTACGTCATGGCCAGAATACCGGCCAGTTGCGTATATATGCAATTACGTTCTGGCCGGAATACCGGCCAGTCGGGTTCGAAGGCTTAAGCTAGTATTTACAATAGCAGTCTAATGGGTGTAGTAAATCTTTCTTTAGTAAATGGATTCTCCCATTCAGTTATGAAAGTATTCATTGGAATAGTCTATTATTCATCTGAAGGGGTGTTCAGAAAATGTAAGCAGACGAAAAGGTGATACAAGTGTAGAAGAATTTCTATTAATTGGTGAGAAATTTTCGACTCAATGTTGAAAATTCAATTATTATATATATCTGATTTATGGAGGCACAGACTCAGTATGAGTGTCCATTGCTTCAAATGTGCTTACTTCTGTGAGCATGAACAAATTCTCATTTCTTATCAAAATGGCCATGTATCGATCAGATGTTGATGTCCTCAGCACAGATCAAGCTTGAAAATCGGTCCCGATTTTCGCCCATGTCAGGGTTCGAACCTGAGCTAAACTCATCTAGCCCAGACTGCGGTGATCGTATCCATGACCTAACCACCTCGGCTATGGCGACATACTTAAAAGGAATCCCTTTCACTGAGAGTTGGGAAGTGTATCAGTCTGAACGTTTGTTCAAATATTGACACAGAACGGATCTACCATTATATTGGAACAGCACAATGCACTTCCACCGAAATTGTATCTTTGGCCATACAAATACTGGTAATGGCATATATCACAGGATTATACTGTCTGTTGATTGGATGAAGTGCGATCACGTGTCGGAGAAAAGTTTCCAACTATTAGCCACCTGCTGTTATCATGATCGGCACAAGGCAAGGATAGTGCCTGCTGAAATCACGATTGTCGCTAGTCGAGAATTGTGGCAAATGTGAACTATCGCTCGGGCTTCGACCTATTTAATCGCCAGCTGATATCACAGTTTGTGCGCAGCGATATTTGTGTCATATGTAATAAAACACTTATTGCCTGCCTTGCTGCTGTTGTGTCTTCTGAACAGCAAGCAGGACTATTGTCCTCACCCCGTGGTCTCTGTCAATATTCCTGCTTGCTGTTCAACAGACACCACCTCGGGAAAATATTTCTCGCTTTTCTACCCCAAGGCAGGCAATAATCCCTCCAGATAAAGAATAGTCTGTTCCAATGTATACTTTTGTAACTGAGAGGGAGATTTCATTCAGTAAAGAAATGGTTAATGGTACAGTACATGTGCTGTAGGGGTCACTCTCACCAAAAAAGTGCTGAAGGGTACACAGGTTTTGAAAATGTGCTGAAGGGTACACAGGTTTTGAAATCTCATTCTAAATACTTTCAGTTTTCATGTCTGCCATGATTTATGTTGGAGAATAATTGTAAATGTTCCAAAGAAAATTAAAACGAACTGAAAATGAACTGCTAATGGGCGCCGGACTTTCAGGAATACAGTTAGAAGTTAGTGCCGATCACAAACCCTGTGTACCATTCAGCACTTTTTTTGGTGAGAATGGTCCCCACAGCAGTACATGCATGCATGGCAGTTATCTTGAGCCAGTAATAACAAAGACATTCCAAGAGATATGTCATTGTTTGATGACAATAGGTAGTTTATCAATTATCACCATTTCATTGTGGTCACTGATACTTTAATATATGACAGAATGAACAAGACCAGATAAGGAAAACAGTTTGTTTCTCAGGGAAAGCCTCACCAGTCCCATGAGCAGTGTAAATTTGGTAATAGAAACACTACGTGTGTATTCTGTTTATACCACGATCCTACCGATAAGAATATTATTAGAAAGTTAGAACCTAAAACATCGAAGACATTTGTCAACACTTCAATCCTCCGTGAACCCCACGGCAACTCAGTGCATTAGTATTGTTATCTGGCGAAGGATATGAAACTTGAGGGAAATTTGAAAGTGTATAAAAAAGCTATTGAAATTTATGATATTTTTTGTGGTCATATTATGTGACATCCGTGATATTATGAGACAGATTTCTGAAAGTGTAACTAACGTTCTGTTTATTAACGTTTCAACTTGGAACTGTATTTTCCCATGGTGTAACGCAGCAATTTGTATCGTCCCTACTGAAGCCGACCTCATCACTATGAAATAAATATTCCCTGAGAAACGAGCTATTATATAATCTGGCCTAAAGATATGACTTATGTATGTTCTTTAAGCACTGACATCCCATTATATTTCAGAGGGCAATTAGAACTACGGGAAGTCCATACAATGCCGTTCACAGTATCGAACTATGTTCGATGGGTAGGTTTGAGTGTACAGATATTGTGTTTCATCTAGATGCGGTAGCTTTCTGTTGTTTTAATATTATATAGTTACTTGTATTTCTATTTATAAATGACTTCGATTTTAGTTTTACTTCCTGTTATATTCTATTGTGTTAACCCTTCCATGACTGGAGCTTCCTGAAATTTTGCGAAAACCCTGTGCCAATGCATTCTCTTATATATGCGATTCACTCATAGGGAGCCTCACATATATAAGAGAATACATTAGCCTAACAATATTTACCTTGAAATCCAGTGCATTCTCTTGTATAGATGAGGCTCTCTATGGGAGGCTCTCATATATAAGAGAATGCATTGGCACAGGATTTTATGCTGCACCAGCGCAGCTTCCATCATGGAAGGGTCAAGTTGCGATAAAGCAGGGTTTCCAGTAGTGGTTGGGGGAACAGGGCCCCCATAAGCACTGGCGGAAAATGTCAGTTTGTGCAACCAACTGTGGATATCCAGTATTAGTACATCAACCCATGATATAGTATTTGTAAATCATCCCATATTATAAATCTATATACAGTAATGCTCTAAATAATCAACTCCTTAACCACAGCAGAATTATGGGTAACTTTTCAGGATTTAGTCGGAAATATGGCTTGTTTCCATTCATCGGAAAGCTCTCACCGAGAGCATCTATTGTAATATAAGTCAGGATATCAAGTCAAGCTATCGCAATTGTAGTTTTATTTATAACAAACTGAAAGGTTAATTAAGTAATGTAAGGGTGTTTTCATAGGCAATACATGAAATTTATACTCTCTTTTAAATATATATAAAAATATTTATATCCTCAATGTAATAATTGTCAATTTGTGTATCCATGGAGACTTATTTTTCCATGAAATGGTTCTCTGGTGGTCAGCATATATAGCTGCAAATAAAATTATCTTTGTTTATCATTGTTGGTGATATTTAGTGGGTGGAGATACACTAGCGATTAATCTTCGGAATGTAAGGTGTATGGGTATATTATGTGTAGGAGGGGAAATTAGGGCTGGGGGAAAGGGGCCCTAAAAGGGGTCCTCTGTTCCTCTAGGGGAAACCCTGGATAAAGCCTAAAAAAGGGTCTACCCTGGAAAACTTATGTTGATATACTGGCTGTCTTTTGTTTGCATGTCCTGATGTATGATTCTCAACCTAAATTATTTGCATGTGTTGTAATACAGATACTGGGACCAGCCAAGATGGAGGCACTGGAGATAATGATACTCTGTGAAATATCAAGTATGTTGCTCTTGCACAGTGGGCTAATATCACAAAATTCACCCACTGGGGACTTCATTCTGCTTAGGCCTCATCTTCTGGGAAGTATCTATAGTGTCAATTTAAAATTGCTTTTTGTTACTAATGGTGACTAATGGGTGAACATCATCAACTTCAACTGGGGAATTTTAATCTGAAGCCTAAGCAGAATGAGGTTCCCAGAGGGTGAATTTGGTGTTGCTGGCTCACAGTGCGGGATAGCATCACTAAATTCACCCTCTGGGGACCTCATTCTGCTCATATAAACTCTACCTAAATTAACTCCAAAAGTGTTATTTATCAACATGTTGTTCGAAGAAATTTGGCCTTATTATCATCGGAAAGCCCCTTGATTTTAGTGTTATCCATCTTCATCTGCAATTGGTCCAAGACCATTTGCTTGTCAACTGTTTACTGGGCCACTAATAATTCTCGATTGTGAAAAATAGCAGATTTCAAAAATCGATATCTAATAACTCTGAGCCTTGATAGGTGGGTTCCTCGACTCGAATCAAATATTTGTTTACCTCCGAATCCAAATAAATAGTAATTGAGGGGCTCTTGATCAGATAATTCATCTTTAATATTTTAAACTTCTAGGCTGGTTCCTGCTCAGATATATTTTGTTATCTATTTGTTCCCTAGCTTATTGTTTGCTTTGACTGTAACAACATTTATTTGCTATTATTATTTTGTGAATAGACCTTTGACTGACCAGGAGAAACAGATATTGGTGACCAGAAATTATGATGCACTGTTAAGGAAACAAATCTCAATTGACTCTGATCTCAGGCTTAAGGTATGAATATTACACCACCGTGTGTGTATATATGTAAGGCTATGCTCTGATTAATCAACCCCTTTTAATGAGGTTGTAGGCCGTTAATGACCGTTTACCACAATTCAACCACAGACAAGTGGTTGATATGCGGCATTCATGGGTAATCTTACTGCAGTACTATTACCGTATATCATAATTTTTTAACTGCCGCCTTAATTTTTTGCGACCACCGTTCTCTGCATTAATTTTTCACTTTCATGACCAGTCCAGTTTTTGTGAGCACCATGCAACACGTTAACTATACTCAAAACAATATTTCAATTAATAAATTGTTTACATTTTATTCAATGTACGAATGCGAGATAGAACCAAGGTTGGCTGTGGTAGGATTTATCACAGTTAGACACATCAACACAGTCGAGTAACTCAGTAATTCCAGTGTCAAACATTAAGGAGTGTTGATTAATTAGAGCATAGCATTACATCTATAGATATATACGGTATATTTAAAAAAAAAATTGTGATGTAATTTTTTCTACAATTTATTTCTGATGAATTTGAAAGACATTTCCCAAGCATCAAGTATTGTAGTTGGAACTTTGTGACCGCAGCAGGCAATTTTAACCACCTACTCTGAAAATCAATATCTCCCTCCCAAATTAAATTATTGGGTGTAATAGGCTTCATGGCAGATCATGTTGTGTGATTATCCTTTTTATGTCATTTCTTGTTTGAAGCCATGTGTGTGTGCAATACATTATAATGAGAAAATTAGGTCCGCACGGATTTCGTAAAATTATATCGTCATCTCAAAAATTAAAGAAAATAAACCTAGACTGAGGAATGATGATTGTCTTCATTTTTGCCCTAAAGGCTAGATGTTCCAGAAGATATGGTTGAAAATTTTAGGAATAATACATTAACAGGGTTCCCGCGGGTCCTTGAAAACCCTTGAATATGAAAATCCATATTCAAGGCCCTTGAAAACCCTTGTATTTCACCAAACTCCTTGAAAACCCTTGAATAATAGACATGTAAACACCCTTGAAAAGTTGGCAAAGCCTTGAATTTGCAGTCCGTTATGATCGCAGAATAAGGCACAATTACCCAGCGATTGGCAGAACAATAATTACGTACTAGTATGGTAAAATTGTGGAGTATTTACGGTAATTCCTGGTAAAACCGGCGATCGACTTCCGCTTTGTTTTAATCTTTGGTTGAGTTCCATTACCGTTTGTTTGCGGCTCTGTGATTGGGTAAGAACCGAACAGCTTTTGTTTCGATGTATCTAATTAGTCACAAGTGCATTCCCACACGAAATAAAAAAATATCTTGCATTAAAATGAAAGTATGCCAGGTGGTAAATGCCGATTCCAAACTTCGTGGCGAACAAAATTCGAGTGGGCAGAGTCCGTGGAAGGCCAAGCATGCCAGGCCCGATGTCGACTGTGCTTAAAAATAATAGATGTTGCCAATATGGGGGAGTATGCCTTAGTTTCCCATTCCAACGGCGAAAAACACAAAAAGACATCCCGAGAAATCAACAACACCGTTCCACTGACTCACTTCACTGGAAGATCAAACACTGTGTCGAATTCTCAAAATACAGCTCTTGGAGTTAATGAACAATCTGCATCAAATATGCATGTTCAACACTCCAGTAACATATCTTTGGCATCTGGAAATAATGTGTTGTGTGCTGAAATCTTGTGGGTTATGAAAGTTGTTGGCAGTCACTATTCATATAACAGTTGCACATCAATAGAGGGAATTTTCCAAAAAATGTTTCCAGATAGTGAAATTGCGAAACAATTTACCTGTGGTGAGAACAAAGCTATGTACCTGTGTGTGTTTGGTATTGGAGCGTATTTGGAACATCAAACAATTGATAAACTTAAAGATGATAGGATAAAAAATATAGTGCTGATGTTCGATGAATCCGAAAATAAAAGTCTGCTGAAAAAACAATTGGACATATATATTCGGTACTTTGACGAAGTAAAAAACTGTGTGGTGACAAAATATTTTGACTCAGAATTCATGGGACACGCTCGTGCTGTTGACCTGCTGCCAGTGCTGTTGAAACGCCTGGAGAAGATAGAAGCTTTTCACAAAATAACTCAGTTGTCCATGGATGGCCCAAATGTTAACTGGAAATTGTTTGAGTTGTTATTGAGTACTCTTGCAGAAATAACGCAACTGATAAATATTGGTAGCTGTGGGTTACATTCAATCCACAATTCATTCAAAAATGGCTTCAGCAGTTCTGTTGTCCCTCAAATTTTGAAGGCATTACATTGGCTGTTTAAGAGTTCTCCAGCCCGAAGAGAAGACTTTATTGCGATAACCAAAGGTGATATTTTCCCACTGAAATATTGTGGACACCGTTGGCTAGAAAACAAATCAGTTGCAAATCGTGCGTTTCAGATATGGCCTGACATAGTTAAATATATAGCTGCCGTACAGAAGAGCAGAATTTATACTACTCCCACAAGTCAATCCTTCAAGACCTTATCGAACGCCATAGATGACAAAACAATTCTTGTTCAAATTGCTTTTTTCGAACATGTTTCCGTTTCTGGAGATATTTCAAAGTGACAAACCTTTAATGCCGTTCTTATGCACTCACATTGAGAAGATATTAAGGCGGCTTATGTCTAAGGTTATTAAACCTGAAGTTTTACGTCGAGCAATATCATTACAACAACTGATGGATATTAAAATGGAACCCAATCTGATGAACTATAAAAATGTCGACCTTGGTTTCAAAGCTGAAGGTGTCATACGTGATCTTGTTAAGAAAGAAAAAGTATCTGAAAGAGATGTCGAAGTTCGAACAGCTAGTCGGAACATTCTATGTGATATTATCCGTCACATATTGTTAAAATCACCAGTAAAATATTCATTGGCAAGGAATATGGATTGTATAAATCCTACTTTGATTATATCAAAACCAGAGTCTGCAAAACTTCACTTTAAGTCATTAGTTCGACAATTTATAGACTTGAAAAATATTGATGAAGGTTCTGGTGATTCTGCGAAGGATGAGTTCACAGAATTTACAAATCGTGTGACAAAACTCAATGGTGATAACAAGGAACAATTCATGTCCTATGATCCCCTGAAGAGCATAAGTTTAGACACATTCATGTATGACAACATCAGAGACATCATGAAAATTGCACCTTCACATTCTTATTCAAATATGTGGTCTGTGGTTAAAATTATACTTACATTGTCACATGGACAAGCAACTGTTGAACGTGGGTTTTCAATCAACAAGGAGATAGTAGTGGACAACTTGCATGCTGAATCATTGATAGCACAGCGGCGAATTTGTCATTACCTAAATGATATTGATGGAATTTCCAACTTTTCAATCAACAATAAAATGCTTCAATATGCCTCAGCAGCTCGACAGCGTTATCGCATATATCTTGAGGATAAAAAGAAAAGTACTGTTGTCTCCTCAAGAGCAGCAAAACGTAAAGGAATACAAGATGAACTGAGGCAAAGTAAAGTTAAACGTAAACAGCTTAATGCTGATATTCAGACTCTGACTACTTCAGCAGACAATAAAGCAGAGTTATGTGAGAAATCACGTGGCTCAAAAATGAAGGACCTTATTATGGAATCAAATTCTCTCAGAAAAGCAGCTAGGGCGAAACGCGAATTCATCTCAGACATTGATGTCAAAATTAAAGAATTGGAGAAATGCCTGGAAAATGATGATGCTGCCTTGTAGCTGCATATTGAAAAAATGTAATGTCATTATGTTACCATGTTTAATTAGAGTTTTATATACATAAAAATATTGTTCTCAACACTTTTTATCTCACTAAATGCCTTACACTGGTTGGGACTTTGTGTGAAGTACTTTATTGCCAGAAATACTACATAATATGAGTGTCAGTATAATTAAACAGATATACCATGTTCATGTGATTGGATTTTAGAACAAACACTGCCTTTGAGCATCTAATTTTCATTGCTAGCAGCTCTTAGACAGTGTTTCCCACAATCCATTAAATATCCATTAACTCCTGGAAAATCCTTGAATTTTGACCCCGTCACTCCTGGTAAACCCTTGAATTTCACACCCTGATACTCCTGGAAAACCCTTGTATTTCACATTGAAATGTGTGCAGGAACCCTGATTAACACATTGAGCTTCCTGAAATCCTGTGCCAATGCATTCGCATATATAAGAGCACACATTGGCCTACACACAAAAAATATTTACCTTTTCCTTGTATTAAAGCCAGTGCATTCTCTTATATAATTATGAGAGTCTCCCTATGGGAGACTCGTATATATGAGACTGCATTGGCACATGATCTTTAATGCTGCACCAGCTCAGCTCCCATCATGGAAGGGTTAAACAGACTTGATGACTGTAAATTACTTATCCTGAAATTGTGGAATAGAGATGTCAAAATATACATAGACCGAAGATTTTCGATTGAACATGTCAACATAGCACTTAAAAACTTACATGTATTTCCACACCTGATATGTAGGCATGCTCGTTATAGTAAATTTGTCTTCAAAATTATTGGTTATAACTCATACCCTTAATCTTGTCAAGTTGAAGGTAGAAGTTTAACGAGCGAAAAACATTCCAAAGAAAACCACACATAAAGTTGAAACCGACACGCTGTCACCGAGACCTCAATTATTGATTGATTAAGTGGCATCATCAATTCATCGTTTTTGATTGGCTAGTGGTGATATATTTTGATATATTGATATATTTCGGCTGTGATGACAGTAACTCTTGTTAGTTTCAATTTTATTTCTTTGAAAATGTTAGCACGAGTCTTGTTGATTTTTCTAGGTACTTATATGCACTGAGGGACATCATTCTGTTTGTCAAATATGCATGCTTTTTGGCGTAGAGTTGTCCATTCAAATTAAAGTTTAATATATTAACCCTTTCTTTATTAAATATATTCTCCCATCAAGTTATAAAATTATCTATTGGAATGTTCTATTATTCATTTGGGAGGATGTTCAGGTAAATAAAAGCAGACGACAGACAGTTGAAAAGCTAATAAAAGTGTAGAAGGATTCATATGCTATGTGGGGAAATGTTCAGATAATAAGTTCAACAACTATGGTCGTTTGTGGAACTTATTATCTGAACAATTCATCAAGGAACTACTCATCAATGAGTATTTAGTAAAGAAAGGATTAAAGGGCAATATATGCAAACACATGAATATTCATGTCAAGTTCAGAGTTCTGCTCATTTTCGACTTGATATTCACTGAATATTTTAGTAAAATGTTGTTTGTATTTTTTGTTATTGATTTTCTTTGGTTGCTTTCAATTTTTATAGCTTTGAAATTTTAATTTTCTTGTTGTTTAAATGTTCCAGCCAAGCATTTCCCACCAATGAATTATTCTGCACTTGTATTATCATTTCGTCTGGCTGTCGTCTGCTCATATATCCTTAAAATCCCTCCAAATGAATCATAGACAATTCCAATGTATACATTTATAACTGAGTGGGAGAATCCATTTAGTAGAGAGGGTTATCTTTTACAGCTGTACCAGATGCCCATTAGATTTGATATCAGCTGCAGACCTGTTTACTTTCCCGATTTCGGCGGGAGTCTCCCGATTTTGTGTCATTTCTCATGTGCTCCCGATCGGGAAACCAAATCTCCCGATTTCAAAAGATAAACCCCAAATTAGCCGACGGCTGTACCAAGCGTTAAGCCATGCACGCTATAGTGTTACAAATCAATTAGGAATTATATCGCCTGCGAGTCAAACAGTGACACGATGTTGACACAATGTCGACTCTCTTTTGTTTAACAGCGTTGAGTAAGTAAATGTGGGCTTCGATGTCCAGACAAGGGTTATAAAGTCTTCCTTTATCTGGGTATATATAACACAGGTTTATTTTTGTTGGGATAAAATTCATAAAAATGTCTGAGACGCCCACTAAGAAACGCAAACATGATTCTGCAGATACGCCAATGAAAAAATGTAGATACGATTCGAAATTTCGAGATGCGTGGAAAGTTGAAATGCCGTGGATCAAAGCCAGTGATCATGGTCAGTCATTTGTGTGGTGCATTTTCTGTGGGACTCATATTAACATTGCGGGTGGTGGCAAACAAGACCTATCTAAGCACAACAAGACTACCCAACATGAAACTCCAAAATACTAACCAGACCGTGAAAAGTTTCTTCACCACAACCAGAGACGTCAGTCAACAAACTCTTTCCGCTGAAGTGATGTTTACAAACTTTGTTGCTGAACACAACCTCGCATTTTCCGTTGCCGATTATTTCACAAAATTGTGTAAGAAAATGTTCCCAGATAGTAAAATTGCTGAGAAATATAATGTGGCAGATTAAAAACTATGATTACCAAACGCGCAATCGGACCAATTTCAAAACAAAATATCATCGAACAGTGTCAGAATGGAATGTTTTCAATTCTGATAGACGAATCCAACGACTATGGTTCCGAGAAATAACTTGTGATTTTAGTTCGCTATGCTGATGAAAAACTTGGATGTTCAGTGACACAATTTCACAATGGTGGTGCAGCACAAATTTTCCAAGTGATGGATAAGACATTGAAATCGTATGACCCATTTGGAAAAATGTAGTGGCATTCACCAGTGACAACTGCAGCACGATGATGGGTAGAAACAACTCAGTTATGACCAGAATAAAGGAAGTTCAACCTAACATCATTAACATGGGATGTATTTGTCATCTTGCAAACTTGTGTGTGGTGAAGGCTGTTAAGTCATTGTCCATTCCAGTGGAAGAACAGCTATTATCCGAAGTATTTTCACATTTCAATAAAAGTTCGAAGCGAAAGGAACAATACAAAACATTCGTTGCGTTGATGGAAGTAGACCCGGCCAAAATTCTTAAACATGCTAAAACCAGATGGCTTAGTTTGGAATGATGTATTGGTAGAGTATTACAGTATTACCGGCATTACAGGCATATTGTCAGTTGTTGTATTAGCCAATTGTATGAGTTCCCGTGATATATCCCTGGTTAAGTGGTCCTGCTAACTTGCTATGATGCTTATGGGCCGACATGATGCTTAAGAAAATGTACCTTTAGATTTAATAAAGAAGTTATTTTTGTGGGATTTTGATCAGCAAAACAATCGATTCGGACGCACCATCATTAAATATCAAGATCTAATGGTATAGAGGTACATTTTGTATTGCAACAAGTAATATGCCTACACAAAGTAGTTTCAGATTGGCTGTGTGATGACTGTGATCAGGTGTTATTCCTATTATGCGAATGAGTATGTTACTATAAATAGAAAAAAGATTAGTCACGCATGAGCGTGACTTAATTCATCAATAGTAGGGCAGCAGGATTTCTATCAGAAATATTATAGCAGTATATGCAGCCAATTAGAATGCTAGAAAGTCATGTGAGAATCCAAACTCAATGCAGTGTTTATCTCCCTTGATGACTGGATCAGAAAGGAAGTATGACTGGTGTGCTCTGGGTGAGATTGTTGAGATACATTTATAATATTCAAACTACTTATCTAAATTTTCAGATTATGAGAAATTTTTATTTATTACGCCCCAGAAAGCCAAAGGAGCTTCAGGACTTCAAGAATTTCAATCAGCACAAATATTTTGTCGGTGGGCTTCTAAAAGTTCATACCTGCCATTTTGGCATCAAAATTTGTATTGCATTTTCAGATTATATTAGTTCCATAATAACTTGTTAATATTTCAAGTATAAATGCCATTTTTCGATGTTTCTGGATAATTCTGATTGGATTGTTTTGAAGAAGAACGGTCGTAGGGACTATCCTCCTTATCCTGAGTGACGGAGACTAACAAAGCCATAGGAATCGTCAAAACTAAAATGTCGTATAGACAAGATTTCAATTTTAACTTCCAAAGTGTCATATAACACAATCAAATCATGTTTTCTCATCAACTAGAAGTTAATTGAATATGAAAAGTGGATGAAAGTGGATCTATTATAACAACTGTGATATTATAAAGTGTTATTGTGCAACAGTATTGGCAGATACAAATTCTAGTTCCAGATATAAATAGTGTATTGTGTCTCCTGAAAAATTTGATTTTCCTGAGGTACAACCTTTTAGAAGCCCACCGACGATTTATGCATTGTTAGCCCAACATCAATAATCAGACTTAATACTTTCATGAAGGGAAATGCGCTGGTGCAGCATTAAAGATCCTGAGCCAGTGCATTCTCTTATAGATTTGAGTCTCCTATAGGAAGCCTTGCACTCACTGGCTTACAAGGTCAAGGTAAATACTGTCAGGCCAAGTATTCTCTTATAGGATATGATAGGATAGGATAGGATAATTTTATTTACAATATACACACATGGTACAATTACAAAGTACAATTACAAATAACTATAATATTAATAGACTATACATGTATATTTTTAAGGGTGATATAGTCATGACTGACTGTCTTCCTATCACCCCTGAATGTGGTGACAATATCGTTATCTCCGGCAACATCTTAAGGGAGATTTGATACCGAGATGTCTCTTTTTGAACATCTCGGCTCCACCTCGGGGTTCAAAATCGACATCCAGGTATTAAATCACTATGTACCCCTGATGTTGCTGGTGTTAACTTAACACAACGAGTCCCCAGTTTATAGTAAGGCATGGTCCAGACCTAATTTACTGATGAGTTTTGTAAATTCTGCTGTAAACTGGAGACGTGTTGTAGATTATATTTATTACATGATCCAAAGCCTTGATAAAACATACTTAACCCTTTCAGTGCCAAATCCGATTTTTGTATCAAGTTATCAACCCATATTTCCTTGATCATTTTTAAAATTTATTGATTATAATAATGTGATACATTGATCGAAAGAGCTCTAAGAGCTCTATCCATCAATGTATCACAATATTATAATCAATAAATTTTAAAAATAATCTATTAGAGCTCTTTCCATCAATGTATCACATTATTATAATCAATAAATTTGAAAAATGATCAAGGAAATATGGGTTGATACAAAAATCGGACTTGGCGCTGAAAGGGTTAAATCAACAAATGGGACCTGAAACTAACATTGGCTTCTATATGGTCTGCGATGACGTTTCATGTAACTATGCATTGTTTGCCCATGTAAAGAAATAGTCCCAGATAAAAAAAGACTCTTTGACTTATTTAATGGCATATACTTAATGAGATAACTTTTCAAACTCTTCAATCATTAGTGTTTGTTGGAATAATATTGGAAGCCATAGTATTTTGATACGTACGTGCGGGATGTAAACAGATGAAAACCGGTCACCGGTCTGCGATGACGTTTCATGTAACTATGCATTGTTTGCCCGTATAAAGAAATAGTCCCTGATAAATGAAGACTCTTTGATGTATTTAATGGCAAATACTTAATGAAATAACTTTTAAAACTCTTCAATCATTAGCATTTGTTGGAATAATATTGGAAGCCATAGTATTTTGATACATATGTACATCCCGGGATGTAAACAGACGACAAACCAGTCACCAGCCACTATTTTCTGTTTTGCAACAAACGTTGCAATCACAATTTATAGAATGGGTTTATTGAATGTAATATGGGTAGGATCATGTAATAAATATGTTTACCTATAATTATTCAGGTGTTTTCTAATAAATGTCTTATTCCAGTTGGAACATGAAGAAGATGAGCTGCGGCTGGAAGAAGAAACATATTATCAAGCCAAACGAGAGGCAGCCAAAGTAGCCAAACTACAACGATCCAAGGAAAAACAAGCTCAAACCACCAATTCTATACACCATGGTGTTGACGGGAAGTCGTGGCTGGGCAGCGAGGAAGCTGAATGGGATGTGTAAGTACAGATTTATGCAGTCTGTGTGAACCAGTGTTCATACAGTAATGCCCTAAATAATCGACTCCTTAACCACAGCAGAATTATGGGTAATCTTTCAGGATTTAGTCGGAAATATGGCTTGTTGCCATTCACCGGAAAGCTCTCACTGAGAGCTTTCCGATGATTGGCAACAAGCCATATTTCTGACTTAATCCTGAAAAATTACCCATAATTCTGCTGTGGTTCAGGAGTCGATTATTTAGGGCATTACTGTACACTAGTCTGGAATCCCGGAAAGTTTTGGAATTTAAAATTATCGCTTCTAGCCAGGCATCTTTTAGCACAACTTGACAAACTCAAATTTGAGCTATTGCCATGAGTTGGATAATCTGTTGGATAATTCACTGATTTAACTGATTGAATTTGTTAATTTACCCTTTGAACCCGAGAGACCAGAAAACCAGTCCAATCTTTATATTCCTATATCCTAGGAGACTGGTCTGGAAATCACGATATTTGACACAATATTACAGCACAATAAATGCACATATCAACAAGAGTTGTACTTCTACTTTGCACACATGTATCACATGTTTACCCATGTGACTTTAGCAAACTGATATTTCTTGAGAAAAAATTTACTTTTTATCATCGCAAAATGGGAAGTATTTTGTTAGAAATTTCACGATCAAAGCACAAATTAACTGTTGGACAATTCACTGATTGATCACTTATTAAAGACTCATTGATGAGTAGTTACTCCTTAGGAATGTTCAGATGTTTAACAAACGACCAATGAACTTATTATCTGAACATTTCCCAGCAATTAATCCCTTTTTATTATCATATTATATTTCCTGAACATCCCTCCAGGTGAATAATAGACCATTCCAGTGTATACCATAACAGGAGATTCCATTTAGTAAAGAAACGGTTAATTGTCAATCTATCAAATTATTCATCAAACTACGCTATTTGTTCTTTGCGGCCTGCTGATAATGATGTCACATATTGTTGATTTATATTTTGGTGCCTCGTACTATGAAGTCTAGTGGGAAATACGGACATCACCAAATCTGGCAGGTTTCCACCGTTTTCCCATCAGTAAATATCCAGAGTGCTGTGGTCACATTTCCCTCATGATTCAAGCTGTCATTGGTAAACATACAAAGTGTCATCGCATGTCATTCCTTCCCTACTCAAATAGCCATTATAGTCAATATCCAACATCGCACTTTCCTCATGATTGAAAACGGCCCATTTCACAACTCTTGTGCTTACAAATGTTTAATGTATCGCTTGCATATAGAACATCATATTGAAATTATATTAGATTGATTTAATGATGGCCTATCTCTTCCTAAATATGTTTTATATAGTTCCCTGAGTATTAAATAATAAACATTAGTCGAAGACCCATGTATGGGAACGCCTCTATCAATTAACATTGATTTTTTCTTATATAATGCAATAATCAAGTGGGATTATTTTTTGGAATTTTTAGATAAAGTTATCCTGCATGGTACCACTCTGAATGAACGGGGGCCGTAAAATGTCACAAATTGATTGTATGTATATTGCCAAAGAATTTGAAATAAAATCATGATTGGAGCTGCATTGGCAGAAGATTCTCGCAAAATTTCAGGAAGCTCCAGTCATGGAAGAGTTAATGGATAGAAGCGTTTCCAGACGGGGGTCTACGATTCATATTTATTATTTTATACACAGGAAACTATATAACACTTGTTATAGGAAGAGTTGGACCATCTTTAACCCTTTCATGAAGGGAGCTGCGCTGGTGCAGCATTAAAGATCATGTTTCAGTGCATTCCCCTATATATGTGAGTTTCCCACAGAGTGCCTCGCATATTTAATATATAGAGCATGGCTAGGAGTTGACTATGCGGCTATAGCGCCCAGTGGGGTTGGTATAGTTCACAAAGCGAAGTCAGTGACAAGACATACTCTATTTATTATATTTCACCGAACAATTTGAACTTGTAGCATGCAGAGTACATGTATATAACCATATCCTGGACTGTTCAAATTCCCTTCATAAGACATTAAAACAAATCATTTACAACTCATTTTACTGAGAACAAATACACTATGGTTATCAACTTATCGATAAACAGTTTAAGAGAAACATATCATCGAAATAATGTGTTGAAATCAAGTTCAATAAACTGAAACTCGTAGTATTTAGGTTTTGTTTTGAACACCCAAAACCGTATTACCGGGTGAACTCAACCGAATGTTGTTACTTCGCAAGTTGACATCGTTCTTGTGAAGAAAAAAAATTCACAGTATAAATGTTTTAATTTCAGTTGGACACAACTTAGTAAATTGCTGGATACGTATATGTATATCTGTTTTCATAATTGTTGCCTCTGTTAATGGGTTTTTGGCATGCTTGTTTGCATAGTAGTGTGCTAAATTTAGCATGATACTATACAAGTATAGTGGTATCTGCTAAATTTAACACAATACTTCACAATATAGAACTTTGCTCTCAACCAATAAGAAGCGCCATTTCTGGGTAAGGTGAAATATATAAGAGAATGCACTGGCTTACAAGGTCCCATAGACATCCTTGCATATATAAGAGAATGCACTGGCTTTATACATGATCAAGGTAACTATTGTTGGGCCAAAGTATTCTCTTATATAATATGCAAGGCTCCCTTTTGTAGACTCGCATAAATAAGTTAATGCATTGGCGCAGGGTTTTTGCAAAATTTCAGGAAGCTCCAGTCATCGAAGGGTTACAGCAATTGAGCTTTTATAATTCTATCTGCTTTATGTGCGATTATATTATTGATAAACATGTTGTTTCAGGGCTGGCGGTGAAGATGATTTTGAAATGTTCCTAGCTAGTGTCAAGGCTCGGTCGTTAGCAGCACGAACAAGATTACGGCATGGTGAGTTTTGTGTCATCTTTTAGTGTATGCCTAATTTGTAATTTTCTTTTCACGTGTTACAGGATACAGTTTGTCTTGGTATTTCTTAGCGATTCACGTGGTTTTTACAATTTATTGGCCTGAGAAATGGGAAATGACCTCAGCCTTGAAATAGTGTGTCCCCAAATTTGCAGAATGAGGTCCCCAGAGGGTGAACTTAGTGATGTTACCCCACAGCAGACTAGCACCACCAAATAATTCACCCTCTGGGGTCCTCATTCTGCTTAGACCTCATCTTCTGCAAAGTCACAAATTAACATTTTTTTCAATTACTTTTTCTCTTCTGTTCAGTTTCTACATGCCCTAATTTGCAGAAGATAACATGCATAATGGAGGTGACTAATGGGTGAACATCACCAATTTCAACTGGGGAACTTCAATCTGATCCAATGTCTCCCATAACAGTTTAGGCTTAAGCAGAATGAGGTTCCCAGAGGGTGAATTTTGTGATGCTAGCCTGATGTGTGGGATAGCATCACTTAATTCTCCCTCTGGGGACCTCATTCTGCAAATGTCAGACACACTATGTCCAGTCTTGAAATGGCCTTTAATAGGCCAACTATTTTTATGTTGTTTCCTGTATTTTTATTATGGTTGGAACTCTGTCCAACAATAGTTAGTGATTTTTAAACTTACTTATTACACATGTAGCTCAACTGTACTTTGTAAAGTTTGAGCTATTCTTGTCCATTTGCGTCCATCGTCTGTGCATTTGTTCATCCGTCCATCAACAATTTCCACCCTACATGCTGCATCCCTCATCCGATCATCACCAAACTTCATATGGATCTTTGGGGTCACAACTAGATGGAAGCCATCAATTTTTTCTGAAATTCGTTAAAAAACATGGCCGCCAACAACCACTTTGGATTTAAAATTTGAATCCATTGGCACACCCTGCAGCCTGCATTTATTGGGGAAATGTTTACAGGCATATTTTGGATCACCTCTAGATTGGAGCTATATCACATTTTAGCGATTTTCGATGAAAAACATGGCCGCTGGCAGCCATCTTGAATTTTACTATTTGCATGACTAAATCCTTTGGCACACCTTACAGACCACATTCCTCATCTAATCACCACCAAACTTCAAATGGATCTTCGGAGTGACCTCTAGATGGGAGCCATCGATTATTTCTGAAAAACATGTCTGCCATGCAGTGGCCATCATTGATTTTACTCTTTTCATGACTAAATCCTTCGGCACAACCTACAAGCCACTTCCCTCATTTGATTGTCACCAAACTTCATAAGGTTCTTCAGGGTGACCTCTAGATGGGAGCCAACGATATTTTCCGAATTTCATGGTTGCCATCCTGGATTTTACTCTTTAAATCCTTTAGCGCACCCTACCTGCCACATCCTTCATCCCTCATCCAAATTTCATAAGGTTCTTTGGTGTTACCTCTAGATGGAAGCTGTCCAATTCTTCCGACAACTGTTTAGTAATATCACCTGATTTAAAGGGATACTAGTAGGCGGAAGGCAATGGAAACTCCTAAAACATTCCAAGGATCATGGGCGTTACTAGCAAACAGAAACATCAGGTTTCAATCGTAACTTTGGCAAAAATGCCTTTTCCTTCTGTCGGAACCGAAGGGTATAGTTTTATGTTACAATAAAGTGATATGTTGGAAAATACCAGAATATTTCTGCAGTGAAGAGTTTGGATGTTTTTGTGCTGCATAAATTCCACCTTGATCAAATAACCATTTGTTTGACAATCCACTGATTGAATTTGTTAAATTCTTTTCTAAAGACCCTGTGATCATTCTATTGTTTTTATTGTAGGCTCTGGAGATGGACATAGCTCAACTAGTAGCCACACAAAAGAGAAATCACAAAACAGTTCTTCCTTAGATTTAGAATGGGATGATGAAGGAGGTATGACAATTATAATGAACACCATTGAACTCATATATTTTACATGAATTGCATTGTTCAGATGACTGTTGTGTGTCCCTATGTTGCACGGGCACATTTTGCATTAGTACATTGCATTGTCTGGATTACAGCCCTCATAATAAGCTACGGCAATCAGCAATGCCGAAGCCATTTGCTGAAGTAGACTGGACAAATGATTGCCACAGCAGATTGCCAAAGCCAAACAATCTGAATTAACAGGACTGGGATTATACTTTTCACATGTGTGCATTTGCATTATAACATTGAGTTTCCGATTGTATGAGATATTGGATATTCAAAATTGGAATAAATACAACACCATAGACCAATCTAGCTGTTATAGTTGATTTCTACGAGTTTGCCAATCTCTCAAATCCAAACTTCTAAATCTTTATTTTCACAAACAGGGGTCGTGCTGCTGCTTGTCAGATGCAATTTGCCAAAAATTATTTTCATTTGGCAAAAGTTTTAGCAACAAAGTAGAAACTTTTTATATAGCAATTGGTTTCTTAACCCTTCCATGACTGGAGCTTCCTGAATTTTTGCAGAAACCCTGTCCCAATGCATTCTCTTTTATATTTGAATCTCCCATATGGAGCCTCTCATATATAAGAGAATGCATTGACCAAACGATATTTACCTTGATCTTGTAAGCCATATCATTCTCTTATATATGAGACTCCCTATGAGAGACTCGCATCTATAAGAGAATGCACTAGTAAAGGATTTTTAACCAGCACAGCTCTCATCATGAAAGGGTTAAACTGTCTATGTCACGAACGCACCATACCAGTTTTCTAGTAGCAGCTTATGTCTGTTATGGGAAGTTAATCTGATTACATATCAGAGACATAGAGACATTGAGTATAATGACATCCTGTTATCACAACTAATCCCCTATCATTAAGGGTGTTCGCAAGTTGATGGAATTATAGACGTTAAACCTTTCATGATGGGAGCTGTGCTGGTGCAACAAAGATCATGTGCCAGTGCATTCTCTTATATATGCAAGTCACCCATTGGGAGGCTCACATATATATATATATTATATATATAAGAGATTACACTGGCTTACAAGGCTAAGGTAAATATTGTTAGGCCAATGTATTCTCTTATATATGCAAGGCTGCCTATGGGAAACTCGCATATATAAAAGAATGCATTGGCACAGGGTTTTCTAAAAATTTCAGGCAGCTCCGATCATGGAAGGGTTATGGTGAAGTAAAATCCCCACTGATACAGTAATTTCCTACTCTTTACCCTTTCTATACTGAATGGATACTCCCATTCAGATATACAAGTATACATTGGAACTGTGTATTACTCTTTTAAAGGGGTGCTCAGATAATAAAAGCAAACAACAGACAGAAAAACAGATAATACAAGAGCAGCATTATTCATATTCATTGGGTAATGTTCAGAAAATAACAAACAACCTATACTCGTCAATGAGTATTTAGTATAGAAAGGGTTAAATACATGAACTGCTATGGAAATGTCATGATGCATGCGCTTCCATTACTTACAAGGTAGGCGACTGGTCTGCATTGGATTATAAAATTAGAAGTCACACATTCAGTGTGTTAATGCAATGGCCATAAAGTCGGTGACGCCATTATGCCAGTATTGCATATATTCCACTTTGCAATGTATAATACGCAACGAAGCAACAATCATCTGAACAATAGTTTACAAGAAAACCACATAAATGGTAACATGCTCAAGATCATATATTATATACCCATGATTGTAATTATAGAATCTTTTTCATTTCTGTTATTTGTAATTGGCATAGCTTATCACAAACCAAAAATCAACATTATTGACATAATGTAAACGCCAATAAACGAAATTGAAATTCTCAACTACACCTTTTACAGGGCTCGGCCTCGGGGTCGCACTAGAGCTCGGCTTCGGGGTCGCACTACAACTTTTAATTTGTCCCAATAATTAATGTTCTATAAATAGAACACCCAGCGCTATGGCAGCACCCAGGCGAAACAAGAATTTATACATTAGTATACACTCGGCGCGCATAATTAGTCATGCATTATTAGTATTCAGTAAAATGTTGCATTCAAGCTGAAGTTTTCAGGTCACATGTCTCACTCAATATAAAACTTCTAAGCCAGGAATTGTAGGTTACATGGTTACATCATTTCATCTCGAGTCAGACTATTAGATTGCAGATTTTATTCCCAGCTCAGGAGTTTTGTCCATTGTGCAGTATGTAAACTGAAAAACAGTTAGACATCAGTTTGAATTCAGGGAGTGCTGTAGTGAATCGTTTTAACCCTTCCATGACGGGAGCTGCGCTGGTGCAGCATTAAAGATTCTGAGCTAGTGCATTCATAATTATGAGAGCATATATAAGAGAATGCACTGACTTACAAGATGAAGGTAAATATTCTCAGGCCTTGTATTCTCTTATATATGCGAGGCTCTCTATGGGAGATTCGTGTATATATAAGAGAATGCATTGGCACAGTTATCGCAACATTTCAGGAAGCTCCAGTCATGGAAGGGTTAAAATAGTGTCTGATGCTTGTAGTTAGATGTTTTAGTTTGAAACATAATCTATGTCCTGTCTTGAACTCAAGCACAAACGTCAACTATATAATGCACTTCCAAAGTTTTTTTTATATTTTACTGAGATTGATCGGTAGCATTTTATGGGTAAATTATGTTTTAGACACAATATATTTCAACCGTCATTTTGCTAGAAAATGACGGTATGATAAATACAACATGACTGGACGGGAAAACAGTGACTTTATTGAAGAGTATAATAGCAACATATTAATAGTTATTGTGGTGGATTGATAGTAACATGTCATTGACTGCTTAGAGTTTATGTTCAACCGAGTCGTGATCATCGCTTCGCGATGAGGTTGAGCATATGTCTACAATTAGGCCCCAATAACGTATATCTTTTGCCGACAGTCCTGGTCGTTCATAGCAATTTAACATCTATTCCCAAGAATGATCAGCAAAAAATGTCATAATCTCATATTGCTGTCTCTTTAATGTTCTTCAACGTAAATGACATCATGAAAAAAACAACCCAGCGAGAGACCATGAAATGGTTGTCTTGGTTTTCCTTATATGTTGACGGCTCTAGGTGCTGGAGGACGGAACAAATGGAAATATTGTGAGAGCTTTAGATTGAAGAATGTCTATGTTGCACTTCAAGGAATGACAGATTATAACCTTACGTATACAGTAATGCCCTAAGTAATCGACCCCTTAACCACAGCAGAATTATGATGAATGGCAACAAGCCATATTTCCGACTAAATCCTGAAAAGTTACTCATAATTCTGCTGTGGTTAAGGGGTCGATTACTTAGGGCATTACTGTATATGGTGGAAAAGATCTGTGCAATAGAAACACTCTGAACTTTTATCTGTCAAACAGCTCATCCAAGCCTGCAGATAGTGCTTCTGTCATTTGCAGAATGAGGTCCACAGAGAGTGAATTTAATGATGCTACATGTATCCTGCACAGTGCAGCTAACATCACCAAATTCACCCTCTGGGGACCTCATTCTGCTTAGTCCTTATGTTCTGGGAAGTAAACTTAGTCTCAAAGTAACATTGTTTTTAGTTACATTTTCCCTTTTGGGAAGTTTCTATATCCCCTCATTTACAGAAGATAAAATGCATAATAGAGGTGTCTAATGGATAAACATCACCAACTTCAACTGGAGTATTCAATCTGATCCTTGGTCTACCATAGCAGTTGAGGCCTAAGCAGAATGAGGTTCCCAGAGAGTGAATTTTGTGATGTTAACCCTCCGTCCTGGATAGCATCACTAAAATCACCCTCCGAGGACATCATTCTGCAAACAACAGACAAACTATTTGCAGACTTGGACTCATCATGACACCCACTTGACTTGTTTCATACTCTTAGGGGTTGCATATAATAAGGACTATAGGATTGCTACTACATTTCATTCTGGGGAGATTTTTGTCAATTTAATCAAATTAATGGTACTCTTCACCAAATATGTGATAAGATGATTTAATAACTTTCAGACCGGTTATAAGTCAAAGGTAACTGAATTACTTTTAACACTAATCACATCCATGCTCTTTGGAAAACCATGTCTGCCACATCATGAATTTAACCATTATAGTTATATTCAACTATATAACTTTCATTTATAAAAAACTTGATAATACTGATTTATTACATAACACTAATTTTCAATAATTTCTTGCATATCTGAGTTTTGATTAACATCTTTTTATTAATTACATGAACAGCAATATCATAATTCAATTACAATATTTCAATATAGCTATAACAGTTGAATCCAGGGTGTGTCACACTTGATAACTATCTATTATATGTATTCATATATCCAGTGTTCGTGCTTGGCAGGAAAAACTCAAGTCACGATTTAGACCTTTCCTGACTACCTTACTCATACCTAAAGTCATGCAGTACTATTTTTCACACACCAAATTAAAACTGAGTGAAAATTAGTATGACTCTCAAAGCATAAGTTTACGAGATCCACAGGGAAAATAAGAGGTAGACGGTAATATAATATGAAACGTTGGACTAAATGGACATACATATATTATTTACATGCGGGCAGTCAATATTAACAACATGTTGTTCATATGTAAAATGATAAATGTTGTTAAAATCTTATATTTGGCAATTCTTGTATTAATATCTACAAATATTGCAGAATGAAAGTGCATGAGAACACGTCTGCAAATCCACAACCCATGAGTGACAACATGGTTGTACAATCTTAGTTGAATAGCTGTCAAACCAACTGTTTGAAATACACATGCAGTCAAGTTGATTTGAACTGAAGTCAGCATCCTACACATTTTTGGTTTTACTCCTTTGAATTTCATGTCAATGATGTCCATAACTATTTGAATATCAGAATGATTATCTTGAGCATTACAATATTTAAACACAAATCTTTACAACCACAAAATGAACCGTTATGATCTGCTTGAATCTTGATGTACATTTTCGATGTGATGATCTTTAATTTTATACACTACCTTCAAGAAGGATTAAGAACTGAAACTCTCATCAGATATAAGACTTTGATGGAAACATTTGGTCAGTTTTGAATTAGCACACTACAATGCACAAATTCAGAACTGAATGAAAAACAGTACTGCACAATTTTAAATACAAGTATTAGTTATTAGTTTTCACATTTCTAAAGAACTTGAGTCTTGGGAGACTGATTGCATGATCAATTCAGTTAGATAAAGTGTGGTAGTCTAAAAAACATTAACCCATTGACAGCTGAATGCTCAAATTTGTGAAGTAGCTTGATTCCCAGTGAATAATCTGTAGGGACATTCAAAAAATCCAATTGATCTATTTCACAGGTTAAAGTGATACCTGTTTCAGGCCATATTAAATACATTCAAGCAGCCAGTTGGGTATATTTTCCTATAATATTGGAAACACTGAATATAATGAAATCTCTTGATTAAAGATGTAAGCATGAATGCTCCTGAATTTTTCAATATCATCTTTGAATAAAAATATGAATTATTTTTTGCGACCTTGTGGACGAAATCTATAGATGTAATTTTTAAAATTATTTATTACTTTAGTGTTTGCCAATCTAGATTGATGGAAACAAACAATTACCCGCTTGATTCCAAAAACATCCTGGGATCTTTGTCAGTATTCAGAACCCAAAGGGGGGTCTTTGAAAGTTTAGTATATTATAGAGATAAACCTGATAAGATAATGGTGGTCGTTGAATGACGATGCTTTGCATCAAACAGTTATATTGAACACAATATATGTTTGGTTGTATTTACATGTTTAAAGTTTTAACTCATTATGTAACTTGCAACTGCCTATATATCTGGTGTATTGCAATATATATTCTATATATATATAAGCTCCTGATTATTTCTGCTGACACCAGATACAAATTTGGGTGTTTTTGGCTGTCAGTGCAAGTTGACATAATCATTGAATTCTTAACATCTATAAGGGGCATGGGTGTTACATATGTTTTGTGGTATTTTTCCAGATAAGGTTAACTTGTCACACTAAATCGAGTTTTATTAAACTTTTTTGGTTGTTGTGAACCTACTGGTCGTAACCCTCTATACACCTCTTAATAAAGAAGTTTTGCAAATTCATGGATAGAATTATGACTACGTTTAGTGAGCTACGTTATCAAATTATGCGCATGTTCTAACTATTGCCTAGATGTCCTACCCATAACAATGGATAAGGTATCAATTCTTCTGTTTGTACCAAAAACTTCATTTAAAATTACAGATACTCAGTCAATTAGTTTTGATGTATCATACATCCATCACTTATAAAGACTAGGACAACTGTCCTCAATTGGCTGATTGAATATAAGATTATTGTTGTGCATAATGTGGTAGATCGTATTTTAGAGGAAACCTCACTGCGCACGATTAGCCATGCTATGTCCAGTTAAAATAATCTTCATTTTTGCGGGAGAAAAAAAATTGGCCCCGCAGGAATTTTACAACGACGAATAGCTAAATGTAGTCATAACTCTATCTGTGAGTTTGCGAACCTCTCTATTAGTGGTGTGTAACTCTATTTGCAAGAATTGAAGTAATGTGAATCAGAGCATGCTAATTAAAGATGCTCTATCTCTTCCTGACAGCACTTCCAACATCAAGCCTTGAAATAGTGTGTCTGTCATTTGCAGAATGAGGTCCCTCCCAAGAGGGTGAATTAAGTGACGCTATTCTGCATGGCGGGCTAGGATCACTAAATTTGCCCTCTATGAACCTTATTCTGCTGAGGCCTCAACTGCTATGGGAGACCTAGGATCAGATTGAAGTTCCCCAGTTGAAGTTGGTGATGTTCACCCATTAGTCAACTCGATATTGCAATTTATCTTCTGCAAGGGAAAAAGTAATTAAAAACAATGATAATTTGAGACGATAGATACTTCTCAAAAGATGAGGCCTGAGCAGAATGAGGTCCCCAGAGCATGAATTTAGTGATGCTAGCCGCTGTGCAGGATTGCGCCACTAAATTAACCCTCTGGGGACCTCATTCTGCAAATGCCAGCAACACTATTTTCAAGCTTTCAACAGCAATAAAATGTCGATGCATGGAAACCCTTTTCAAGGCATGTTACAACTATTTTTACCAAAAACACACAAGAAAAACATCAGGCATTGCACATATTTCACTCAAAAGTGTTTTAGAGATAGATTTCTGTAATATTCTAAAAAGTATCAGCATTTCTTTCCTAGGTGTTTCATTGAAAATTATTGGATAACAAAAATGTTTTTCCTAGTGACAGAAGCTACTTTTGCCTGTTCTGTCCTATCCAAAATTTATATTTTATACCCCCCAAATCTCAGAGAAGAGATATATCATCTTTAATAGACTTTATTGGTGCAGGGCACTATTTATTATCAATTCACATGCACAAGAGTTCTTATTAAACCTGACATGACTGGAGCTTCCTGAAATTTTGCGAAGACCCTGTGCCAATGCATTCTCTTATATATGCGAGTCTCCCATAGGGAGCCTCGCATATAAGAAAATGCATTGGCCTGATAATATTTACCTTCACATTGTAAGCCAGTGCATTCTCTTATATATGCGAGGCTCCCGATGGGAGACTCATATATGTAAGAGAATGCACTGGCACATTATCTTTTCTGCTGCACCTGCGCAGCTCCCGTCATGAGAGTGTTAAAGGTTCAAGGGTAGGTTAAAGCCACATGGCAGCTTGCTCTCCAAAATACACCTATAAATAATACTGACTATTGATTGTTTTTCTCTGTATCGAAATAGTTAGATAAATAGGTAGATAAATACCTGATCTACCTTTCTATGAGCATTATATGTCCCAGAAAGACGCATTGACGTCATAATAAATACAACTTCGAACACAAAGTTTGTACCCTGAACAAAAACTGTGCCATTTCTATTCATCGGAATTCTGGAATCGGAAACGCAATGACCGGAAAATGTATATTGAGTTATCTGAACAGGAAACTATTTAAATACATCATGCAACAAAAGTATTTAGTACCATAAACGTTTCAAATTGACGAAGGCTCTAGATTTTCTACACACGGTCTACAGTTGCAAATTTTATGCATCCAATGACTAAAAAAATTTAACCAGCACAAACAAAATTTATCGAAAAATATAAGAAACAATATATGTATTTTCAGCACTATATCGACAAATTTATTTGGAAATCTTGCATGTAGGTATGTTTTGATATTCATCTTACCAAATTATGTATACATAATTTTGGAGTTTGAACGAGCCATATGCATGTCCATTTAAATCTTAACACATAAGCTCTTCGTGATCTTACTATTAGGGCGGCGCACAGAAATCAGTTTCTCATAGATGGAAATATTTGGAAGACTTTAATATGCCACTGAACAGCATCATTGTAAATATTTTGTTTTAGGAACTATAGGTACTGTTGAGATTCTGAATTAGGTGACATGTTTTTAACAGAAAAAATATTTATAAAAACTAAACTAAATCAAAACTTTAGTTGATTCCTTATAAAAAAATCACAAATACCAAAAGCTAATATTGTGATCATGCATGCGTGTGTCCGTCAACAATTTCCTTTAGAACATCCTACAGGCCGCATCCCTCACTCGATCGTCGCCAAACTTCTTAAGGATCTTTGGGGTGACCTCTAGATTGGAGCCATCAGTTTTTTTTCCAAAATTCGTTAAAAAACATGACCACTAGCAGCCATCATGGATTTCAAATTTGAGTGCTGCAGCTCACATTGAAGAAAGTTTTAAAGAAGTTACAGGCATGTTCAGCATTAGCTGTAGCTGGGAGCTAACAAATTTGAACGATTTTCAATGAACAACATGGCCGCCTGCAGCCATCTTGGATTTTACAATCAAATCCATCCGCACATCTTGCACCCACATTTATTGGAGAAATGTATTTAAAATGTACAGGCATGTTCAGAATCACTTCTAGATGAGAGCTATCAAACTGATCTATATTATTTCAGGGCCTTGAAATAGTTATAGCCACATGGCGATTTGTGCTCCAAAACACACAAAATACCTGAATACCTGAAATACCTTAAATTCTACAACCATTATATTTTACAGAAAGGCGCATTGAATTTCATGTTGTAATTCTTAATAAATGCAAATTCAAACATGATGTTTGGGCCCGAGCTCTTGCTAAGCCATTTTTTATCATAAAAGTGTCAAATTACACAATTTGAAACGTCCTTTCTGAATTGACAGCATAATATCATAATATGTACGTTTGATATGTCAGAAAATAATAAGATCCGACCAATAAGAGGTGTTTGTGATCACATATCGACTTTCATAAGATAACAATGATCACCTCTTTTATGAAGAGCACCCAAAAATGGTCGATATAATTATGTGTTTCAAATTCCGGAATCGGAAACCAAATAATTCATGACTGTCTCCGGCAAAATGTATATTGCGTTAACTTTAAACTATTTTAACTTCACATACTGCTTTCTCATTTTAATCATAAAAATTATGTAGTACCATAAACGTCTCAGAGCAAAGAGAGCTCTAGATTTTCCTGCAGCTGCAATTTTGACACGACTGACACGAAAAATAAAAAAAAATTACCAAAAAATATAAGAAACAAAACACATCTGTCAGCACAAAATTGACAAGTTTTTTTTCTTCGGAAATCTTCTGCGTAGTTATATTTTGAGATACTCATAATTTAGAGGGGTTCAAACGAACTATGTCTATTTAAACCACTTTTGTGGCTTTATTAAATTTACATCAACTAAATATAACACTGTAAATTTTTCTTTTCAGTAATCCAAGATATGAGACCACGAACTGATACAGAGGAGAACCTATTTCATCTAATCAAGAAATCTTCTGAAGAGAGTCCACGCAAGACTCAAGATAGTCCAGAAAATTCCTGTGATTTTGAGTGGGATCATGACTTTGAGTGTTTAGAAGACAATGGTGATACCACTCATCTAGTCCCCGATTTTGAGTCGCCGAGGCATTTATAGCATTTATATAGTGAAATCAAGTTTAAAGGATGCAAATTTGTTATTTTTATATGAAGAAAATGTGCCTTTTATATTGATTTGGTGCAATCACATCACTTTCTATCGTGAAAAATTTAGTTTACTTGAAAAAGTCATTGCGTGCTTTTATTGTTATTCTGCTTCTAAACTAATTGAAACTCAGTTGGTATAAAGGTGCATCAAATATTTGCCAACACAAGCTGCCCAGTGATGGCGAAGATGTTTAGAATCCTGATAAGTGCAGATTTATGATTCATGCAGACCTTTTCTTCCACCCGTAAATCTGACGTCGTGATATGGCCTAGCGGCTGATACAAGTCTAGAGATACTTCTTAACCCTTTCACAATGGGAGCTGCGCTGGATCAGCATTAAAGATCCTGTGCCAGTGCATTCTCTTATATATGTAGCCCCTAAATCTGGCCTCATATGTTTGAGGCCCCCACCCCCCTGGAATACGGAATACCACTTAACACAGAGGGTGGAATACGGAATACCAGTTAACAGCTGTCGATGTCTGGATGGGAAATCATCCAAGGAGGAATCGTCCATGTCTCTGCAAGCTCGGACGGTAAATTTGTCACAGATTATTATCTTCCATACTGCACTGTCATTCTGTCGGCAGCATCCTTCTTTACCAAATTAAACAAAATATAGCTGCATTCTTGACCAATCATCGATCGCGATACAGAATATTCTTACATAATATCTTCTTCATCCAGCATAGAAAAAAATGCTTATGGACATGGATATTTTATAAGATATAAGTTGATTCGGTCATTAGTATCAGACACATTCTATAAATTACGAAAATCATTAGCCGAATGCAGTAATTTAATTTGCAATCGGCGCACCTTCAAGTAAGCATCTCAAAAATTATATTTTGACACCCCAATTTTAATGTTGCCTGTTTTGGATGTCGCCTCGATGCGCATCAAGAGGGTTACTCAGTAACCCTTTAATGAGGGGACTCTGATCGGGCTCCCGAGACCAATCGAGCTCCTCCAGAGGCCATTGGTACCTTTGCCTGACCTGTTTATATCACCTATTTCGCGGTTGCAAACATTCGCAAGTGTTCGAACTGGAATATTGGCCGATTTGTTTACACTTTTTGTAGCCCGATCGGTCTATCGTAGACCGTTCGGGATATGTAGACGCTTTGGAACCTGTGCCCAACCTGGCTGATGATCACTTGATAAATCATACACCTGTACACAGTGATATATACACACCTTGGATGCTGTGAGTTTTGTTTGGGCCTGTCAGTGCCTCAGGTGTCATCCAAGCCTGCACATTCTTCCATTCTGTTGCAGATTCCAGGAATATTAAACGTCCTTGTGGGTATTCATCGTCCCCTTTCAGTCTCTTCAGAACAAGTTTGAATACAAACTCAGAAACTCCAAGGCTCTGAACCCATTGTCTCAGATCGTATTTGGTTAATAATTCTTTACAAAACACTTCAATGTCTTCCACTTTTATTAGAAATAATGGGAAACTTTTCTTCTCGGGGCGTGTTGGAGATTTCTTTAAAAAAAGAAGCATACATGCTTCTACCAGCATGTTGGCGGGGTAAACAAACCGAAACCAGCAGGACAGTTCAAGGACTAATGATGTCACGGAAAATTTATTTTCCAGATAAATTTTCTATTGCCGTACGAACGCCGGTCATCCCGCAGTGTCCACGTCTAAAATTGACGATGATCGACGATCTGTATGTCAAACCGTGAATTTATTGTGACAAAAATCGCATTTATATTATTATTATGATCATTTTTTGGAAGGTCGGCGTACGAATACCGGTATTTTTGGAATACCGAATACCTCCTAACAGAGGGGCCGGAATACGATGTACCTCATAACAGGGCATGGAATACGGCATACGAAAAGGGGGGTGGGGGCCTCATGTTTTTAGTTAGACACACAAGTATTATGGCATGTGCAGTGATGTAAGAGCTTAGCGCAATGATGTCGATGTCAATGCAGGAACTTTATTATTATGTTAATTAATTGGAATATAATTATGATATTCAATTTGTTTTGGGTTATTTTGTGTTGAATGAGAGATAAACATGTGTGATAAGGGTGGTTGAACAATTTTGTCAACATGAAAAGACACATTTAAAATGGAACTATAATTTTTCTTGAAGGTGTCTTTACCTCCTCTTTGGTTGTGATAAGGAAATCAATATTAATGTTTGTTAACCAGCTGTTTCGAGATTGTTTTTCCTTGCTAAAATGTGATTATGTGATAAATGGATCTCCAGTTCATCACAATTCTATACAAAATTTATTAACCTTGTCTTCTAAATTTGATTCCGGTCTGGCTAAAGCTTGGCTTGAATCAAAAATTTAGTGCACTCAGTTAATACATTTTGTATAGAATTGCGACTCATTAGAGATCCTCTTATTTATTGGTGGGAAATGCTTAGATAATAAGCTCAACAAAATGGTATAAGTGTTTGATCATATTTTGAAATATTTTTTTTGCTTGGTTCTTTCATGAAATCCTATATTAATGATATAAAATGTGTTCATTTATGATTTATTGTTTGATTCATTTTGTTTCCTATAAAAATATTGATTTATTTACACCTGTTTTTCAGATGATCTATTGATTATTTACAGATAATATATCGCAGACATTCTGGTTGTATCATCCAATTGATAATTTTCCGTTATTATAAGCTTCTGTTATCATGGTTTTTCACTGTCGGTGGCCAATTTGGCAAATGGTCATATTTTTTGCTCAACTTGACAAGTTATTCCCGTGGATTGGCGTCCGTCCATCAACAATTTAGATTTTTCCCAGAATTCTTTAAAAAACATGGCTGCCAGCAGCTATCTTTGATTTAACATTTAAATTCATTCGCACACCCTGCAGCCCACATTTACTGGAGAATTGTTGAAAAAATTTCACTGAAAAACATGATCATCTTGGGCTTTACTCTTTGTATGACTAACTCCTTTAACTCACTCAACAGACCACATCCCTCATCTGATTGTCACCAAACTTCATCTGGATCTTTGGCGCGACCACTAGATGGGAGCCATCCATTTTTTCTTAATTTAAAAAAATAAGGCTGCAAGCAGAAATCTTGGATTTTGCTCTTTATACATGACTAAATCCTTAGGCATACTGTACAGGCCACATCCCTCATCTGATTGTCACCAAACTTAATATTGATCCTAGAGGTGACCTCTAGATGGGAGCCATCAATTTTTATCTGAAATTCATCCCGAACTTCATATGAATCAATGGGTATACAGTTTTCCAAATGTAATATGGCTCTCCGGATTGACGTAAAGTATTAAACATTTCAACTTTCTGCATTCTTTATCATTCCATTGATAACATTTCAACTTTCTGCATTCTTTATCATTCCATTGATTGTAATGTATGAATTATTATGTGTTATCCCCTCTCAAGTTGAGCAACTGTGTCATTGACACTTTCATTCTTTTAGTATTTTTTTGGTTAGTTTCTGTTTTCTTAATGATCCTATATCTTAAAGGTACTCAATCCGATCAGACGCTCCTAAATTACTATTTCTTTGGCTTCGGGGGTAATAAATATTTGATTCAAGTCGAGGAACCCACCCATCAAAGCTCAGAGTGATTAGATATCGATGTTTGAAATTTGCTGTTTCTATTGTTTCTACATCTTTTCCAGGACCACGTGCTAAAAACGGACAAATTGCGGTTGTAAGATGGATAACTCGAAAATCAAGTGGTTACTATTAACAATAATAACCACTTGATTTTAGAGTTATCCATCTTACAATCGCAATCTGTCCGTTTTTAGCACGTGGTCCTGGAAAAGATCTGTTCACAAACAATAGAAACAGCAAATTTCAAACATCGATATCTAATCACTCTGAGCTTTGATGGGTGGGTTCCTCGTTCGAATAAAATATTTTTTACCCCCGAAGCCAAAGAAATAGTAATTTAGGAGCGTCTGATCGGATTGAGTACCTTTAAGTTTTTCAATTTTCAATTTGGCCAAAGTTTCTGAAAAAATGCCAAACAAATTCAGATATGACCAAAAAAAATGGCCAAAAAGAATTTTCTGGCCAAAGCGAACAAACCCTGTCTGTTATATTAGAAATCACTCTGAGAGCATTCCCATATTTATGAACATTCCAGAACAATATTTTGTTGTTTATTCACTTTTCATTGGATTTGTGTTCATCTCCACATTACCAGCCAGACTGTTCTTGGTTTTTATGTTTACCAATACCATGTATGGTAAACATAGTGTCGTTGTCCGGATTGACCACTCGTCGTGCGTCCGTGCGTCCGTCTGTCTGTCCGTCCGTAGACACTTTACGTGTAATGCGATAACTCAAACATTATTTACCTGATCAAAACCAAATTTTGTATATGGGGTTTTCAGCCCAAAATACAGATCGAGTTCGAATATGGGTTTGATCCGACTTTTTTTGACAGAGTTATGGCCCTTTTTCGACTTAGAATTCACGCATTCTGCCATAACTCAAACATTTTTTATCTGATTGGAACCAAATTTGGTATGTGAGTTTCGCGGCCCAAAATACAGATCGAGTTCGAATATGGGTTTGATCCGACTTTTTATTACGGAGTTATGGCCCTTTTTCGACTTAGAATTAATTAATTCTGCCATAACTCAAACATTTTTTATCTGATCGGAACCAAATTTGGTATGTGAGTTTCTCGACCCAAAATACAGATCGAGTTCGAATATGGGTTTGATCGGAGTTTTTTTTACGGAGTTATGGCCCTTTTTCGACTTAGAATTCATGAATTCTGCCATAACTCAAACATTTTTTATCTGATTGGAACCAAATTTGGTGTATGAGTTTCTCAGACCAACATACAGATTGATTTCGAATATGGGTTTGATTGGATTTTTTTTAATGGTGTTATGGTTATTTGACATATGATTCACACATACATGTTCTTCGATAAATCAACCATTTTTCATCTGATTGGAACCAAATTTGGTATGTGAGTTTCTCAACTCAAAATACAGAACGAGTTTGAATATGGGTTAGATCCAATTTGTTATACCAGAGATATGGCCCTTTTTAAACTAAGAATTATCCAGATAATAACCCAAGTAACTTACAATTAATGAATACCTGCTTCTCTGTGAGCAAGATAAAAGACAATATAGTTTATTGCTTTGAGAGTTATTTATAGCCCTCATATGTTAGGTCTGTATAAGAGACACAGTGAATTATTGGATAAATTGATTTAGCTATCTTTTTAACCACAACTTAGCCAGGTGAATTTATTTAACTAGACCAATGGAGCTCTCTAAGTCCTTGGATGATGGGACTACATTGGATCAAACAGGGCAGAGATAGGTGATTTAACCCCTTTTACCCATTCCATGTCTTTTAACCTTTTCCATTAAATAAATAATTATATTATTTTGATATCTCACATGGCAATTTGCAACAACATGAATAGAACTGCTCACACTATGATAGTGGCCACAGGCTCTAGAGTTTAGATGTTATATTAACCCTTCTATATTGACTCATACATTCCAATAATTTGTGTTATTACTGGTTATTATGTACATTTGTCATATACTACTTTAGATCATAACAGTATACTCTATAATTCAACATTAAAAGATTATGATTCTGATCTTAACAATTTACTATCGCCAAGGGATGGGTTAAACATCTGCCGATCGTGATCGGCCTCTCGTTTTGTCTAGATTGACAGGGCCAGGAATCTATGTCACCAATAAAGTCTCTAACCCAAAGCAGTTATGATTTTACATTTCTTTAAAGCATATATAAATGTTTCTCTGGGATTTCCCCCATTTTATACATCAAACACACCTAAACCATTTAATAGATGTTCGTAAAATGCGCATAACCCATTTCAAACAGAAATACAATAAACTCTTGCAACAATTATATATCTAGCTGCATGAGTTCCAGATAGCAGCTATCCGAAGATCTGAAGCGACGGTTTAGAGATTACGATAGTGACATAGGACATTTCACGCAATGTGACCAATGGCCTTAGTACATTATCACTCAATAAAAAACACCGAACTCCATTAAATTCTTAAATAATTCACATATAAGATTATGTATGTACCGGTACATGGTATATAATGAATGAAATTTAGGTTAATAAGGATTTCTTTGATTGACTGATGTTCATCTTTCATTTATTACATTGTTAACTCTTTCATGACGGGAGCTGTGCTTGTGCAATATTAAAGACCCTGTGCCAGTGCATTCTCTTATATATGCGAGCCTCCCATAGGGAGACTCATATTTATATAAGAGAAAGCACTGGCATACAAGGTCAAGGTAAATATTGTTAGGCCAATGCATTCTCTTATGTATGCGAGGCTCCCTATGGGAGACTCGCATATAAGAGAATGCATTGGCACAGGGTTTTCACAAAATTTCCGGAAGCTCCAGTCATGAAAGGGTTAAATATCTAGGTAGCAGTACACAATTTACAGCAGTTTTGGATAACTTGGTAGTGGGTATTACTTCAAATCTATGCTCAGCATATGACAGAACTAAGAAATATTGGAAATAGAAAAAAGCTATTGTAGCAATTTTAAAGGTACTCAATCCGATCAGATGCTCCTAAATTACTATTTCTTTGGCTTCGGGGGTAAAATTATTTGATTCGAGTCGAGGAACCCACCCATCAAAGCTCAGAGTGATTAGATATCGATGTTTGAACTTTGCGGTTTCTATTGTTTGTGGCCCACAAACTGATTGAAGCATGAGGGTCAAACGGATGGTCTTGCAGATAAAGATGGATAACTCTAAAATCAAGTGGTAATAATAACCACTTGATTTTAGAGTTATCCATCTTTATCTGCAAGACCGTCCGTTTGAGCTCGTGTTTCTGGTAATCAAACAATTGAAATCACAAACTTCAAAAATCTATATCTGATCAATCTGAGCTTTGAAGGGTGGGTTCCTCGACTCCAATCAAATATTTTTTACCCCCGAAGCCAAAGATATAGTAATTTAGGAGCGTCTGATCGGATTGAGTACCTTTAAGATAATTCCTTAGAAGCGCAGAGATATTAAAATTAGGCTATTTTCCTGAGTTGGTCTAAAACATATATGAGAAAAATGTTCACCCATCAAAATTTCTTGACTTTTTGTAAACTTTTCACAGCTTCGTATAATATTTAAACTATAAATTATTAATACCACATACAGTAATGCCCTAATTAATCGACTCCTTTAACCACAGCAGAATTATGGGTAACTTTTCAGGATTTAGTCGGAAATATGGCTTGTTGCCATTCATTGGAAAGCTCTCAGCGAGAGCTTTCCGATGAATGGCAACAAGCCATATTTCCGACTAAATCCTGAAAAGTTACCCATAATTCTGCTGTGGTTAAAGGAGTCGATTAATTAGAGCATTACTGTGTTTGACAAAGGCTGAACTGGCAGTTATATGCCCTACCCAGATATGTTATTTCACACTTATTAGCCCTCCTACAACCATATAATTGTGTGCTGCTACCTTAATGGATCAGTTTTCATTTTGTTTGTTATCACAGGCTGTTATCATTATATGTGTACATGATTTCATATCATACCTGATCAGTATGAGAAGTTACATCACTTAAGGTGGAATAAACTTTAAAAAATGTTAACTCCATTGTTTTATATCTGAATAGCAGGACAGCTGTCTTGTATTAATTTATGAACTCATGGAACTTGAATGGTCTAATTATTTTTTATACTAGCAATAATGACTTTTGATGGTTAGATATATAATCCCCTGATAATCCCGGTGAATATAGGCAACTTCAAACAGATCGGGCCAGGATTGAATGTGAACAACTTCTTTGATCAAAAGGGTTATTTTACGGAAATGTGAAATTGGCGGTGGATGCGCATTCCGGATACATAGAATGAATGCATGAAATTTGCAAATCCAACTAACCACAAACGTGGCAAAGACGAATGTGGAATCCTATGAATTCCTGATATACAGAATGATTGCATGAAATGTGCAAATCCAACCTACCACAAACGTGGCAAAGACAAATATGGAATCCTATGAATTCCGGATATACAGATTGATTGCATGTAATTTGCAAATCCAACGATTCCACACAACATGGCTAAAACTACCATGGTATCCTATGTATTCCAGATAGACATATTGCATGTCATTTGCAAACAAAACAAATGGAATGTTATTTATTCCTTATGCACATGTAATACATGTAAACAGACATATAAAAATGTCGACTTATCTAACTTATTGCGCTATGTCCCTGATGAGTAGTCGCGCTAAAATAGACACGTAACACTAGCTTATCCTTAAAGTGACTATCCTAATTCAAGCAGTGTAGGGCACCACGTTGAACATAACGCTACCTCCAGTCAAAAGCTGATGGTTGGGTATACATACACCATTTTATATACAAACTTGACATTCCTCGGTGAGAGTGATCCTGTGAATAACTAGTTTAATTACTAGGTATCCTGTCTGCTTAGACTATGTAGCAGTGTTTTGTGGTGATCCGAAAATGCTTGGATAAGTCACTATACAATTCATGGATATCTACAATGCTATATTATTACTATAGCTATACATATACAAATATCCCAACTTAATGGGCGCACTTAAATTGTGCATATGACACCACGAGTATACGCTCGGGTCATAAACTAACAATGCTATATTATTCTTATAGCTAACGATACACGTTAAATATACACATGACATTTCAAGGACCCGCTTGTCATCGGATTTGCGCCAGCCTTGGTGTTAGGATTGATTAATGAATAAACTATACCGAAACGAAAGTTTCCAGTAACAATGCTATATTATTGCTATAGCTATACATATATAAATACCCCATTGAACGGGCGCACTAAAATTGTGCATATGACACCGCGAGTACATGCTCAGGTCACAAACTAACAATGCTATATTATTCTTATAGCTAATGATACACACTAAATATACAGCTATATTCTCACTATAGCTATACACATTAATATCCCAAATTAATGGGTGCACCTAGATGTGCAGATGATGTCTGGACAATACTCATGAATTAATTCTCATCCATTAGCAATGCATGTGCTATATAGAGCCCACTGTTACCTATAAATAATGATAAATTCGTAATTGGTATCATGTTCTGGCATGCTAGAAAGAACCTAGTGCCCACTAGTTCATTTGGACAATCCAATTTGATTCTATGCTCTATCTTGTCCGGATTTGCACACATGCAGGGCCAACTGGCATTTACCATTATTTCAACCCATATCTTTGGGATGAGTGGTGGATATTATGCTTTATTTCTATAACATGGAATTAACATACAGATTGCATATAATATGCAAATTTAAACTGGAATCCGATGTATTCCACCAAGAATATGACATCTATATTGCATGTAATATGCAGACTGCATAAAATATGCAACTTCTCCTGAACGGAACTGATATATACCAAGCCATCGGAGCTCGCATAGAATATGCACCATGAATATGACACCTATATTGCATGTAATATGCATACTGCATAAATATGCAACTTCTCCTGAATGGAACTGCTATATGCCAAGCCATCGGAGCTCGCATAGAATATGGCATATATATTGCACGTAATATGCAGAATAATAGTGCACGTGAAGTGACACCCAATTGGAATCTTATGTATTCCCTATATACATGTACACCAAGTCTTGACTTTCGACGTACCCGAAAATTGGGTGAAATATTGTCGAATTAACGCTCTTTATTCAATCTAAACACTTGACTGAGCAGTGGACAAGTGAACGATGCACAACACATACACGAATAACATCTTCGATAACCCGAAGACATCAAATAATACCTAAATAAATGTTTTGGCATTATTTTAACTTCGCCAAACTTCGAAATCCAAAAACTTCGACAGAGGCTAGATTGAAATCAAATGTGCCAATTAATGGTGATCAATTCATTCTTGATGCTACAGTCAGAAATATGTCAGATATGGCCCAGAGTCAGATAATTCTACGAATAAAAATGCCACCGTCTTTAATACCGACAAGACTAACAAGTGATTAATCTTTCACACGTGATACATTCGCACATGGAAAGCATCTACAAAGGATGCCGCTCGTCCAGTGGCGATATTCGGTAACATGATCCTCACAGCATGATTTGCTGCTTATCACAACTGATATACAATGGGCGAACCCGGCAGACAATCCAGTTTAAACTGGACTGAACAGATTTCTATCTTATATAGCGATCACAGAGTCTGCACATCATCGTCAGTCGAGTCGAAATTGGCGGTGGACGCGCATTCCGGATACATAGAATGATTCCATGAAATTTGCAAATCCAACTGACCACAAACGTGGCAAAGACGAATATGGAATCCTATGAATTCCTGATATACAGAATGATTGCATGAAATGTGCAAATCCAACCTACCACAAACGTGGCAAAGACAAATATGGAATCCTATGAATTCCGGATATACAGATTGATTGCATGAAATTTGCAAATCCAACAATTCCACACAACGTGGCTAAAACTACCATGGGATCCTATGTATTCCAGATAGACATATTGCATGTCATTTGCAAATAAAACAAATGGAATGTTATTTATTCCTTATACACATGTAATACATGTAAACAGACATATAAAAATGTTGACTTATCTAACTTAATGCGCTATGTCCCTGATGAGTAGTCGCGCTAAAATAGACACGAAACACTAGCTTATCCTTAAAGTGACTATCCTAATTGAAGCAGTGTAGGGCACCACATTGAACATAACGCTACCTCCAGTCAAAAGCTGATGGTTGGGTATACATACACCATTTTATATACAAATTTGGGCACCACGTTGAACATAACGCTACCTCCAGTCAAAAGCTGATGGTTGGGTATACATACACCATTTTATATACAAATTTGGGCACCACGTTGAACATAACGCTACCTCCAGTCAAAAGCTGATGGTTGGGGTATACATACACAATTTTATATACAAACTTTACAAATGATGCACTCAAGAAATTGTGTACATTTTTCCCCAAGAGTTCTGAAGGATTGTGATAGAAATAACTTCTTCGTGGAATCATCAAAGATCCAGTTAGATCCTACGTTACCAGATGCTCTGGAAGTTGTGGATGGCCAACGGAAACCGGTCAGACTAGATTTGTGGTGGGCGAAAATATTCAAGGATAACAAATATCCCACAGTTAGTAAGATTGTAAAAGCCTGCCTAAGTATATTTACATCACCACATGTTGAGCAGTCCTTTAGTAGTATGAACTACATCGTAAACAAAACGACAAATATACTGCACACGAGAACCTATTCGGCTTATCAAACTGTTCGTTATGAACTCCGATCGAAGAATAAATCTTCACTGGAATTGTTCCATCATGATGACATTCATCATGACAAAATAGACAAGAGTGTTTGTTACCATCTTCAAACCTTGTATGGTCGGTATAAGAAACAGTTGTTAACTAAAAGAAATGAAAAGAAGGAGGAAACTGCTTTGCTTGAACTGCCAAAAATTTCCAAAAAAACAAAAACCACACATCAGAAGGCAAAACTGATAAAGAACTCAATCATGTCTGATGAAATATGGACAAATCAAGGAAAACATTTCTGCTACTAAACCACAATCAGTTCATACAGTGACAGGTTCCAAAAGGAAATCTCCATGCAGTTCACTAAAAAACTACACAATCCCAAAAAGAAAGAAAATGGAAAAGTGAACATCTTATGTTTACCATACCTGTATCTACAGTGTATAGATGAGTTAACTTTATTTAATTTGCAACTTCAACTGACTCTAAAGGAACTTTCCAATGTGTGTTCTATCTATGTGAAATTACTGCAGTACCTGTATGGACAACAGCACCTCTGTATAAATGCAAATGGTCTCAATCAATACTTTTTGAGGTATGGTTATCATTCTATCAAATATTTGTGTATGTTCTTAATCTAATAATATAATGAATTGGAGGATCTCCTAAAATATTGTGATATAGACCAAAATTTTGAACTTTCCAGCCAAAAAATGCCACTATAATAAAGCCAGAAAAGCTGCCAGGAGAGGCTGAGAATCAATCTCAGAGCTTCAAAAACCCTAGAGCTTCCAGGGGCCTATGCGGCCCCTGGACCCCGGCCAAAAAATATTTTCGTCTCGCTGCGCTCTGTTTCAGGGATTTTTGGAAATACCCATTTTCATCTCGGCCTGAACCTGAAACAATCAACTGTGTGACATTTCTGCATTTGGGCAAACCTTATCATTCAAACCGTACCTTATACTGTCTCTGCCATATTATGCATGGACTTGATCGGTTTGGACTATATCGTGGTATTTTTAGTTATGTCAAGGGCAGGCACGCCTTTTAAATTTAGTTGTATTCTGTTGATTCATGGGCATGAACAAATTCACATTTAACATCAAATTAAGGATCAGGGGACCTCAGTTGACATGACATGCATAACCACGAGAATAGGCAACTTGAAATTATTTACTGCAAAATAAGCTTTTTTTTTAGAAGCAAAAATAATTTTTTGGATTCACTTACCTTACCATCACTACTATTTGCTGAATGGGTAATAATTTTAGTGGAAGAATAGCAAATTTTATAATTAGTCAACTAGTGTGCAATTAATTGGAAATTTTAGATGGACAAAAACTGTTTTCCAGTTTGGATACCAGTTGAGGTCTCCTGACCCTTAATAATAAGGATTTATAAGTTTTGCTTTGCAACACTGATATAGAATGGTCTCTAAAATATTTATATAGAATTACCGCATGGGCTAAATTTGACTTTTGTAGACATGTCAAATAGTACAATTGTGTTGTGAGGCGACAACAATATGTTACGATATGCAGTGTTCAGACAGATGATATGTAAACAGATGATGTGAATTGATGGTATCAATGCTATTCAAATCGGTTGATTGGCTCATGTTTCCGGATGTTTGGTGATCAAAGAACATGATCAGTGCACAAGTTTACTGTCGAATAAGTTGTCAAATAACAATATAAATGAGCAGAACATCGGCTGTAGAAAGGTGGCGCATTACTACCAATTCTATATATGATCATCTGATAAAATTAGTTCTATCTATATCACAGCCTCTAATTGATGTAAGTTTAATGACATTCTCGTCTTGATACCCACTGAAAAAAGTCAAATGATACCTAATTTTGAGTCAATGATACCTTCTTGAGTCAAATGATACCTTCCTGAGTTAAATGATACCTTTTAAAAATAAAGTATTAAATTGTTTTCATTTGTCAAATGAAAGTGTCCTCTAGTCCACGAGAATCTAATTTTCATACTATGCCAATTTGCTGACTAAAGATGCATTGTCTGGATTAATGCTCCTAAATTACTATTTCTTTGGCTTCGAGGGTTAAAAATATTTGATTCGAGTCGAGGAACACGCCCATCAACGATCAGAGTGATTTTTGAAGTTTGTTATTTCTTGAGATATGCAATTATTTGTGGCCCAGAAAAACGTTGTCAAACAGATGGTCTCAGACAAAATTACGGATGAAGATGGATAACTCTAAAATCAAGTGGTAATACGGCCAAATTTCGTTGAGCAAAATGTTGATAAATAACACGTTTTGGGAAATTTGATACCATAGTTGACAGTGGTTAGCATTATTTTGTTGCAATTAATCGATTCTGATAACTGAAGCATATTTTGAAGAAATGTTCTTGTTGTATCTTGATGATATGGGGACCGTCTGATCGGATTGAGTACCTTTAAAGATCAATTGTGGAGGAGTTCATAATGACATTCTGGTCCCAGACAAATTTTCACCCTTGTCGGTAATTGCTAAAAATTGGTAGCATATATTGCCTCTGTACAGGTGCAAGTCATTTGATACCCAAACCAAATGATTCCCACTGAAAAAAGTCAAATGATACCTAATTTTGAGTCAAATGATACTTTCTTCTTGAGTCTAGTGATACCTTTTGAAAGTATTAAATTATTTTCATTTGTCAAATGAAAGTGTCCTCTTGTCCATGCAGAATCTAATTTTCAGAGTATGCCAATATTATGTGTGAAATACATTGAAATAAATAAATTGCTGATTAATAGTTTGGAGCCCAATTGATTTTTTTATGACACTGAGATATACCGGGACAGGAATGGGCTATTTTTTAAACAAATCTTGTGGAAACATTCTGAGCATACCAAGAGGGAGAACTCTATCTCGTTAGCATTCTCCATATTAAGGCATAACATCATCTCATCTGAGATTTCACTGTGAAAGGGCTCAGGTGCATTGGAAATAAACCACTTTATTATACCTTTATAGACACATAATATACCCAATAAGATCTATCTGTGCTTTTTAGCTCAACTTATGTCAAGTTTGAGCTATTACCATGGATTGGTATCCGTCGTGAATGTGTGTGTCCATCAAACATTTCCTTTGGCACACCCTACAGGCTCACATACACTCATCACCACACTTCAAATAGATCCTCGTTTCACACATATTGACCACAGACCCCATGGGAAAATTACTAAAATACCAATATTGATTATACCAGTGACTGGTATAGCCTATATTGGTATTTTAGTACCCCAGGGGCCTGTGATATTGACAAAGGGTTCTTATAAAAAATTACATTGTAAATGTGACGTGGAAGAGATACATTTTTCTCCCACCCCCTACCAAGCCTCGTGTCCGGCCCAAATATCTGGCCCCTCGGGTGAGATTTTTTCATCCCACACCCCAGGTCATGATGGATATTAATCTTTAACTCTTCCATGTCTGGAGCATCCTGAAATTTTGTGAAAACCCTGTGCCAATGCATTCTCTTATATATGCGAGGCTCCCAATGGGAGACTCGCATATATAAGAGAATGCACTGGCACAGGATCTTCAATCCTGCACCAGCGCAGCTCCCGTCGGGAAAGGGTTAAAATGGTGACAGTAGATGAGAAGTGTCATATCAACATCAGGTAACAAGTGAACAAACAATAGATATACATGTACCTTTATTTTGTTTACTGTATAGTTTGAACATACATGAAATACCTGAAATGTTATCAGAGAAAAGAACAATATTTTTGACATGCATCCACCCAATTGTAAAATAAAATGCACGATAACCTAGCTGTTTTGGAACTTCCTCATTCAAGAGGTGCATATGTAAAACATAAATTAGGCATTGCATGGACCATAATGGGTCACTTTCTTTACCTAACACTCAGTGACGAGTAGTTCCCTAAGGAATTGTTCAGATAATAAATTCAACAAATGTTTGTTTAACTTATTGTCTAAACATTTCCCACCAATGAATATGAATCCGTCAGTACTTTTATTATCTTTTCGTCTGCCTGTTGTCTGCTAATTTATCATGAACACCCCTTCAAATGAATAATAGACCATTCCAAATTATAATTTTATAACTGGGCTGGAGAATCCATTTATAAAGAAAGGGTTAAAGGTACTAAATCCGATCAGAGGGTCCTATATTACTATTTCTTTGGCTTCGGGGGTAAAAAATATCTGATTTGAGTCGAGGAACCCACACATCAGATATCGATTTTTAAAATTCGTTAATTTCTTGAGATCTGGGACACTAATTTAGTCTGCCTCGTGGTCAAACAGACAAATTGCGGGTGTAAGATGGATAACTCTAAAATCAAGTGGTTATTATTGTTAATAACTAACCACTTGATTTTAGAGTTATCCATCTTACACCCGCAATTTGTCTGTTTGACCACGAGGCAGACTAAATTAGTGTCCCAGATCTCGAGAAATTAACGAATTTCAAAAATCGATATCTCATCACTCTGAGCTTTGATGTGTGGGTTCCTCGACTCGAATCAAATATTTTTTACCCCCGAAGCCAAAGAAATAGTAATATAGGACCCTCTGATCGGATTGAGTACCTTTAAAAGTTTAAATTACATATAATACTCAAACGGTACAACTGAAAAACATTTTTTTAAATTAAAACACAGCTGAAAATTAATAAAGGACAAATCTTTTTGATTGGCAAAATTATATGAGATAACAGGTATACCAAACACAATCGCAGCCTCTAGGATCTTATAGGTGAACAAGCATCATATGACAGTCTGTCTTAACCTAGTCAATCTAAGCTAAGCATTTGATAGTCTGAAAGGTTCAGATATCATCTGGTTGACCACCATTTAACCCTTTTATGATGGGAGCTGCGCCGGTGCAGTATTAAAGATCCTGTGCCAGTGCATTCTCTTATATATGCAAGGCTTTCCAATATTCACATATATAAGAGAATGCATTGGCACATGGTTTTCGCAAAATTCCAGGAAGTTCCAGTCATGGAAGGGTTAAGCTAAAATGGCTTCGCCCTGTAGTATGACTTCACCGTCTACATTTCGCATTATAAATACATATTCTGACAATGGGAATACAGAATACAGTGATCATTTTTATAAATTTGTATTAGACCCAAACTGGAATCACGTAACATTATATAAAAATAATATTCAGAGAGTGCTTGTCATAAGAGAAGTATCTGAAATGAGGTTGCAATATAGGCCCGGCCGGATATTTTCACCAGAGTTATGGCCCTTTGATTGTCATATTTTGCGTTTAGCTCCCACAAAATTTTTTTAAGGTGTTATTTTGAACAATTATCAATGGATTTCAAAGACTTTTGCTATGTGAGTTCACAAAGAAGTACATGTATCTGAAACTAGTTCGCAAACTAGGCCAGGCCATAATTTTTACCTGAGTTACGGCCCTTTGATCGTAATTTTTTGGCATTGCAACTTAAATTTTAAGCCCAAACTAAAACAAATATTAACCAATCTCAAACAAATATTAACTGATTTCAATTATTTTTTAGCATATTTTGAAACACCCATCGTCACTGATGTCCGTGACTGCTTGTTAACCATGGAGTGTGATTTACTGGAATTGTGGTCGGTAGACAAATTATGTCCAGTCTTGGAGATCCGATTGTCTCTGATCAGAGTAGTTGCGATTTTGTTTGAGTAATTGGAGTCCCTGCTTTTTTTCCAGACTATCAAATGCTTGGTTGTTTTACTCAATTGGAAAAGTACTGAGTTTATTTGCATCATAATCTTAGAGGTTATGTGTAGGTCAAAATTTTATTCCTTGTTCACGTTAAGGAAGAGCCGAGGAAATCAAGTTTGAGGAAAAAGTTTAACCATGTGTCCTGAATGTTAAAGATGGATTATCTCTTCATATAACAAATTTGAAATAGTTTTGTGGGTATAAAATAATAAATATGAATTGAAGACCCCTGTCCGGAACCGCTTCTATCAGTTAATATTGATTTTATTTGAATATTTTATTATAAAATGAGATGATTAAAATTAAATGGGACACTTTATTGTTCTATTTTAAGAACAGACCATTTAGGTGATACCATATAGCAATAGAGATCATAACGGTAGCTACACTCCGAACATTAAATGTCCCAGATTTATTATTTGTATGGTTTTATTTCATAGTTATAAGTTATAATGAGTCTATTAAGTTCTCGTTTAGAGAACTTTTTGCGTTATCCCTGATGGTCTCAGGTCACATGAGTATTTCTATTTTTATACAGATTTCTGCCACATAATTTACCTTATATTCTGACGACAACCTCTATAAAATAAAATGATTTAGTTCTTGAGAAAATTGATAAATCCTCTTAGGGTATATATCAATTGTTTACACAGTCTGAACTCTAACTGTCTCATCAGACCCCAACATATAACATATTTGTATTTAATATATACTATTATAATTATAATATGTATATACTGTTGTGTATTATATTGATTCAACTTGTAAACATATCCATAATATGTATTCATGTACACATGTATAACCTGAACTGTCAAAATAAAATCTAATCTAATCTAATCTAATCTAATTAACATTTATATGTGAAAAATTACACAATAAAATAAATGTTTGTATTTTTTTAGACCAGAAAATATTCGAAATATAATCAATATTAATCGATAGAAGCATTTCTGGATAGGGGTCTTCGATTCATATCTAATATTTTATACCCCGGTATTAACTATATAACACATGTTTACAAAGAGTTAGACCATCTTTAAGGAAACATCAATCTCATATACAGTAATGCTCTAAGTAATCGACTTCTTAACCACAGCAGAATTATGGGTAACTTTTCAGGATTTAGTCGGATCCTGAAAAGTTACCCATAATTCTGCTGTGGTTAAGAAGTCGATTACTTAGAGCATTACTGTACCATAACTCTCAAAATTTCCCTCATTCTTAGTCTAAATCCATTTTTTCTCAAGTGGCATACTTGTCCGTCCATTCTTTGGCTGTTTTTTTGTATTTGTCTTTATCAGTTTTGTAAACTCTGGCAATTTCTGGTACAAGAGGATCGTCTGGATTCGGATCTGTGAGCAGGGAACAGATTGAAAGCAGCACTGAAATTAGAATCAATACAGAACTGAGGATTAAAGTTAGCTTTTAAAGTAATGTGGAACGCTCTGTTGGGGTAATGTGATTGCAATATAAATTAAAGGTACTCAATCCGATAAAACTCCTCTCAATTACTATTTCAATGGCTTCGGGGGTAAAAAATATTTGATTCGAGTCGAGGAAGTCACCCATCAAAGCTCAGATTTGTTAGATATCGATTTTAGAAATCTATTATTTTTCATTATCGGGAATTCTTTCTGGCCCAGAAGACAGTCAAAATTTCGTTATTATTACCACTTGATTATAGAGTTATCCATCCTTGTCTGTTTGAATAGAGTTTTGGCGTAAAATCTCGAGCAGGTTACCAAATTGACGGCAGTTATTAGTACTCATCTCGAGCAATTAACAAATTTCAAAAATCAATATCTAATAACTCTGAGCTTTGTTTGATGGGTTCCTCGACTCGAATCAAATATTTTTTACCCCCAAAGCCAAAGAAATAGTAATATAGGACCCTCTGATCGGATTGTTGTTGTTGGAATCTGTTGAGATGGGGACCCTCTTTACGGATTGAGTACCTTTAATCTTGCTCCAAGTAGTTATTCATATATATCTATATCCAAATTTATCTTCTAGACAAGACATATAAAGCCCACATGCCAAGTTTCAAAACATTCTGTCAAATACTATTCAAGTTATTATTTAGACAACACAATAATTGGCAAATTTTAAGTTGAAAAGGGTCAAAAGTCTGTTAGAAATGGTGAGACCAAACCCAAATTTGAACTTGACCTGTATTTTCATGTTATTAATCTACTTACTAAATTTGAAAGCTATTGGATAATCATAACTTCAGTATTCATCCGGACAATAAAATATTTAGAACTTCAAAGTAGAAAAGGGGCATAACGCTGTCAGAAATGATCGGAACAGATCCAAATTCGAACTTGATTGGGATTTATTTTTGAAGGCCACATTCCAAGTTCCATAAACTTTTATCATATACTATTCAAGTTATCATCCGGACCACAAACGTTACAAACAAACGGACAAATTACCAGACAGACATATGGATGGACACCGCTAATTTCTATGATCCCCCGGATTTTTTTTCGGGGGATAACAAACTGCATTTGTTGAACTTAAAGGTACTCAACCCGATAAAACTCCTCTCAATTACTATTTCAATGGCTTCGGGGGTCAAAAATATTTGATTCGAGTCGAGGAAGTCACCCATCAAAGCTCAGATTTGTTAGATATCGATTTTAGAAATCTATTATTTTTCATTATCGGGAATACTATCTGGCCCAGAACTCAGTCAAAAATGCGTTAAAATTACCACTTGATTTTAGAGTTATTCATCCTTGTCTGTTTGAATAGATTTGGAGTACACATCCAGAGCAGATTACGGCAGTTATTAGTACTCATCTCGAGAACATAACAAATTTCAAAAATCAATATCTAATAACTCTGAGCTTTGTTTGATGGGTTCCTCGACTCGAATCAAATATTTTTTACCCCCAAAGCCAAAGAAATAGTAATATAGGACCCACTGATCGGATTGTTGTTGTTGGAATCTGTTGAGATGGGGACCCTCTTTACGGGTTGAGTACCTTTAATAACTAAACATTTCCCACCTATGAATAAGAATCCTTTTCACTTATATTATCTTTTTGTCTGTCTGCTGCCTGCTTACATTTACTCTAGATGAATAATTGACCATCGCAATGTATGCAATTACAACTGAATGGGGGGTGGGGGAGATCCATCACTAAAGAGGTTTGAAAGAAGCTTCAACTCTTCATGATGGGAGCTGTGCTGGTGTAGCATTAAAGATCCTGTGCCAGTGCATTCTCTTATATATGCAGGTCTCCCATAGGGAGCCTCGCATATATAAGAGAATGCACTGGCTTACTAGGTCAATACAAATATTGTTAGGCCAATGCATACTCTTATATGTGCGAGGCTCCCTATGGGAGACTCGCATATATAAGAAAATGCATTGGCACAAGGTTTTTCACAAAATTCAAGAAGCTTTAGTCATGGACAAGCCTTGAAATAGCGTGTCTGTCATTTGCAGAATGAGGTCCCCAGATTGTGAATTTAGTGATGCTACTCCGCATAGCGGGCTAGCATCACCAAATTCACCCTCTGGGGACCTCATTCTGCTTACACCTCAGCAGAATGAGGTTCCCAGAGGGTGAATTTGGTGATGCTAGCCCGCTACGCGAGGTAGCATTACTAAATTCACCCTCTGGGGACCTCATTCTGCAAATGACAGACACACTATTTCAAGGCTTGGTCATGGAAGGGTCAAGAGAGCCACTTGCATATAATTTATAGATCCTAAGTTCAATGTCGTTGAGGTCTTTAATTTACCTTTTGATATTGTGAGGGCTGGAGACCATTGTGATCTCAGTATATCTAAGCAAATGCTGCCGTTACTGTTTATGTTTGGATGATATATTCTGGATGTGAATGCCACCTGTAAAAAAAAAACAAAAAAACGTAATATCGAGTGTTCTAGTTCAGTAATTTATTAGAGTGTCCATCTTGTCTGATGTCAACACAGTGAGATGATTTCACAGCCTGCCAGTGGACTACTGAGTCTCCCATAACAGTGACTTGATTGGACTAAGTGACGTGTGGCTGTCGGGTCGAACCCTGTTTAAATCTCAGGCCACAAGGTTGTGACTCTTCAGCAAGGCCACTCGCACTGTGACTGCTTCGCACCACTCCATCCATTAACCTCTTCGCTGTTAAATGACGTTATGACGTCGTGTGCTGGGCTGTTGACGTTATTGCCATTTTCCAATGGGAAACTATAACGGGAATACAACAAGAACCATAAAACTGACTCGGTTGAAAGGCTATTATCGTTCACAGTTGTGAATACACTGTTAGAAACTTGGAGATATAGTTATTCCGATGCACCAATCTCTGAGTTCCAGTTATGTATAATGGTCCACTGCCAGTGTGCTGAAGTAGGTCCGTAGTACCTACGGACCATATAGCACACAGCGTGCACTTTTACGTCCGTAATAGTTACGGATGTCATAGCAGCAAAGAGGTTAAAAGAGTGCTCAGTGGGGTGTCGATGGATGTTGTCAGCATGATTAATTCCGATGTGCATGCATACATGTATGTGTTGCAGCTCGGATTGCATCCTCTTCAGAGTATGGAACAACGAAATTGGTGTTAAAGGGTTAAAGGCCCTTCTTATTTTCGAAACCCCAGATCATATTATATAAAATATATGCCATATTATATACCGTTTGAAAGAGGAAGCTCAAAATCATTGTATTATCAACTTATCCGGCGTAATAAACTGTGAACAATGTTGTTTTTGTTGAGGTACCGACATTTTTTTTCTGTGCTTAAGTTTCATCTGGACTGTACTGCAAATTATTTTCAATGGAAGGGGAATAACTCTATATCTTAGTTTGAATCATGTTGCATTCTGGGAGCGAAATGGGGGGAAATATTTCTATGATTTCAGCCTTTAATAATATGTATGAACACTGGACAGTCTTAGAGCATGTTGGTGGGATAACAAATGTTCAGTTATTAAGTTTTACAAACGACCATAAGCCATCTGAACATTCAACATTGTCCCTCCTTCAAACAGGACTCCTTCTGCACTTGACTTGTTTTATCTTTTAGTCAGTTTGACATCTGCTCATTTTACCAACACCCCTCAAAAAGAATGTTAGACCATTCCAATATATACTTTTCTAACAGTGGGAGAATCCATTTAGTAAAGACAGGTTTAATGTAGCAAGTTTTATATAGTTTTGTGGGTATACATAATAAATATGAATCAAAGACTCTGTCCGGAAATGCTATCAATTAAAATTGATTTTATTTTGAACTTTCTAGTATAATACATACAATCAATTGTGACATTTGTTTTGGCTATTTTTTAGAACAGATCGTCCATGAAATTTGCGAACTTAGATAGATATAGAGTTATCCTACTTGCTACACTCTGAACATTCAGAGCATAGCCAGCACTACACTCTGAACATTCAGAGCATAGCAAGCAGAAGAACTATCTTGTTAGCACTTTCACCAAGCCAGAAAAATGTCAGATATTTTGCTCTACAATGTACCTCAGGAATGAACCACTACATTGTGCCTTTATAGACAAATAATATACCTAATCTTCAGTTTATCAGTGTTTTATTCACAGAAAAAGTTATTTGTAGTCTTCAAATCAGGTTTTATAAAATACTATGATGTAATTGTGGCCCGGAAGGGATAGACTATGACAGTCAAAAACTCATTCCTTAAGAGGCATCCAGTAAGCTCAATTGGCAAGGTGCATAGTGTGTTAGACTGACATTAGCTGTCCAGTGATCGCCAAGATGCTTTGATTCTTGATAAACATGGATTTGTGAACCTCAGAGGATCTTGGACAAGCACTGACTATTCAGATAGGACATGTACTCTGTGCAACCTCAAAATAGGTGACAAATTTCACATAATTCTGAACTGCAAGTAGTTGCAAAAAGTGAGAAAGGTACAATGCGCCATCTATCTATCTATATAAAGTGATGTGAAACACTCTGGTAGGGTGATCAAATAGAAATGTAGAATAATCTTGCTCAAATTAGTTATTTTTTACGAATATAAATCCAAATTTACAACACACACCGTCATTCTTATATATCAAATAAATTCAATGACTCTTGATGGCGAAATCATTTGCATTGGTTTATCGTCATTTGTTGCGTCCCAAATCGAGACGTAAATATTTACAATTGCGCGTTATTCAGACGATGTTTTCTATGGAGTGGAGTAGTCGATTTCGTTGAGATTTTCGGTGATCTTAGTATCATTCTACATTGCTCCAGTTGCCATAGCGCCTGAGCACTAGCTTATCAGTTTCGTGCTCCCGAACAAGTCCATACTATGTCTTTAAAAGCAATGTGTTTGTCTGTGTGTGTTTATCTGTCATGATTTAGCATGTTTAAAAGTATATCACCCTAATGTCCGATTGCACTGCACCCAAATTTTTACCATATCCTGCAGCACATCTTAGAACACGCACAATTTCAGGCCAATCGGTGCAAGAGACCTGAGATATAATGTGTTTCCCAAAGGTTATCAAGGCAATGTTTTTACTGATATACATGTAACGCGTACAAGACGATATAAGACTAATGTGGTTTCAGTGATGTCCGTACCAAAGCTAAATTCCTGACACTGTTTTCCAGGTTTCTTTATATCGTTATCAGCGGTGACGATATTTTCTTGCAATCATGTTGGTCACCCAATCATTTTTGACCTCAGACAACTTAAAGGGGCATATATCAGCAAAACAGAGCATTCCTTATAAGCTTAGAAGATATGTAGGAAGTAGGATAGGAAGTAGGATATGTAGCAGATATTGGTACACATATGTTCACATGACCAGGGGAATATCATGGGACAGGCACTTTTGACCTCAGATGACTACTTAAAGGGGAACTAATAAATTGCATGATCAATAAAGAGCATTTATCATCAGCTTAGAAGATATGTGGGGAAAAATGGTGCACATATATAGGTAACATGACATGGGGAATGTCACAGGAAATGTGCCGTTGACTTCAAATGACTTAAATAGGCACTATTGTTTAGCAAAGAGCCTTTTTTTATCAGCTTAAAATATAGATGGTAACATTAACAGGAGAGTGTACAGTTGGTAATTTCAAGGTGGATAACTCTATATCTATCTAAGTTCGCAAATTTCATGGACGATCTGTTCTAAAAAATATCCAAAACAAATGTCACAATTGATTGTATGTATTATACTAGAAAGTTCAAAATAAAATCAATTTTAATTGATAGCATTTCCGGACAGGGTCTTTGATTCATATTTATGTAGAATATTTCCGACTGAATCGTGAAAAAATACCCATAATTCTGCTGTGGTTAAGGGGTCGATTATTTAGGGCATTACTGTATGTCGAGTTTGTTACAAATTTGTCACAGTTTGCATCAACAAAATTGAGGAATTAGATGCTAACTCTTGAGATGCTCCATAATATTTCCCTTGTCATTTCAGGTGTTCATGTGGCCTATGTACAGTGATGGAGACTACCTGTGAGTGCAGATGTTGCCATGAGATGGAGAAAGTTGAGGCCAAGCTGAAGGAAGTGACAAAATCATTTTCAGGGGAAGGACACTTCAAGTGTATCACGGAGACTGTCCCCTTCAAGAGTGTGTGCCTGGACCCATGGGTACTTGAAGAGTGCATGGTTAGGATACCAGCAACAATATAGTCATCTGTTTAATGGACCTCTGCACAACAAATACAGGCATATAGCATACAGACCGTTTATTCGGTGGTGCTATGGCTACCTTGCATAACCGCAGCCCTCTTCCATCGTGTGTTGTGCATGCCATCCCAAATGATGGTGGAAATTACAGGGGCTTTCGTTTACCCGAGCTGGAGAATAAATGAATGAAATCATAATAGATTATTGTTACAATGTATCTCCCTAATCTTCATCTCCCATAAAATTCATCTACAAAATATCAAAGTGTTATATAACAAAAAGGCAAACTTTCAAGTAAGTGGCGCTCAGAAATGGGTTAACTCTTCCTGTGAGTAGAATCTCTCAGGTCATGCTCCATTTGCTACGTGTCGCATCTTTGTATCTCACATAGTAATAATATAATTGTTATGAAATTTATCAAAGATGAGACACATGGTGAGTGGAGCATGACCTGAGAGTTTCTACTCACAAAATTAACACATTTCTGAGCGCCACTTACTTAAAAGTTTGCTTTTTTCAGATTTAGGTTTTTTTCTGGATAATGAACACACAAAAAAGTAAGTTATCCCCAGACATAAATCATTCTATCTCCCATGGTAATAATCTAAATGTTATGATATTTATCAGAGTGATTTATCTCAGGGGGTAACATACTTTTTTATGTGTTTGTTCTCCAGAAAAAAATCTATTTCATGACAGGGGTTAGACAAAAACATGCCGAATGAAAACTGGTATTTTCTTGATTCCACTAATATTAATTGACATATATATAAACTTTTGGATAATCTCTAGGGACTTACCCGATATAAGTTTAACTATTTGGCATCACCAACAACAAAATGACATTCAATATTTTTCAGCAAAAAACATAATTTAACCCTTCCATCGTTCAGTAGTTCCAAAGGTTCAGATAATATGTTCAACAAATGACCTGAACTTATTATCTAAACTTTTCCCACCAATGAATAATGAATTACTAGATGAGGTACCCGGTGTAACACGTAATCTCTCCCCAGGATATCTTCCCACCACCCAGGATATCTCCCCCCATATATGACTAAAAATAATTTCACTCATTTGATACCGTTTGACCCTGGAATGGCCAGAAAATTGTTTGATATTTAATTTTGTTTTTATTTAATTTGTTTTTATTTTCAAGTGACAAATTTTTCCCCCACTTTTCATAGTTTGATCCTGAAATGGCCAGAAAAATGTTTTTTATAATTCCCTTTTTTTTATTAAAATATATTTTTTTCCATGCGACAAATTTTTTTAATCACACAATTGATTATTTTATCCTGAAATGGCGAGAAAAATGACTTTTGAGATTTAAATTTGTTTTTATTTAATTCCATTTTTTTCAAATGTCCATGTCTGGATAGCTACCGACAACCCACATGACCAAAAAATTGTCTTATGGTTTTATCGCTTATTTTGCTTTATATAGTCATGAAACGAAGATGTCCAGACACACACGAACCTCGTCCAAATATGTACGCATTTACTCCCCAGCTGTTGGCCACGCGAATAAATTCCTGTCGTATTATTCAATATTTTATTACACATATAAACCCATTCCGAATTCACGATTTCCAACGAAAACGAAACATGTTTGTGAAATAAAACAAAACCATTCAGCATCCAATTTCGATAATGCAATGTCAACAGAGTGTGGGAAGGTAGATTGTGACGTCACAGGCCAAAAATAAAATACACCCAATTCGTTGTTTTCGTTTCCAGCTGTGCGCGTGCCACAGGGGTTTCTTGGTCTAATAAGCGGGGAAATGAGTAAAATATGAACTTTGCGACGGCGACTTTAATGATTCTCTGTCAAGAATTTGAGTAAATTTTATTTTTGGGACCAGGCCCGGGTGGCAGAAGCAGTGAACTTGAGTGAAGGGCCAGGGGGCACAACCTTCAGGAACGTAATGGCATTAGTTTTTCAAACAATGTTAAACAATATATATATATAATTGACCATGGAGTTAAATACAATTTTTTTATTAATATTTTAATAAAAAAAACAATTCCACATTTTTTTTAAATATTCTTTTATTTTTTAATATATCATTTCTTTTCTTTTCTGTTTTGGTTAAAGAGTTGAATCTGAATTTTTTTTTTTTTAGTTATGTCCCCGGCCCCACCCACATTTGACCCAGTGACCTCATTTGAACAAATATGAACCCCAGTCACCCAAGGATCCTTCATACCAAATATGAACCCATTTGGCCTGATGGTATTTGAGAAGATGTTTAAAAGAATTACTATGGAGGGAAAGAGTTATGGCCCTGGTTTCTCAACTAATCAACCTGGTGACCTCATTTGAACAAATCTGAATGTGAGTCACCAAGGGAACATCCACACCAAATATGAACCCATTCGGCCTTATAGTTCTGGAAAAGAAGTCGTTCTAAGAATTACTATGAAGGAATAGAGTTGTGGCCCAGCTTTCTCAACTAATTGACCTGATGACCTCATTTGAACAAATCTGAATGTGATTCACCTAGGGAACATCCACACCAAATATGAACCCGTTCCGTCTTACAATTTTGGCAGAGAAGATGATTCTTGACGGACGGACGAGTGATGACTATAGCTCCACCGGAGACTTCGTCTCAGGTGAGCTAAAAACCCAAATGTACTCAAACTCGAGAGAACTTTTCAATTCGGTAAAGGGGAAACAATTGCAAAATTTGTCTGTTTTTATACGTAGAGTTGAGCCATTATTTGGGCATTCCTGGCGATATTTTTCTTCAATCTTATACATTTACCCGCTGTCAATAACACGATAATTCTCCTGGTTTTTATGAACCAGCATCATGGTCTGATTCATGGGTTATTACATGACTACAATTATTGTAAAAATTCTCCAACACTTTGACCAATATCCTCCTACATGTATATATTACACCTATTTTGTACATGTATAAATATATAACAAGGCTAATACTGCAATTGTCATGCGCACACCATTAACCAGTGAAACCACTCTGTTATTCACTTACATATGCTATGTACATCAAACTATCTGGGCAAGTATGGTTTAACTGAGATTTATCATAGTTTCTGCCGCTAAGCCAAATCATCGCAGATTTATTGAGGAGGAAATACCATGGAAAGGGATAATTTCACTCCAAAATCGCTCTACTGCTTAGTTATACTATTTGTTTATCAAGGCATAATAAAGTGGTTTATTTCGATCATAATATTGTAGTAAATCTATAGATGAAATAGATCTATAGGCTGTGATTAAGGCTGCTAACAAGATAAGAGTTGTCCTTGGTATGCTTTTGGTATGCTCTGAACATTTTCGCATGGATTTCTGTTCCAAAACTAGCCCTTAACCCTTTGAACCCGACTGGCCGCAAAAGCGGCCAGCCAGAAAACATTCATACACCCGACTGGCCGCTTTTGCGGCCAATATCATTCGGTGACGTCATAAACATATGTAGCATGTTTATATGTGTTATAACCATTGGTATATCCACTTATATCTATGTTAAAATATTCCCAGGAACTTCAGCAGTGCTATGGGTGCATTTGTTTGGGTTTTTTGCCGACTAGTTGGGGTCCGAAAATATGCGCATGCGCAAAGCGCAGAATTCAACACACGTACATTATTTGAAGCGATTCGCGTAACGCTATACATTGTTGAGCGGTTTGCAGGTTTGTAGAAAGACAACATTTCGATCACTCTTATGGGTTTAAATTATTCTTGTATACATAATCAGTGTTCGGGCATATGTGAGGATGGCGCAGTCACTTATTTAAGTCGATTTGTTCGCGCATGCGCATTGGGTACAATGATAAATGTATGGTGTTTTGTGTAACGATAAAATCACACCAAGGATCCCCACAGCATATGAGTTTGCATTATACATTATAGTTACTCGTTTCGACATTGCATCATGCAGAGTAGTCATGTGGGAAGGGGTTGCATGGTCACAATATCATCTAGTGCGCTCTACTTGCGCGTGCGCATTACAAACATTATTGAGCAATTCTGTAAAGTTTAAGATCTGTGGCACCATTTGAGCATGACCATCACCACCCCCCTATGCGATGTATAAAATGGGACATAATACCATTGTATGCACAGGGAAGTGGTATCATTCGATAATTTGGGATATATGCTTAGCAACCATTGATACCGGGTTCACTCCTCTGACAAGAAATACCGGGTTCACTCCTCTGACAAGATATATCTCAAATTTTACAACATGGAAATGACTGCATATAAAACGCAGTTTCTATGCGCGAAATTACGACGCTATAAGCTACAATTGAATATTACTTTCAATTCCGGGTAGTTGCATAGAAACCATTACCAGGGTGTGATCGTGTGGCAAAGTTAATCAATCTTAAAAATACTCTCTGGTCCATTGGAACATAACTGTAAAGTTTCAGACCTGTGGCATCATTTGAACATAACCATCACCATGTGCATGCCATGGAATGTCTAAATTGGGGCATAATACAATTGAATACACAGGGCAATGGTGTCATTCTATCATTTGGGGTATTTGCTTAGCAACAGTTGCTACCCTTAGATACAAGTTAAGTTCACTCTTCTGGTCAGATATATCTCAAATTTCACATTAGGGTATTGACTGCCTCAAAAACTCCACTTTATTGGGCTGAATTATGAAGATAAAGCTATAATTGTATTTTACTTTCAATATCGGGTAGTTGCATAGCAACCGTTACCATGGAGTGACCATGTGGCAATATGACCAGATCTTAAAATAATCAGTGGTCCATGGAGAACATACCTCTAAAGTTTCAGACATGTGGCACCACTTGAACATAAACAACACCATACGCATAAACACTGCCTACAATAAGTTAAGATACCACTGGGAGCCCAGGGTCAGGGTGTCGATCGTCGTGGGGAGCTAGGGTTCAAAGGGTTAAACATGCCGACGTGTGATTGGTACAATAAACACTTAGTACAACTTTTTGGGACAGTTTTAAAGGCTATTTACAACAGAAACTTCAGGTGATCTCGCGGAAATGTATGGAGAACTCTATCTTGTTACCATCTCCATCAACTTGATGGAATGAAAGCAAAATGTCATTTTGATTAAGATATTTTACTCGGCTCCATCAGGACTAAACCACTTTATTGTATCCAATCTTCAGTTTTATTTCCTGTTTTATTCACTCAAAAAGGTATTTGTAGTCTTGAAATCGGGTTTTATAAAATTTATGTTGTTTCCTGAAAGAGATACAGCATCTTTAATTTATCCCAAATATTACATGAATTTACACAACGTATGCGATACATGATATGTGAGAATTCCGAGAAAGGTTTTGGCATTAAGCACTGGGTGCTTATATTTTCTCTGACCCAATAAAATATTTGAGGAGAACAAAGGAACATTTGATATGGCCCATTACACAGACTAGTTTGAATATCATACTTCCGTCAACCGACAGCAATGCCCTAAATAATAGACTCCTTAACCACAGAAGAATTATGGGTAATTTTTCAGGATTTAGTTGGAAATATGGCTTGTTGACATTCATCGGAAAGCTCTCAGTGAGAGCTTTCCGATGGATGGCAACAAGCCATATTTCCAACTAAATCCTGAAAAATTACCCATAAATCTGCTGTGGTTAAGGAGTCGATTATTTAGGGCATTACAGTACCATAAAATTTGCCAGACCCTTCAAATATTGTCAGTAAAGAGTTGTGGGGTTAGTGCCATTAGTGGTGGAACTACGTCCCCCAGAGGGTGAATTTACTTTTGTGACAATACCCCACACAGTGGGCTAGCATCACTACATTCACCCTCTGAGGACCTCATTCTGCCCCATTTTCTCTGAAAAGTATTTAATTATCGAATTTAAATAAATAAGTTTCTTTTTAATAACTTCTTCAAAGATTCTTTTTCTTATCTCCAAATACGAGACATTGCATGATCTGGGGTGCACATCACAATATTCACCATCTGGGAACTTAAATTGAGTCTAGGTCTCCCATAGCAGATGAGGCCATGCAGAACAAGAGATGGACTGTCGTCTGGTGCATACCCCCTTGTGGCATACCGCCTAGTGTGGGCATATCTATAACTTATGACTGCTATACTCAGACAGATGGACCCAAAAATCAGCATTTTCATATAAACAAAGATGAATAACTTTAGAACAAAAAACCAAAACAAATCAGTTGAATGTACCATTAAATGCCCTCATAGTGGTGAACATCCATACAAAATTTCATTGAGATCCGAGCATTACTGTTCAAGTTATGACCTGAACAGACATCGGATGGACTAAACAGCCAACATTTCCAGATAAACAAAGATGAATAACTCTAGAATGGAAAAGTGAAACAGAAGAATGGAATCCTCTATTGAATGTCCTCATAGTTGTGAACATCCATACCAAATTTCTTTGAGATCCCAGCACAACTGTTGAAGTTACGACATGGAACAGACACCAGACCGACCAAAAAGCCAACATTTCCAGATAAACAAAGATGAATAACTCTAGAATGGAAAATCCGAACAAAACAATGGAACCCTCTATTTAATGTCCTTATAGTAGTGAACACCCATACCTAATTTCATTGAGATCAGAGCACTACTGTTCAAGTTATGACATGAACAGACACCAGACAGACCAAAAAGCCAACATTTCCAGATAAACAAAGATGAATAACTCTAGAATGGAAAATCCGAACAAAACAATGGAACCCTCTATTTAATGTCCTTATAGTAGTGAACACCCATATCTAATTTCATTGAGATCAGAGCACTACTGTTCAAGTTATGACAAACAGACATCGGACGGACGGCTCCACAGACGGACGGACGCACTGACAGGTGCAAAACAGTATACCCCCTTTTTTTTTTTAAGGGGGTATAATGAAGTCTCGCATATATAAGAGAATGAACTGGCTTACAACATCAAGGAAATATTGTTAGGCCAATGCATACTGTTATATATGCGAGGCTCCTGGGAGACTCGCATATAAAAGAGAATGCATTGGAACACGGTTTTCGCAAAATTTCATAAGCTGCAGTCATGGAAGCTGCCAATGGTTTGGCCCGTATCTTTTGAGAAATGATTTCTTCTAACTGTTTTCTTGCACAATGTCAGATCATGTTAGGTCTCTGTGAAATTGTGTGAATATAAAAGATTTTATTCGATGTTGATGGTGTGATAGACACCGAAACAGACCGCCATTTTGAACATATCCTATACTATGCACTGGCAGCTGGACAATTCGATTCAATAAAGAGATTTGATTCAATATCGACATCGAACTCCCGATTCGATACCATATTTTGAATCTGCAGAGAAGAGCCGATTTTTATCCGTCCTCTTGTTGAGCAAAACAAAAACGGGATAGAATTTAAAAAGAAATTGTTTGCAGTTATCTGAAGAAAATGCTTTCAATTTAACGCAGATGATAATTATTTAAGACAACATCTCGTGTCAACCAAGACTGGTGCGCATTTATGTATAAAATGTTACAACATAGGTAGAAAGTCATTTAATAAGGCTGATATTTTCAATGGAAAATAATGAAGAAAAAAAACAGAACAAGTAAGAATTATATATACATGTACCTTTATTTCGTTTACTATACACAGGTTTGAATGAACATGAGAAACCTGAAATATGGTCACAGATAGAGAAAAAATTACTGTTGTCTTATAACCACCTGAAAATTGTATAAAAAAAAAACCAAAACAAATAAAACCTTCAATGACTGGTATAATATAACTAAGAAAGAAATTTGGGATCACAATCTTACGAAAGTAAACTGACTGAATGAACAAACAGAATAAATAGGATGAATAAAATGACCTGCTAAAAATACTCGTTTTATATTTTTGTACTAAATACGGTCCTCCAGTGCATTTTTGTCCAATCTATTAAGAGGAACCAGACAATATTCACATTACCATCCAGACATGAAAGATTTAAGTGATGTTCGTGCAATGAGGCTATTGTAAGAATATGGCAGAAAAGCTCTCCAAATCTCTACTGGAAATAATTCATGATTTAATTCCCAGGGGTTTGTTTATTCGAATATTTAACCACAGAAGCAGTATTGCAGAAATTGAACACTGGTGATTTGTATATGTCCAAAATTAGACTTGAGAATTTCAGGTAATAATTCAATTGAAATAAGCCTTAGTCCTGCAACTATTCAAACAATATCAAGTGTATCATAAAAATATATCACAGCAAAATGTAGTCAAAGTTTCCTTCGACATAAACTAGCTTTCGATATTGGTTGCTATCGATTCTGGTTTATGTCCAATATCCATTCCATTTCTCTCCTATAGTAGAGTGTACGCCAGACTCTTGGGCGGGATTTTCCATCAATTGTAATCGGTTTCATCCATCAACCGAGAATGCTATATTTATCGGAAAGAATTATATCTGTCACAATAATGTACTATAATCCAGTTGTGTATTAAAATATGCATAGATAGATAGAAAGTAATAACATTTTTTTTTGGTTAAAAGACAAGCTTGCATTCTTCCGAATTAATGTAAACAGTGCGATAAATTGTATTTTTTTCTTATTTCACGTTGATTTGACAGACAATTCATGTCGAGTTCAGAACAAATATCTTCTATTAAATAAAGCTGTTTACTGGGTTAACCCTTTCATGACGGGAGCTGCAATGGTGCAACATTAAAGACCCTGTGCCAGTGCATTCTCTTATATATACGAGTCTCCCATATTTAGGCCAATGTATTCTCTTGTATATGTAAGGCTCCCTATGGGAGACTTGCATATATAAGAGAATGCATTAGCACAAGGTTTTCGAAAAACTTCAGGAAACTCCAGTCATGGAAGGGTTAATAGCTACATTTTATCAACAGCATAAATAATTGTAAATGAGTGAGTCACTTGGCTGACACTCAGGAGAGTAATAGATCAGATCTCTGACGTAAACCAGCATCTAGAACAGATATGACAAGCTTTAGAAATTAGAGGGAAACTTGGACTAAGCAAAATGTTGGTCATCTGTAAGGACAACAGTAGGTAATTCTCAATGAGCACTGGTGAACAAGTTGGTACACACACTATCACAACCAAAATCGGTACATGTATATTAACTACCACACCATGTTGGAACTATAAATTTATGAAGCTGGTAGTTGAGTGACTATACTCGCCCTTCATGCCAAAAAAAATTAAAGGAAGCACTTTTGGTTTTGTGGTTCAGGAAATGCACAAAACTATACTTGTATGTTACAGGTTGTCATTCTATGGCACAAGTACAAAGGCATAATGATTGCAAACTGCACTATTTTTAAATTGTCAACAAATAACATGTGCAAAGTTCTGTCTATTAATTTCACCTCTTATCAGATGTTTTCAAAATTTGTCTATTATAATGATCTTGTTATTCTTCAATAATATCCCATTTTAGAAATCCACTTGTGTTACTTTTAAAAGCCAACAGCATGCTTGTTCGTGCATGCAAAAAGAATTGGCAAATTAGACAACCAATTCTGGTATATATTTAGTTAGGATACCACGTTCAGAGCTAACTATGGTATACATTCTTCAGGAGTATCGTATCATTTCGCTCTATGAGGTCTCAGTACAAACTTAATCTGGATAACGCTAAATGGATATCCAGAAAGCTATACAAATAACAGCTGGTGAGCGCCGTGTGATTAACACCTATGTATGACATGGAATTCACAAATGAAAATCATTTTCTGGATGTCAGTATTTTGACGACAGAATGACGAGTATAGCCACAAATGTTCTAACAATTAGCGGCATGGCAAATTTAACAGTGTGAAAATGTCAAGTAGTGTGCAAATCAGTACTCCTGCTAAAAGACATTTGATGGCTCATATCTCCTGGAAATGTTCAATAACAATATGGAATAGGCAAAAATACTACACAACTCGAAAGACTGAAATGATGACACACAGGTAATCATAAAACAGAAAATGTTACATAATGGTAAGGCCTAAAAAATTACCTTTGTTTCTACTAACAAGGCCGACTATTTCAAACTCTTGAGTCTATATATTATATTGAGATCTGATAATTGAAATGGCAGGGTTTTTTTTAAAAACATCAAGTATGCTTATAATGACTAGGTGTCTTGCATCATTGCAATAATAATCAGTAAGACCTTTAACCTCCTCGCTGATATGATGTCCGTAACTATTAGACGAAAAAGTGCATATCGTGTGCTATAGTACCTACGGACCTACTTCAGCACACTAACAGTAGCCCATTATTCATAACTGGAACTCAAGAGATTGCTGCATCAGAATAACTGTATCTCGATGTATCAAACAGTGTATGATGTTCCATGATTCTGAACGATAATAGCCTTTCAACCGAGTCAGATTTATGGTTCTCGTGATATTCCATTATAATTGTCCACTGAAAAATGGCAACATCAACAGCCCAGCACACATCATAAAGTCATTTAGCAACGAAGAGGTTATATGGAAAATGGTAGTGCTGAAACGGTTGACCTATTTTTGTAGCCGGTTAACCGCGACGTGTAACCGGATCATAACCGGTTATCCGCTATTTTCAACCTATGACTTTATACTGATTATTTATACTATAATTTGTACCCATATATCAGCATAGTATTTGATGTATTAACTGTATGGCAAACTCGCGTAATGTTTACACAGACAGAGCTTGTATTAAACGAATGTAAATCACCAAACACGAATGTCACAAAGCCACGTGTTGACAACTTGGCAGATGACACGGTGAACTAAAACTCGCAGTGTTTATAAATAGACGTGTCATGCTTGACCTATTTGTACTGCAGTTGCGACTGCTACCTGACTTGTTATCGTTCTCATTTTGGGAAGAATATTGTGTGACCTATATACATGTTCATACATGCAAATATCGACAGTTTTGTATTGCCATTATAGCGATTGCGGGACTGGCCGATTATTAAGTCATGTGACTCAGGTATTCTAACCGCTGGGTGTTCTTTGGCGATTTGAGATAGATAGGATGACTGACGACCGATAAACACAATTATGAAGTTTGTGAACTTTTATGTAGTTAACAAATGAAAATTTAAAAAAACAGCTGAAAACATGCTAAAAACACTGTTTTTTGTTAGAAGACAATCAAATGCTGAGAATTAGTCATTAGGATGCAAATAAGTCCGACTGCAGGGGAACACCATTTTGATTCGAGTTCATTTGAATTTCATCAACTGAGATTACTCAAACTCAGTAATGTTAGAAGTAAAAAGACCGAGCGTATGTAAATAGGGTTGGTTCTAGAGTTTGCATTCTGCCAATTTCTCTTTGAAATGTGCCCAGACATCTGATTTACTAATATCTTGGGTATCCATGATACTATCTACAAGTAGTCAGTCGGAGAGTAGATGTCAAATGACCACGCCGTATACTGCAGTGGAAACGATTGTATTGATCTTTGCCGATGACCCAGTGGCGTCAGTGCATATGTTTTACCAGACATCGGAACATCAAAGTCAAAGATGACGTCATGCATCTTTGATGTTTACCGGCTAATGCCAGACTATGTAATCTGCCATTCTGGCACCAGATTTTGACTTTTATTATGCGTAATGTATACCCCCTGAGTGATAACGTTTGTAGCAAAATTGATAAAGTACCCGTGTTTAAAAGCTACTGTTATCAGTCTATGCCGATTAAGGACCTGAATACGTTAGTTTTTATCAGTGGCATTGCATGTGTGTAATACATAGCGGTTAACCGGTTGATCGTAGTTCAACCGGTTGCCGACGGTAGCCGGTTGATATCCGGATATCCGTTTCAGCACTAGAAAATGGAGAATATTATAATCTAAAATAACTTGCCTAAGATTAGAAAGTTTAAATTTCAGGGTTTAGCATTGAGCCGAGTCTGTATTTGTATTTGTTAAATAATTAGAAAACTGTTTTACCTGCATACAGACAAATTTCTTTCAGCTCATTAGTGGAAACAAAGGTCTGTTTCAGACCCAAGGCAATATATCACCTAAACGGAAGATGTGTCTCAGAGCGATAAATAATTAGCACTAGCGCCAGTTATATATGCACAGCATAACGATATTCCAAATGCAATGTAGCATTCCAGTCTGACCTCAATCATTTTATAAAGGATTTTTTTATTGGGAGTTAAATACAAAAGCAATATATTACAATTGACAATTATCAGATGTAACCTGTGACTTGTCAAATTGTTTGTCCAACCCATTCTTAGAGCTTACAGCTTAAAGGAACCACCAATTTTCGAGATTAAATTATAATAGAGGAAGCTCCAAAACATAGATCATGTAATACAAAATTGTGTTTTATAACCAAAACTTTCATGGACACCAAATTTGCTTCGATTCTAATATCGTTGGAAATATAACAATTTAAATACAAACTATTTCAGTTTCACAGAAATGGCTAAAAAATAAGGGTAGTCAGTAATTTGAGTGATTAATCGAGGCATTACATAAGAAAATTATGAGAACACAAAGCAATAAAGGCAACATTTTTGTTCAAATCATTTCTGTTAATAGTTGTTTTATGACCATATATGACTTTTGAGCCTGCTTTCATCACCAACGCCCTTAGAAACTTTAAAATCATTTATGTTACAGTTTCTACAGCAGATATATAGATAAAACTATTTCACAATGGGTCAGATGAAACAGAAGGTTAATAGTTTCAATTCGACTCACGAAGAACAATGTAAGGATTTTTATTAGCAGCCGGCATTTTTTATATTAAAAGTACATAGCACTAGCAGTAATAGAACTAAAAGTGAAAATAAATATTTTTGCCCGTCATCCGATTTTCATCTCTTTCTTTATGCTGGTGCACTTAGGGTAGAGCTTATCCTGGCCAAATGTCTTAATGTTAGTTCACTTGATCTTGAGATAATCAACATACAACATACTGATTCAAGATATGATAGAATACATGCATAATGTTTAGAATTTACAAATGGACAATTTCAATGAACAATTTCAATTTGTAAAAGGGAACATGGTAAGAAAAATATTCCTTTTTTTCACAAGACTACAAAATGTCAAGATAGTTTCAAGTTACAAACAAAACAAAGCTGAAAGGGGGAAATAAAAAAAAAAGAGACCAAATCCTGCTGATTGGTGAAATGAGAAGGGACGAGATATTCTGAGAATAAATGTTCCCTCTGAGTTTACAAGGAACAAACTTACACCTGGCAAACTGCTTCAACTACATAGAAGCACTGAGTTGAAGCAAGTCACTCATTTGCATTAAGATCTTAGAGGTAATCCTGTGTGTGGATCAAAACTTGATTCCTTGTTCGTGTTGAGGAAGGGAGCAAGGAAGCAAGTTTGAGGAAAAAAGTTTGACTTTGAATCACAAGAAGTTTAATTCCTATTCCATTTGTCCAGCGTAGTGAGGACACATCAACAGCATATACCAGAATTAACACTCAAAACTTCTCTCAGACTAAGTCCAATTGTTCTCAAGCGGCATACTTGTCAGTCCATTCTTTGGCCATTTTTTTGTATTTTTCTTTGTCAGATTTGTAAACTCTGGCGATTTCTGGTACAAGAGGGTCGTCCGGATTCGGATCTGTGAGCAGGGAACAGATTGAAAGCAGCACTGAAATTATAGTTCACAGAGAAGTAATTTAAAGATGTATAATCCAAATTAACGCTCCCAAATGACTATTTCTTTGGCTTCGGGGATGAAAAATAATTGAATCGAGTCGAGGAACCCACCCATCAAAGCTCAGAGTGATCAGATATAGATTTTTGAAATTTTTATTTCTCGAAATGTGTAATTAGTTGTGGCCCAGTAACGGGTCGTCAAAACGATTGTCTCAGACAAAATTGCGGATGAAGATGGATAACTCTAAAATTAAGTGGTAATACGGCCAAATTTCATGATAGGCAAGTGATAATATGGCCATATTTCGTTGAACAACATGTTGTTAAATTTTATACCATGTAGTCGACAGCGGTTAGTATTATTTTGTTGTAATTAATCGATTCTGATAACAAAAGCGTATTTTGAAGAAATGTTGTAACTTGATATGGGGACGGTCTGATCAGATTGAGTACCTTTAATTAGTTAACTGAGGGTTAATGCCTGACTCAGTTCAACAGCTAAAGTCATATCGTGACATAACGGCAGACATAAAGTCAGGCTACATGGCATTCATTTATTACTCATCCCACTTTTAGCAGATTTCTTTATCAGTCAATGACTACTGAGCGACTATTCTTAACTCCATGCTGGTACATGTCCCAAGTTAAACATATGAGATCATACTGACCAAGGGACCACACGGGGAATTAATATAGAAATGAGAAACTTTAGACCAAATGCCCAAAAGATTACCCCTTTAATGATAGATGCCATTGACCAAAGACTATTTGAGTTACAATGATTGACAGGGTCATGGATTTCAGCCCAAACATAGGCATCTTATTGCAAGTCTTTTTTTGTTGTGCGACTAAATTCAGTCGGAGTATATTCAAACACAGGATTCCGAGTAATTAGCGCGAATCTGAACTCACTGTTAGTAGCTCAAAGATAGGGCTGGGCGATATTGGCCCCAAAAAATATCGCGATATTATGGTGACAACATCGCGATACACGATATTATTTTGGTATATTACAATTGGTAAGTACAATGTACAATATATGCAATATTTCATGAATAAAGTTTGCACAATACATCCCTACGTTTTATTTACAATTTGTGGGTCATGAGAGGTCGAGTAAATGTGTATTGAACAATTATCAGTAACATCACAGTATACATGTATATAATGACCACTCGTCTGCAACAATTGACAGTTTGTCGACTGAGAAATAATAACTTTGAAAGGGATATAATCATATAACCCGGCCCACGTGCATTTTCGCATACATTTTTTAGAGTTATATCCCTTTGACCATAGCGCTCAACACCATGCACACATTAAGCACCGCATTCGGTTTCAAATTTCCATTTTATTAATTCGTGAGGAATTGGTTGTTTGTGAGACTATTTATCAGTGGTAATTGGTAGTTGGTAGCACCGTGGGACTTCAATGTCCATATACGGCAGCCCTGGAAATTAGCGTCGACAATGCCACACTGGGCAGTGCCGAGGCAAAAGCCGACGTGAAATGAATTTGCGTCGGCATTTTTTTAGCTGAGGAAAATAAATATAGACAATCATGTTCAATAGTTTGTGAATTTGACATTTGTAGAAGCGATAGCAATGCCATGTTCCGTACGGCACATGTCCACAGAATCATTTTACTCGCAATTTGCTCACATTGAGACGATCAAATCTGACATCGTAATCCGTCTCCAAGCAACCGGTTACGGTTGATAGAGCAAGCTGCACCAACTTGAAAGGAGGTCATTGTGCCAGTCGCATGCGCGCGACATACCAATCTCACAGTGTAGCCAACTGATGCTACTATATAGTATCTCTTTGATGTTTCTGACGAAGCATATCCAACTTGACAGGCACGTGCTCCGATGTTTTAAAACGTTTCCGACTGCGTATTTCCGGGAAGTTTGGGACTATTATACTTACTCTAACTTCGCTGTTTGTTGGGACCATATGATGGGTTTCAACCTACATGGAGAATATTACAACTTGGGACGGTATTACGATATTTTTATTTCAGACGATATTGTTGACGATATCAAAATTAAAACCGGGTATACCCGATATATCGTCATACCGCCCAGCACTACTCAAAGATGTTAGCATCCCATCGGTAACGAATAACGTAATACAGAGTTAAGTAATTTGGGGGAAGCCACCCCTGACTGAGAAATGACATGTAAACGAGATTATATTAATTAAAATTTCATTTCTGAAAGAGTCCACATAACCTTGAAGTCATCAGCCGAAAATGGTTTTAAAACTACATCCAAATTTCATTCCATTCAGTCAACCAGAAACCAAGAAAATCCTAATTATAAAGTTGATAAAGGTCCAAAACTGGTAAAAAATGGGTAGACGAAACACAAAATCTATTTAAATATTGATGGTCATCGCAAATTTTTCAGAAGCTTAACCCTTTCAGTGCCAAGGAGGATTTTTTTATCAACCCATATTTCGTTGATCATTTTTCAAATTTATTGATTATAATAATGTGATACATTGATGGAAAGAGCTCTAAGTATAACTTCATTGCCCGGGAGTCTCCCAATCAATAAATTTGAAAAATGATCAAGGAAATATGGGTCAATACAAAAATCGGACTTGGCACTGAAAGGGTTAATCTTCTAAAATTTGAGCTACATCTTCAACAAGCCTGATTATAGCGTGTCTGTCATTTGCAGAACGAGGTCCACAGAGGCTGAATTTAGTTTTTTTAGTAGAATTTCTATAAACTTCTTCACATAGATTTTCTTTTTTAGTTTAGTTTTTCTATATCCCCAAATTAGCAGATGTTCAATCAAGGTTCAAATGGGTGCACATCACAATATTTACCATCTGTGAACTACAATCTGAGTCTGTCTCCCATAGGAGATGAGGCCAAGCAGAATGAGGTCCCCAGGTGGTGAATTTGGTGATGCTAGCCCGCTATGTGGGACATCGTCGCAAAATTCAACCGTAAGTCGCCTCGCATACATCTAAGAGAATGCATTGGCCTAAAAAAATATCTAATTTTGTTTACATTCTTTAACAATCTTTATCATTATTGATCATCTTTCTTACATTCTTTAACAATTTTTATAATTTTTTATAATCTGTTCTTGCATTCTATAACAATTTTTATCACTTATCATTTATTTTTACATTCTTTAACAATTTAATCATTTTTTTTTATCATTTCTTACATTCATAAACAGTTTGTTATAAATTTTTTTCATTTGTTCTTACACAGGGTTTTCGCAAAATTTCAGAAAGCTCCAGTCATGAAAGCGTTAAAAAAACAACACTTTCTGATTTTCAAAAGAAAATTATCTGCATCAGCAAATTTATGGGAGATAGTAAAGGAGAATGATACAATGAAAGTGTCAATGACACTGTAGCTCAACTTGGAAAGGGAATAATTTAATATATTACAGTCAATGGAGCGATTAGGAATGTGGAAAGTTGAATGTCTAATACTAGTTTATAGACATGAAGAGAAAAGTAAAATCCAAGATGGCTGCTGGCGGCCATGTTTTCGGCCGAATGACCCCAAAATGAGTCGTTCCCATCTACATGTCATCGTTAACATCAATGACAAATTTTATGACGATCAGACTCTAGGTACGACCTGTGGCCCGTGCTAATGGATTAAATTTTGAAATCCAAGATGGCCACTGGCGGCCATGTTTTTTGTCCGAATGACCCCAAAATGACTTGTTCCCATTTACATTCCAATTTCAACAGCCATGAATTTTTTTTATGATGATGCGACCTGTAGCGCGTGGTAAAGGATTTAGTCATACAAAGAGTAAAATCCAAGTTGGCTGCTGGCGGCCATGTTTTTTGGCCAAATGATCCCAAAATGACTCGTTCCCATCTACATGTCATTATTAACATTCATGAAAATTTTTATGATGATCAGACTAAAGGTACGACCTGTAGCCCGTGCTAAAGGATTTAGTCATACAAAGAGTAAAATCCAAGATGGCTGCTGGTGGCCATGTTTTTGAGCCAAATTACCCCAAAATGACTCGTTCCCATCTACATGTCAATATTAACATCCATGACAAATTTCACGATGATCAGACAAACAGTACAAGAAAACTAAGATGCATGCATCAGGTCGGCCGTGAACTATCTACCATAGAATTGTTGTAGCTATCGATTATACATTTTGAAACACCTGTCTGTATGTATGTATGTATGTGTGTATGCGTGAATGCATGTGTGTATGTGTTATAGACTCTAACACTGCTCGAATTTGGTATTTAACGTGTCAACTTGACCTCGCGCATAGGCATGTTTCTGGACCTTGACCGATCCGACTAAAAATTTGTGTGTATAGGACTACTTCGATCCCGGGAGCAATATGGACGGGTCCAATTTCACGTTGGACCATGTTCTCGAACGTGCTGATATAGGCATGTTTCTGGACCAATTGAACAATAGTTTGGCCAGACGCTGTATATACTGGGTACTGTCCAGATGGAGGCGATCACAAAAAAAATCCCTAACTAGCCCGAACGAAGTCGAGTACATCAGCTAGTTTAATATATATTTTGGACATTTGTCTGTCTGTTTGTCTGTTAGCTATGGCCGGGAAAACTGCCGGACAGATTTGACGAAATTTGATACCAAGGGGAAATTATTTCCAGGGAGTATTTTGGACGGGTCAAATCTTGATCCCGACCTGACTTTGACATTCAAAAAGATCAATTCAAGGTCAAATCTGGTAAAACGGAAGTATTTCAACGAAATTTGATACCTACTGTTACTTTTGTCCCAGGAGTGTTTCGGGTGGGTCAAATCATGACCCTGACCTGATCTTGACATTCAAAATTGTCAATTCAAGGTCAAATCGGGTATAAAGCCGGGCGGATTTTGACGGGTACTTTTGTCGTGACTTTTGTCCGGGGAGTGTTTTGGACGGGTCAAATCGTGACCCCGACATGACCTTCACCTTTAAAATAGTCAATTCAAGGTTAAATCGCGCATTTCTCCGAAAATCAGAGGGGAACATCCCGGACGAAGTGGGGTCCACGAGCTACTATTATATATTTCTAGATTTAGTTACAAACTAAATACCTGTAAATTTGAATTTTTTTGAGACAATGCAAATTTTTGAAATTGGGTGGGATACGAACCCCGGCCCGACGGCGAGCGCGCCTTGCGACTCAAAGTCCGACGTCAATACCACACGGCCACCGAAGCAACCCCAAAAAAGGAAGCTCGAATGGCCGCTGTGGTATTGACGTCGGACTTTGAGTCGCAAGGCGCGCTCGCCGTCGGGCCGGGGTTCGTATCCCACCCAATTTCAAAAATTTGCATTGTCTCAAAAAAATTCAAATTTGCCGCTCAAAATAGGCGCCTGGTGTGTTGTATAGTCCCAAGCATGTTCTAAGAGCAATGCTCGCCATGTTTCGGAGGCATAAAATATATAACATTGCCGCTGTGCCGAACCTCATATATCCATAAATACCTGTATATTGTACAAAGAAATGTTTGACAAATATATCTGTATCAATATTACCATACGGGTCATTAAAATAGATACGACGAAACAAATTTTGAAGGGTGCATGTATCAGGTAAATTTTTATATTTCAAATGATGACAGGAATGCAGAAAGTTGAAGTACCTACGTAATACTGGCTATCCGCATGAAGAGATATACATGTATATAAAAAACCAGATGAGGGATATGTCTGTACAGTTGCTAAACAATTCAGTCATGCAAAAGAGGATCAAAGAGTAAGATACCAAATTGCTGCCTGTGGTAATGTTTTTTAACGAAATTCGGGAAAATTAGATTACTCTCACCCTGGTTATCCAGAAGATAATTGTGGAATCTGATGACGATCGGACAAGGGTGTCGTCTGTAGGATCAACCAAATTATTTAGCCATAAAAATAGTAAAATTGAAGATCACCGCTGGCAGTGATGTCTTCACAAGGACAGTTTGAGAACAAAATATGGCTCACATCTAGCGGTGACCCAAAATATCCACATAAGAAAAAGTTCTCCAATAAAAGCTGGCTGCAGGGTGCGCCAATTGATTCAAATTCGAAATTTAGCAGGGTGTACTGCTTGTGGCCATGTTTTCCCCGCAAATTTGATAGACTGATGGACAAAACCACTGAATCCGTTGAATCAATATACATGTATACATGGATTAATTTATATGCATTGTTATACACAGTACTGGTATATAAAGGTACTGAAAATAACTATATTACTAGTATACACAAAATAAACCATATATCATGGCTATGGGTTCTAATATCCGAACATGACAGCTGAGAACTTGGTGTGAATTAAAGAGTGGTGGTTTCTCAAGCATATCTAACCCTCCACGTTAGAAACATGCCATTAAATGTCATAAGTATAATCTAGCTTGAGGACAGAAGTGATCCATAAAACCCCCCTTAATTCAACAGGTCATCGCGCGATGTATGATCGATCACATGATGATCTAGGGGGATTAGAATTGATGTATAAAAACAGCACTGCATGTAAATATAAAATAAAATAGTGCTACATCTTATTACAGATTATTGCCATATATAATCAGTGATTATACAGACAGTCTGACAAAATAAAGTTTCAGTGACACTCTATCCGAAGAGGGGAATAATTTCATCTGTTACAGTCAATGGAGCAATTATGAATCTGGAAAGGTGAAATTTCTAAGTAATACTAGATATCGACATGACGCGATAAAATATAACGTAAATGCAATATGGCCGCTGGCGACCATTTTTTTCCTATGAAATTAAAAAAATATTTGATAGCTCTCATCTGATAGATCAATATCAAGATAAATATGAAGTTTGGTGATGATCGGATGAGTGAAGTGGACTGTGGTCTGTGCTAAACGGTTTAGTAATGCTTAAAAAGATTCTTACCTAAATATTTTTATGTTCACTTTATAAACTTCACTGAGTCATCTTTGTCATGTATTGAGTTTGATATCTTTTGTTAACAGTTTATAAATCATGTATGTCTCATGTTTGTTATTTTAATTTATGTGTTTATTATCATTAAATAAAGTTGCATTCCTTAAAAAGATTCTTACCTCAATGTTTTTATGTTCACTTTATAAACTCCACTGAGTCATTTTTGTCATATATTGAATTTGATATCTTTTGTTAACAGTTTATAAATTATGTATGTCTCGTGTTCGTTATTATATTATATATACTTTATAGTGTGTTTTCAGAACGAAAAAAAATTGAATAAAATCAACAAATTTGTAAATTTAAAAACAATTCAAACGTTGTTGTATTCCATGTCCCAGCCCGGACATATACACCAAATTTCAATAATATTCATTGAGAAACAACGGACCAAACGCTATATAACACCCGTATACATCTTTTATTCCGAATCGGACTCGGGTACATGTTATAGTAGGTACCGAATTGACACACGTCGACTGGGCGAGTTGGCCATGGGGCGATTAGGCCGATTCCGGCACATTCTATAATTTACCGTATGTATCCGTTTACGCGTAGTTTACTTTAGAAAGTTCCGCAATTAATACCGTAAATAGAGCGACCTTATTTGACAGAGAATGCCTCTGTTATTGATTATCAAGTTGCTGTACATTAAAAACGACAAATTCACATGCTCGTTCAAGCGCAGTAGTCTATTTTCCCCCATGTTAAAGGACATCCACAAATACTAAATAACGCTAACCTACTGCCGAATGTTTGACACGACAACTGTTAACATATTTGGGCTGAATTCATCTGACGCGGTATTATTCCTCAAAATAAACAACAAAACCATCGTTACTTGGAAATGTAGTTTGGGCTAACATTTACATAAATCCTCCATATCAATTATCCGACACACACGTCAGATGAAAAAGTCACATGAAGTAACCGGCCAAATTGGCCGAAATGACCTGTGGCCCGTGCTAATGGATTAAATTTTGAAATCCAGGACGGCTGCTGGCGGCCATGTTTTTTGGCCGAATGACCCCAAAATGACTCGTTCCAATCTACATGTCTTTGTTAACATCCATGACAAATTTTATGATGATCAGACTAAATGTACGACCTGTAGCCCGTGCTAAAGGATTTAGTCATACAAAGAGTAAAATCCAAGATGGCTGCTGGCGGCCATGTTTTTCGGCCGAATGACCCCAAAATGACTCGTTCCCATCTACATGTCAATATTAACATACATGACAAATTTCATGATGATCAGACGAACAGTGCGACCTGTGGCCCGTGCTAATGGATTGAATTTTGAAAACAAAGATGGCCACTGGCGGCCATGTTTTTTGTCCCAATGACCCCAAAATGACTCGTTCCCATCTACATTCCAATTTCAACAGCCATGACAAATTTTATGATGATCAGACTAAAAGTAGGACCTGTAGCCCGTGCTAAAGGATTTAGTCATGCAAAGAGTAAAATCCAAGATGGCTGCTGGCGGCCATGTTTTTTGCCCGAATAACCCAAAAATGACTTGTTCCCATCTACATGTCATTGTTAACATCCATGACAAATTTTATGATGATCTGACTGAAGGTACGACCTGTAGCCCGTGCTAAAGGATTTAGTCATGCAAAGAGTAAAATCGAAGATGGCTGCTGGCGGCCATGTTTTTTGGCCGAATGACCCCAAAATTACTCGTTCCAATCTACATGTCAATATTAACATCCATGACAAATTTCATGACGATCAGACGAACAGTACGACTGTAGCCCGTGCTAATGAATGGAATTTTGAAATCTAAGATGGCCGCTGGCGGCCATGTTTTTATTCCGAATGACCCCAAAATGAATCATTCCGGTATAAATGTTGATGTCAACAGCTATGACAAATTTCATAATGATCCGATCAAAGGTACGACCTGTAGCCTCTATTGTTGACGCCTTACGCACACACACACGGACGGCGGACGACAAAGCCATGGCAATAGCTCAAACTTTACAAAGTAAAGTTGAGCTAATAATGCCTGGCATTTACCATGTGATATTCAAACGTTTTCAAACTAAAATGTTCTAATCGAATATGCCAAGGCTGAACGAACATCAAATATATGCAAGACCCTAATCAGACACCAACTGATATCAATTAGAACTGCGGAGGTATATCGTTAAACAATTTAAGTCGACTTGCACCAACGTCAAGGTCAAAAGTAATCGAACCATCAAACCAGCTGATTTACCTTTTGATATTGTGAGGGCTGGAGACCATTGTGATCTCAGTATATCTAAGCAAATGCTGCCGTTACTGTTTATATTTGGATGATATATTCTGGTTGTGAACGCCACCTGTAAGAGATAAATGAAAGCGTTAAAGACACTGTAGCTTAACATGAGTTTTCTTAACCCATTCATGGCGGGAGCTGCGCTGGTGCAGCATTAAAGAGAATGTGCCAGCACATTCTCTTATATATGCGAGTCTCCCATAGGGAGCCTCGCATATATAAGAGAATGCACTGGCTTACTAGGTAAATGCAAATATTGTCAGGCCAATGCATTCTCTTATATATGTGAGGCTCCCTATGGGAGACACATATACAAGAGAATGCATTGGCACAGGGTTTTTGCAAAATTTCAGGAAGCTCAAGTCATGGAAGGGTTAACGCAGATTGACATTCAGTAACTGATATTCATAACATCTGAGTCAACATATTCCACTCTGTATTAAAGTTCTGATTGGAAGATATTTTAAACAGCTGACTAGTTTTTCATAAAGATGAAAATTATAGTGTGCTAACGTTATGTGACAAGAATTAATTTTTTAAATGCTATGCTATTATCAGTCAGCAAAGACTTTAATTGAAGAATTATTGCTTGAGACAGAACAAGATATCAGTATAGTGTATGTTTTGGTTTATTGGATGGAGTTAATCATTGTTTCAGTCATTAGGATGTATCATGTTACCATTTTTGTTAGTAGAAGAAAGACCATGCAGAGAGGGGGTTATTTTAACTCTGAAATAAAATGACTGCACATACCCAGGAAACAGCCAACCTGCAGTAAGTAACTTGCCTGGATAACAAGTCTGGATATAGAATGAGGTCCCCAGAGGGATAGCATCACCAAATTCATCCTCTGGGGACCTCATTCTGCTTTATGCTCATGCTCATATTCAAATGGGTTCTGAAATATTACTATATTTTAAAACTCAGTCTCTCTGACAGTCTGTTCAACCTTCCACATTATTTTTCCAAATGAGCACTTTACAAAAAGTTGACATTCGGAAGCTAGAATGTTCAATGTTTACTCATAAGCAGACACACTGAGACCTCTTGACAGGAACTACTGCACTCTTTATGAGCATGCCTGGATTTAGTGTGTCTGAATTTTCATAATGAGGTCTCCAGAGGGACAATTTAGTGTTGCTAGCCCGCTGCCTAGCACCACTAAATTACCATCTGGGGACCTCATTCTGTTTAGTCTTCATCTTCTGGGAAGTATCTATAGTCTCAAATTATCATTGTTTCAGAGTGAAGTTAAAATAGTTTCCAGTTAAGATAACGCAATATAAGTTTTCCGGACATTTGCACATTATTCTGTTTCCGATTCCAGATTTTCAATGAATACAAAATGATGTAATGACTGCACGGCATGAACATAGTGTTCGCAGTTTAAATTTTTATGACAAAAGAAGTCGACAAGGACCAAAAGGCTAGTAAAATTGGGCGGACCGAAGCTAAATTCGAACTTGACCTGTATTTTCATATGGCTAATCCACATACAAAACTTGAATTCAATCAGACAAGTGATAACTGAAGTTATCACTGGAAACAGAAATCCATTGGCAAATTTTAAGTCGACAAGGATCATAACTCAAGGCAAAAATAGGAGGACGGAACACAAATTCAAACTTGACCTTTTTTATGTGGGTAGTCGCCATACAAAATTTGAAAACAATCGGACAACTATGATTTCTATGGTCCCCTGAAATTGTTTTCAATTTTCGGGGGGACAATCGTTCCTAACAACCAATGATGGAAGAGTTATGTCAACATGGCCTTAACAGCAATAAACAACCGGAAATATCACAACTTATTGAGTTTCCAGCCAGTCTTAAAAAGATTTCTGGTATATTAAAAGTTACAAGAATATGTTCCCAAAATTTATACAGTTTCAGAGTCCATTTTCATATCAATTTATTTTCATAAAAGCAAAATTTCCTGACAGTTTGCAGTCATACAAAGAAATGACCAGATAGATGAAAAAACTCCCAAAAATAATGTGAGTGTGTTCCATCAGTTTTGGTAAGTTAGTAGTCATTAAATGTGTAAGCAGTGGTTTCTGATAAAAAAAAATTCTGGAAAACAAGTCACATGTGGTATTAAAAATGTTTTATTAAACTTTGTTATGGTGAACTTCAGGTTTAAAACCCAAACTATTTTTCATATGGTCGATTTTGAAACAAAGATCATGCTAGATATTGAAATGTATAAACACTCAAGGGAGGGGTGGAATGGATGAGCGGCCCACATAAAAATAACTCACCCGAACTTGCACTCTTTGTTGAGGCTCCACAATGTGGGAGGAGCCTGAAGGCGTGCAGTAAAAATTTCAAGAAAAAAAGACCGAAATCCTCAAATGTCCGATTGTGGCCACTGACGATACAAATAACTTTCCGAAGTGAAACGCTTCGCTGAGGCGAATAAAAATACCTTCTTTGAGCAAGTTTATGCTCAAAGCAGGTATTTCAATTAGTGTTGTATCAAAATAACCAGCACAAAATGCCATTCTATCAAATAAATCAAATATAGTGACTCTCGTAGTCAAATAATTCTCGTTTGTTTAACGGCAGACGAAATGCAGACTATTTGTTTACATTGTTGCGTAGTTCAGATGTCTTGTTTTACGAAAGGGTACATCGATTGTTATTGAATTTTTTTTATAATTATAGATTAATGATGCATTCTTCAAATGGGTGTAGTGGCCGAGTCTTAAAATATCAGCTTGAAGTAGAGAAATAAGTACATAATACAGTAATGCCCAAAGTAATTGACCACTTAACCACAGCAGAATTATGGGTAATTTTTCAGGATTTAGTCGGAAATATAGCTTGTTGCCATTCATCGGAAAGCTCTCTGCTGTGGTTAAGTGGTCAATTACTTTGGGCATTACTGTACATAGGTCTTTAAATAGAAAGTAAACTTCAATTTTAACTGGCGAAAACACACTCCCAAAATCTCAAGAACGAGAAATGAAACATCTGATAAAGTGAATCAACATAATGAAACTGTGTTCTGTGACCAGAGTTCACTAGTCCATTTTGATGTGAGAATTGAAGAAAAATAACTAACTATGGGTTCGAAGATGAATAAACTTTGAATAAATAGGTCAATAAAGCAATTGATAATCTTGGGCAAACTGGCAGACTGTGCGAATTGGCTCTTGGTTAATCAAGTGGTAAACTGGTACTTCATAGGTGGTTGATTTTTCAATGCAGGGGTGGCAGTAGGGTAGGGGTCATGGGGGGCTGTTGGAGAGAGTTAGAAGACCCCCCCCCCCCCCTCCATCGGGGAGGTTTGCAATGGTAGGCCCGGTAGCTATAACCCCCCCCCCTGTCGGAGATGGTAGCCCCTGTATAGGGGAAATCTTGGAGCCACCCCTGCATCAATGTATGAATATTTTGAAATACATAAATACCAACCTTTGGTGGTTTGAAGGGGTAATCTGTGGGGAAATGTATAGTTAGAAAGAAAACTCCTGAGGCATATGGACTGTCGGGCTGTAAAAGAAGAACCAGTATTAGTCATTTGAAGTTAAATCCGCAATGTTGCAAATCATGCAATTTGACAATGAAATACATGGAATGGAACATGGTAAGGTAGATTATTACATAAATACTCATTAGAATACAATCAAGCTCTTGGTATTTTTTTCTTTCTATACTAAATACTGATTGATGAGTAGTTTCCTTAGTTCAGATAATAAGTTCAACATACTGCTATACTTAAAGTAATTGACCACCAATAACGTGGTGTCACCCCGTTAATATGGCGGTACTATACCGCGGTATCCTCCAATACCACGGTACTGATACCGCTTGTTAACGCGAACAAGTATGTGTGAGTAAATACTTCCCCTAAAAGAGTTCCATGAAAATCACTGCGGTATTCAACAAAATTAATGCGGTGCCCGCTAAAAGACCACGGTATCATTATCGCCCAATACCGTAACTCCACGCCATGACCGTCTCGATACCGCTACCGTTTATTACCGGTATCACCGCGGTCATGACCGGGGTATCACCCCGTTTTTCTGGTCAATTACTTTGAGAATAGCGGTATGACCATGTAGATCATTTATTGAACTTATTATCGGAACATTTCCGACCAATGAATATAAATCCTTCAGCACTTATATAATAAGTATGTCTGACTTGTCTGCTAATTTATTGTGAACACCCCTCCAAATGAATAATAGACCATTGCAATGTATATCATTTTAACTGAATGGGAGAAACCATTTAGTATATAAAAGGGTTAATATATAGGTCTTTACCTATGGTCTATTTGACCTGCATCACTTTATATGAGGTGAGTACCAATGAGAGAAACAATAAAAGAGAATTTAAGTCTGAAGTCCAATGATCAGAGATGTGAATTGAGAATGCCAAACATCACAAATACATGATGTAGTTGAATTGTTTTTTATTGCTGGTTTTAACAGACAGGCATGAATATAGATGACCGCCGTCATAAATAATGAACTATAATCAGTGTTTATAATTAAATTTCATTTCTATTACGCTGATTACTTTTCTCCAGTAGGTGGCCTTTTTTGGGTAGGCATGGTAGGGAGTGGACAAACAAACATAGTTTTAATTTTTGGCCATATTTATTAGCCGATCCATATTTTAGAAACTGCCAATGTTTTTTTTGTTGTTGCAAAAATTTAAACAAATTGCTACAAATATCGTCACAGTGTTGCCATGTCAAAGTCTGCAGAGAGCATAAATTCATTGCTGAAACAAAAGGACAACTGAGATAACAGACAACCTCAGCGATTTTAGCCAGACACAACCAAAGTCTGCCATGATAATGGACCAAGTTCCAATTGTCAAATAATGTTGTTATAACTGTAGAGCATACAACTATGCGGATTGTAGGCTTTGCAGCCGAGAAAAAATGTACTGGCAAGGCCAAAAAAAAAAGTGTTTTGGTTCTCGGGCAATTATTTTTTCAAATCAATGAGGGAGGGAGGGTTTTATTTTTATTTTTTATTTTTTTCTGCGCATAGTAAGCATGGACAAAGATACCTTCCTCTGTCTAGTAATAACCAGATATGTAGAGGGAACTGTTATGCATATAAACTCATTTAGTCTTATAAAAATGACATTGTACTACCAGTGTATGACTGGGATTACCTAACAATATATAATGCCCCTGACATTAACTACTGTTATTGTTGTCTAAAAACTGATAACTCCCCATTCTAATATGTTACAATTAGTGTAAGTTGTTCACAATGACTAATTGTAAGAAGAGCATGAGGATCAGCTAATCATTTTCTTAATTGTAGTCATCTACTTTATGTTGTAAGCCTGCAAGTCACTTTTTAACACATTACATGTTAGAGCTCAATGCACACTAATATTCAACACATATCTGCTATGGACATGTTGATTAAATCCCCAAAAAAAAAATTCCCCAATGACCGGAGGCAGGGCCAAAGCTCTGCCAATGAACCCAAAGCAGTGCATAACAATATAGGGTAAATGTACTTACTGGACCCATGATTGTGGCTTGCCAGTGAAATACTGAAAAAGACGGAAGTATTTTTCAAGGTAAGTTCAAACATAGATATCAAAAGATCGACCATAATAATTTTGACAGCAGATAAATTAGTTGGTAATAATATTCTAATAATTTTGTATTTCCTGCTTTCATTCAATAGAGTATTAGAGCTACATGTATGTGACTTCTCTGGACAGATATTCAAATTTGATCAAGACAGATACCGAATAGATTTATATTACCAGTTCAAAATTTCTAATGTTCGTCCAAAAATATCGGTCCAGACCTACATGTACATCCTAATTAAATATAATTTTTTTTTTCAAAATTATTATTTAAGTATCACAATAACAAACAAAATTCAAATGACTATGTTAAGCAACTCATATTAATGGACCGTTCCACAGCTGTCAATCACATACTTATTAGCAGGGTGTCCACCATGAACAAATAAATGAGGCTGTATTTGAGTCATTTCACAATAAAGTAGAGCACATTTCCCTGACTGACCCAACAATAATTTAGATTTTACAAAATTATTTGTTCATATTTAATTTTTCATACATGTAAGTCATTGTTGATGAAAAATTTGCCATATTACTCTCTCTAGAAGCAAATTCTGTATTTTATGGCACGGTAAATGGTTAAATACGAGCGATTTCTGAAGCTGTCTACTAACTAGCTGTCAGTGGCTGATGCAAAGTTGGAAAATGGTCTGAGTAAAATACATGAAATAGCCATTTCATTGCAATATCAGCCATCCAATAAAATGTTCTTATAATATAAATTGTCACCATTTAAAAACAATAGCACCTCCAAAATTACAAATTTTCAAACAGTAGCTCCCAATGTCAAAATATTGTTATTGTCTCAAATTTTGTTGTATAGCATTTACTCACAGTCATCTCCTACAGGGCCAGCTGAACATTGTGCAGGTGGGTCTCTGCCTAAGTCTTGTAGCTCCTAAAAAAAATTATTATATAATAAGTTACGACTGCCAATTGATACAATAAATATTCAGCCGCTTTTGATTGCAATGTAATGGATATTACGCCGCCATCATGTGTATTTTCTTAATTGAATCTAACATTTTTTATTTAAGTGTTTTGTCAGTTACAATTCATTCTGGCTTGATCTAGACAACTTTCAAATAAATATGGACAGTTCATTTATACAGTGAATCAGAATCTACTTTCACTTTCTAAACATAGAACAGATCCATCAGTTGATTAAATTCTAAGAATTCGATTTTTACAATGTGTTTTGCTCAAATTCTCAATGCTGTGTTTGCACAGCAGATTTATTTCAGCGTTGCGACTATTGATTGGGATTTGTGTACTCAATTCTATTAAGTATTCACTCACGAAAATGTGACAAAATTGACACGTATATATATTGGAGTCATGCAATGATGCAATCTCTTATTCTTTTCAAAAGTGGTGCGACAGGGTGCGTGTAAATCATCAAGAGATGTGTGAATACTGGCAAAAAAATTGGCTTCAAGTGACCTGAAGCTGTCAAAATTAATAATGAATGTCATGACCGAATGTCGCTTTAAGATTGTCGGAACTAAAAACCAATCAGAAGTTGTATTAGAGAAATGATTTAAAATTAACTATTGTGACATTTCCGAATACGATTGGTCGAATAGACTGTTTCTAAATTTAACGACGAATGAAATTTACTATATTCCTAGTCTTCCCCACGTGCCTAGGAAAATTAACTATTTAAAAAAACGTGTTTTCCAAAATGTATCATTGTTCAGATAAAAACTTGAATTACCTAATTTCTCAGGAATCTCTGAGCACTCTGGTCTTATAATAGCAATATCGATTCTAATTCACATGGGCCTCACTGCCACCTCAGTCCTTCCCAGGAGACGGGAGCGATTGCTCTCGCACCCATACGCACTCATAATTTTTAATTCAAGGGTGCTCAAATTTGCAGTCGTCCCTCTTCTCAAAATACTTATGGTGACTGTAATTGTTGATTAAATATTGAACTATTTTAATATTTATTTAGATCCTTTACCGTCTCAGTTCAAATATGACATACCAAAGTGTATCTGGACATACTAGTAGGTCTATTCCGCAATGACATTTTGTTTGAGAACAAGACAGTCAAAGACTGGGGTCGCTCACCAGACTGCAAAGACTGATAAGACTGGGACTCTGGAGACCATAACAGTCAGAACTTTTCATAATCACTTTAAAAGAAGTAGATCTAAACAGGATATATGGATAGAGAGGCTTCATGTATGTAGATCGGGGAATACCTACTTTTAAATTACCAACTGTACACTACTGATCATGCCCTCCCTCCTCTAGCTCATGTCCCTTCCTGACTGGGCTCCAGACTCTCAAGTCTTAGGTTGGAATTTCACAACCGACATCTCACAAACTTTCTCAATTGTTGGAAATTTCCAATCTCACAAGCGCCTTTTTTATAAAACTATTTAGACATGTTTGAAGCCCAATTCTCCATGGACCCAAAAACACTATATGTATGTCAGATTAATCAGTCAGGTACGTAGTTCCAAGGTAGATGTTATAATGCATTTTGTATTTTAATGATTTTATTAGACACAAAAGTGTTAAGTCCCCATAGCCCTGTCATTTCTTAACAGGTTGAATCATGTTAACAAAGATGAATCTCAGTCACTAAGGATCCTCCATACTATATGTAAGCTAAATAGTCCAACCTCTCTTGAGAAGACATTTTAAGTATTAGCATAGAGACATACAGTTACATGTATGTCCCTGATCCCACCCTATTTAATCTGGAGACCCCATCTGAATAAATTTGAAACCCCATTTAAAACAAGTGACCCATTTGAACAAATCTGAACTCCAGTCACCCAATGACCCTTCATACCAAATATGAACCCATTCAACCTGATGGTACATGAGAAGAAGTCGTTTTAAGAATTACTATGGAGGGCAAGAGTTATGGCCCTGGCTTCACAACCATTTGACAGAGTGACCTCATTTGAACAAAACTGAATGTGAGTCACCAAGGGAACATCCACACCAAATATGAACCCATTCAGTCTTATGATCTAGAGAAGATGTTCAAAGAATTGTTGACAAATGGATGGATGGACAGACAGATGAACAGGAGACAGATGAGAAGTGATGACAAAAGCTTCGTCTCAGGCGAGCTTAAAAATTACATTTCATTGAACAAATCTGTAAATCACCCCCCCCCCCCCCCCCCCCCAACACTGTGGGACATCCCTGCAAGAATATGACATTATCTTATTATACCAGTAGCGTACATCATAGATACAGGTTAAGTGGGTGGGGCAGAGCTACAGAGCTAATTCTCTTATACCTCTGCCCCTTATTTGAACAAACATGAATCCCCATCTCTGATATCTGTCCATCTAATAATTTTAAACATTCACTTTTAAGAGTTGAAGTTAATTGATTTTCCAAAAAGGACCCAATTGGAACAGCTCTAAACATGCCACCAAGGAAAATAATATTGGAACAGCCAAGTGTGAATTAAGTGTGTCTGAGGTCCCAAAAGGGGAATGTAGTGATGCTATTCTGCAAGGTGGGCTAGAATCACCAAATTCACCATCTGGGAACCCAAACTTACTTAATCATCAACTGCTATGGGAGACCTGGGGACAGACAGAAGTTCTCCAGCTGAAGTTGGTGGCATATGACAGTATGCACACCCATTTCACACCTCAATTATGCATTTTAGAATCTCAACAGAAGAAAAAAAGCTGCTAAAATGTCAATTTGAGACTCACTTCCCAGAAGATGAGGCCTAAGCAGAATGAGGCCGTCAAAGGGTGTATTTAGCAATGCTAGCCTGCTGTGCAGGGTACAAATGCTAGACACACTTCATTACAGCTTTGAGAAAAGGAATTTAAATTGATATTAATGACCAGGATATTGTAAACAATTGACAGCTTGAGAAAACAAATGCTCAACACTATTAATCTCATTTAAATTATGAATGACATGAATACACTCCCAGGGGACTCTGCCTATAGCCACAGAAGTTCTGTTTATATCTATAAATCTGGCACTGATTTAAACACAACATGCCTCTATCATGCTTGGTGGTACAGAGCAGAGATCCCTTGGGAATAAGGATATGGAACTTACTGAACATTTCTGTACATCTGTCTGTTTTCTCACAAAATCCTGATTTTCAACCAAATTTAGTGGGGTGACTAGATGTACCTAACCCCCCCCCCCCCCCGACGATGTAATGTCCTAAGTTCTTCAAAATATTAATTAAATATTTTTTATTTTATTTAAATAAAAAATATTTTATTTAATCCAAAAAAAAATCTTTATTAAAAATAAAAGACATAATTTTTTTTTGGGGGGGGGGGGGGGGGGGTTAAATTGAACAATAAGTTGAATCTAAAAAAAAAAATTCTTCAAATTTATGTCCATAGCCCACCCACATTTGACCCAGTGACCTCATTTGAACAAATCTTAACCACAGTCACCCAAGGTACCCTCATACCAAATGTGAACCCATTCAGCCCAACAACTTCAGAAAAGAAGTCGTTTTAAGAATTACTATGTGGAAAAATAGTTATGGTCCTGACATCAAAACTATTTGACTTGGTGACCTCATTTGAACAAATCTGAATAAGAGTCACCTAGGGAACATCCACACCAAATATAAACCAGAGGAGAAGACGTTCAAAGAATTGTTGACGGACGGACAGACGACAGACGAGGAGTGATGACTATAGCTCCACCGGAGACTTCGTCTCAGGTGAGCTAAAAACCCAACTTACGATTAGGGCAAAAAAAAAAAACAGCTCTTTTTCCGATAACATGGGGGAAAATTTTCCAGGAAGGCCAGAAGGCAGGCAGGGTTTTTTATTTTTTTAAACTTTGTTTTTTTAACCAGCCATTTGAAAGTGATAAAATAGTGTAGTACACCCAGAGACGTGGCGACAGAGGGTTTTTTTTTGGGGGGGGGGGGGGGGGGGGGTGTCTCACACCCCCCCCAACTTTGGTCAAAATTTTCAACAGTTGGAAATTTCATACCTGCCAAAACATTAGTTGGGAATTTCACACCAACAATAGATTGATAATGTTCTTTTAGTTTGATTTTCAAACAATTTATTAGGGGAATTAATTGTTTTTGGACCAATATTTGCATATTTTCCTATTTTTTGTCAAAATTTTGGACTGATGGTCATCCGTTGGAAAATTTCGAACCTTAAGGGGGGGGGGGGGGGTGAGAGGTTGGAAATTTCCAACACTTGGAAAGCTTGTGTCCTGGTCCCTTCCCCGTTGCCAGTCACAAACTGCTAGTTAAATTAAGAAAACAATATTGTCATACATTTGTTCAACATTGTCATTGGAATTGTCATCAGTTGGAAATTTTCCAACCTAAGTGAGGGTGTCATGTTTGAAATTTCCAACTCTAGGAAGACTTGAGGCTAGTTTAGATGCTAGGATTTTGCGACTTTCTTGTCATTGTCCCTCCCCCGTGGCCAATACAAAACTGCTAATTAGTTTAACAAAACAATATTTTACTACATTTGGTCAAACTTGTGCACTGAAATGGTCATCAGTTGGAGAATTTTCCAACCTGAGGGGGAGTATGAGGTTTGAAATTTCCAACACTAGGAAAGCTTCAGTTGAGGCCAGTCTATAGATGCTAGGATTTGCAATTTTCTTGTATATTTTTCAAAATTTTCTCAAACCGGGCCGAACAACAATGGTGGGCCCGGTCTCTTGTCCGTAGCTGTGTGTATTTGTCTGGAGTTAGACCACTAGATGTTAGGATTTATGCAATTTCCACGTTAAAATATCTTAATGGTCTCATACCGGGAATATAGAACCATGGTTTATGAATATATAGGATATTAGGCCCGAGCACTGAGGTGCAAGGGGGGTGCAAATGGAATTATGCAAAACTTGTGTTTCGTCTGATTCAAGGGGGGGGGGGGGGGGGGTGCAGTTGGAATTTCCCAAGGTGGACACCCCCCAAACGGAGACCCTCTAGCCATGTCCCTGAGTACACCCTTTTAACATGTATTATAAATTGGCATGCTTTTATACATGTTAACTGGTAATATATTATACAGCTTGCTGGACTATTAGGTCATGTATTAGGTGAAGATATTCTCTGAAAATAAAGTTTTTGAGACAACTTCCAATGGAATGTATATTATGGCTACTAGTATGTGCTCCAGTGCGAAGATTCAAGGTGGCTATGGCCATGGGCTTAGAGTTATTCCTCTTACATAGTCCATGCACTACCAGCCCAAAATGCAACAGTATCATCTGATACCTTTATTTCCAAATTACATGCGGCTAGAAAAATGTTACTGACTGTTCTTGGATATGCAGGAGTAAACATGTTTTGTTCCAATCTTCCCCTGAATATCTCTGGTGTAGATTGGGCCTGAGGTTGCCGAAATTGGGCCGACCTGGACTTTTTTTTTTCAAATTTCAACCCAAAAAACCCAAAACAAAACCAACTTTTTTTTCAAATTTTGTTTAATGCATGTAATTGGCATGTAAACACATCTATATCACTAAATATATATACTATGTTTACATTAAGCAGCAATAATTTTAGATGCAATTTTCAGAAACAATTTACTTCTATTAAAATACATGTCCATTTGTGGTTGCAGATGAATCCCAATCTCACCAATAAATCTGCAGTCTTTAAAACCTGCCTGTGGTAATCTTGTTTGTTCAACTCCCATGTCTTGTGGGAAGAAGTCTTATCTGTTAGAGAGCAATATATATGCAGAAGACTTTCTATATCAGAATTTAAAGTTCCTCTCCCCAGCCAATCAAGGATTCATATAAAGATGGCTGCATGTCTACCATATCAAACACCCTTCTGGGATGGGCACTAAAAAAGCACATGAAATTATCTACTGGTTTGTGTGGGTGTATAAAACTTACAAGCATGCATATGCCAGTGTGTATAAGTAACTTCAAATTGGGGGCAATTTGAATGCTGAGGAGTAGTACCTCAGTCAAGGTGTGGCCTGTGGTACCATTTTCAGTGTGGTAAGCAACCATAAGCAACGAGAATCGGATAATTATGATAACTCGGTGTAACAAGTCAGTACTACATGTATTAGTCTATAATTGCAACATTGTTACATCAAGGGCACAGCTGCCCGATGGCATCTTTGATCTTTACGACATATTAATGACAATGTAACTAACATCATGACGTATGAGGCAAAAAAACAAAACGCCTGTGTTTCCGGTTACCCGACCGACCTGCCGAAATTGGGCCGACCTGGACTTTTTTTTTCTTCAAATTTCAACCCTCCAAAAAAAAAAAAATTTTAAACAATTTTTTTAATTTTATTTTTAAATGCATGTAATTGGCATGTAAACTCATCTATATCGTTAAATATATGTACTATATACTATGTTTACATTAAGCAGCAATAATTTTAGATGGAATTTTCAAAAACAATTTACTTCTATTAAAATACATGTCCATTTGTGGTTGCAGATGAATCCCAATCTCACCAATAAATCTGCAGTCATTAAAACCTGCCTGTGGTAATCTTGTTTGTTCAACTCCCATGTCTTGTGGGAAGAAGTCTTATCTGCTAGAGAGCAATATACATGTAGAAGACTTTCTATATCAGAATTTAAAGCTCCTCTCCCCAGTCAATCAAGGATTCAGTGTTCATGCATAGTTACTAGTATGTATACAGCATGTAAACAGACATTATAAAGATGACTGCATGTCTACCATATCAAACACCCTTCTGGGATGGGCACTAAAAAGGCACATGAAATTATCTACTGGTTTGTTTGGGTGTATCAAACTTACAAGCATGCATATGCCAGTGTGTATAAGGAACTTCAAAGTTGGGGGCAATTTGAATGCTGAGGTGTGGTACCTCAGTCAAGGTGTGGCCTGTGGTACCATTTTAAGTGTGGTGTGGGACTTTATATTTCAATGCAATTGAGGGGTGTCTGAGGAACATTTACACCCTGTGCAATGTGTCTGAGGCGCATGTGAGATATCCTGCCAATGGAGGCGTGTCTTAGGTCCTGAGGTGTATGACCAAATATTTAAGTGAGGTTTGAATTAATATCATTATAAGATGTGCCACCACAATTTAAACTGGGCGAATAATTACAAGAGAGCTGCATAGTTGAGTGCCTGGGAGGCATTTGTCCACATTGACAATACTTATCATATTATTGTGCTACATGTGAACTGTTTACTTGCAATATACATGGACAGCCTTAACACAAGTATAAAGAGTAAGCATTAATGTACTTCTTAACTGTTCGGGGAAAAAATTAAAAAATATTACAAAAAAAAAAAAATCCCTACCTACTAGTACCTACCTGGATTTTTTTGGCACCGTATAAATAGGAAACAAATAAAAAAAAAAAATTTGGCCTGACTACTCATAGCTGGAACGTTGTGTCAATTTCGGTATCCGTCCAAATGGAAAATGCGTGGGCAACTCGGTATCTGTGTCCCAAGTTGGATCGAAGCATGTGGAATCGAAGCACGTGTTATGGGGGGTCCCCGTGCACAACAAATTGACAACCCCACAGGTTACTTTATAATTAGACGGTGATGCAATAGCGATTGATATACGCATTGCAGATTTTTTATACAACCTGATCTTGTCAATTGCAAATAGCACATCTTCTTGGAAAGTTGTGCACAAAAATGTCGGTATAAATATGTTTATATCCTACTATAAATTACTTTACTAAACATATATATACTTACCGGTTTATTATACATATGTGCCTATATCTGACAAAAAAAGATCGCGTGATAACTTTAAATTAACACTTGGGCACCATGTGCAACCGGTAGCTTGCCTGCTACAAATATATATACATATATTTATTATATTTTCAATAACTTTTTCTGCCAAAATAATAATCGTATCCCCACTCCCGGAAGTGCCACGGTGTTATCCTACTCTCAGAGGTTTATCCTACTCCCAGCGATGACGGACTATTTATCCCAACCTCGCACATTCCGAATTACGTAATTCGAAGTGCACGTTTTGGGTTACTCCCCTTACACCAAAATAATTGTCTCAGTTCCAGTGCATAGTCAGATAACACAAAATATATCAAAAACACAGACCACCAATGAGTTATCGACATCATATTCCAACTGAGTGAATTTGCAGGATCAACACCAACTGGGAAACATTTTTGGTTACGCTACACTTCGGAATCCAAAGATCGAAATCGTGATAAACAATTGTTCCCACAAGTGCATTCGCACCAAGAAAATGAAAACAGCGTTGAGATCCACTTCAGTATCTTCAAGCAGTTCCACTTCAAATTCCACTGACATTCGAGTGCATATTCCAAATGAAAGTGAGCAGTGATATCCAATAGAACTAGGAAGGCTTATCCACACAATGACATTCCAAACAGTTACTAATTTAATCAATAAAGTTTGTTATTTGTTTGAAAAATTCCTCGGAAAAAATCCTCTTGAAGTTGGTGGCAATAGGATAAATCAGTCAATGAAATGACGTCACGTTCCTTGTACGGGGTAAAATACTATGGCGCGCGCGGCTATAGTAAAAAATTCATGAATGAGTGACGTAATCGATTTACCTTATTTGGATTGTTATCTTATCATTGCGCGTAATTTAACGGAAACATTTAGGTCAATATTCAGAATCGGAACATCTTCTCAATGCATTTTATTAGAGTTGTGTCGTGACAAACTGTTGTGGAAAATATAATAAACACAATAGTTAACTGTCATCAGCGACGAACGAAGTTTCTCCTCTCGTGAGATGCGAGGATTATTTTTCACTCGGCTAACGCCTCGTGAAAAATAATCCTGCGCATCTCACTCGATGAGAAACTTCGTTCGTCGCTGATGACAGTTAACTATTGTCTATATACTTACCGGTTTATTATACATATGTGCCTATATCTGACAAAAAAAGATCACGTGATAACTTTAAATTAACACTTGGGCACCATGTGCAACCGGTAGCTTGCCTGCTACAAATAAGAGGGACTGAGGACTCTTTAAATTGTATACATGAATGGTATATCACGCTGCAAGGAGGAGAATATGAACCACCTGCGGGTTTGGGCATCTGCAGTTCGGAAATTGTCATGGCCGGTTTGCCTTTTTTCATGACATCGCGCGAACGTTCATAAATTTGTGAATTGTGATCACTGATTACTACTCACAATTCTATTCACTCATGGAAATGTTACGAAAATCAAATTGACACGAAAAAATATTGTAGTCATGCTCTTCTTTTCTTTTCTTTTCAAATCAGTGCGACGACATGCGTGTAAATCATCAAAGAGATGTGTGAATATTACTTAATTGCATAGGTCATTTTGTTGCCTAATTTAGGTATTGTCACGAATGTAGTAAATCCGTGGACCGTGGTCATATATACATGTATATTGTTCAGCTAAAAACTTGAATAACAATAATTTACCGGGAATATCTGCTTTGGTCTTATAATTTAATAGGAATACCGATTACTGTACCGATACTGAGGTAAATCAACGAAAATTTACCGATACCGATGCAGAGATTGAAATTTCAATACCGCCCATCTCTACTGTGCAATGTGTCTGAGGCGCATGTGAGATATCCTGCCAGTGGAGGTGTGTCTTAGGTCCTGAGGTGTATGACCAAGTATTTAAGTGAGGTTTGAATTAATATCATACAAGTTATGTTATTATAAGGTCATAGAAAAGCCCTATTATGGTGTTCGTCTTGGGCTGTTATGTCAATGATGTGCTCTGAGGAAGATGTGCCAGCAGCCACCACAATCTAAACTGAGAGAATAATTACAACCGAGCTGCATAGTTGAGTGCCTGGGAGGCATTTGTTTGTCCACATTGACAATACTTATCACATTATTGCGATACATTAACTGTTTACTTGCAATATCCATGGACAGCCTTAACACAAGTATAAGAGTAAGTATTAATGTACTTCTTAACTGTTCGGGGAAAAAACAAAACAAAATATTACCAAAAAAAAAAAATCCCTACCTACCTGGAATTTTTTGGCCCCGTAATAGGAAACATTAGTTTGTTTTTTTGGCCTAACTAACTAACGAGACAACAAGTTATGATTATTGATGAATACATAAATACAGATCAAACAAGCTTTTTTTTAATTCCGTTTAAGGGTGGATACGCACATGCATGTAATTTCTGTATGTAAAATCCATGTATTTTACATGGTCACACCAATCATTGATAGCATTAGTCGCCTGCACGCGATCAGACAATTTCAACAGGTGAGACAAGTGAGCACTTATAAGCCATTATCAAACTAACTTCTATCAAGAAATTTCAGGCCAGTCATAAATTCTTTCATGAATAAATCCTGTCTGATATCTGTTGCTGTTTTCACGAGTTTTAATTCATTTCGAAAAGTGGATTTGAATCCGTTGATTTTATACTTGATTTGTTTCTCGTCATTTCAGGGTCATCCAAAATAAAAATAAAATGTGCAGAATTTGAAGCTCTTTTATGGCGATTGTGATACACGAGTGTTTAATGTCCCATTAACAATCCGATATGGTGCTCTCATGCCTTGAATAACAGGTATTGGAAAATTAAGACAGACAATACTGGTTCATTGAGATTGCTCGGATAGTTTCAGAGCAAGCTCATGTGATAACATTCAATTGGGATTTCCATGCAAATATCCATTACAGCGCCAAAAAATTAATGCAGGTATGGCGTTAAAAGTAAGAGTGACACCCCCCCCCCCAGTTTTCACCCAGAATTTACATAACAGTATATGTACAATTTTAGTTTGTACACGCTTGAATTATAATATTTTGGACAATAATCCATGATTGGGGGGGGCTGGTTCCTGAAAGCTTAAGAGTAACTAAGGGATTTAGTTGAATGTATCAGCCGGGATTATCTGGGCATGAATGTACAACATGTTTAAACTTAAATATTCCATAGTTGTAAATTTTGCGTATACATATATAACACAAGAGAGGAAAGGTGACATAGTTGGGAACTCGTAGAGCTAAACAACCCTTTTCCCCGAATGAAGACACACATACATGTAGCAACACCACCTTCTGTACTTAATTTATTTACAAGAAAAAATTCCCCCTGCACAGTGCTTATTGGGGACCCTACGTTTGTTATTTTTCCGATAAAAAATCGTAAGTCACTTGCAAAAACACAAAATGCGTAGATTTGAAACCAAAGTCGCGGACGAATAAACAGACTACCCATCTCCAATATAAAATTATTCTTTGTTATGTAATTATCTTATAGTGTAGATGGGCAATACTTGAATAACCTTCGATTTTACAATAATAATGTCAATTAACATTTCTGATTGTCCACTCCAGCACGAGTCTACAGCCCTTTTAATTCAGATTGTTTGGCTTCGGCAATCTGCTACGGCAACCCTTTACCGTGGCCCAGTTTGCTTCAGCAAATGGCTTCGGCATTGCCGATTGCCGTAGCCAATTATGAGGGCTGAGTCTATGACAACAAGGTCGGTGTTTGGGTTCGGTTCGATTCGAAACCGAGACGATGATTCGGTTTCAACCTAAAATTTAAGGTTCGCAGGGCTCTACTAGTACCATGCAACTATACCAATATTGAGCAATGCAGTTTAGTTCTTTGCGATTCACAGTAAAATTGTGCTTGACATATAAGCCCATGCACGCGGCTCAGCCATTTGAAAATTGGGAATATGGCTGACGGTGGCTTCGGGCTCTAGCACTTAACAAGTTTCATTTCATGATGGCGATTCTCCTGTCTGTCAAGTATATCCATCAGGTGAGAGTTTAATAATATTTATGGTCTGAGTGAAAGACAAAATCTCTTGTCAGTTATTGTAATATTGACACTCAGTCTGGCTATTGTCAGCATTAAGTGTCACACTTGCTCATTATTGGGCAATTCCACGAAGTGGACATACATGCACATACAATGTATATTGGGTAAACATTTTAAACTCACCTTCACCATGTATAATACATTTTTCCTGTTAAAGGAACACTTCAAGTTACTTGAATAGGCATAATTGATCACTCATCATGGCCTCATGGTAATTTACTGCATATACATGTATATGCCTCATTAAGTAATTCCAATTGTTCCTGTCAAAATATCATTTTTTGGGATATTTAAACAAAATAATCCACAATTTACATGAAAGTTTATCTTCACTGACCATTTAATTTCACACAGAAGTGAAAACAAAACCTGAGCATAGGAAAATTGGCTTTGTAGCTAGAGGTCATATTGCAGAGAAAAAAATATTTTCCATCCCATGGAATTGGATGGTACCGGTAGTAATGTAATGATATGGGGGTTTATATTGGTAAAAGCCAATATTTTCAATATTTAGAATTGTTGGCCATCTTATACAGTTACCGATACGTACATGTATATGACTTCTATGTGTAAAAAGTTTGGGAGTTAAACAGATCAAATTTCTGTATCAATTTTTCTTTTAAATTGCAAATTATTAACAGCAAAGAACTGATAACTTGGGCCCAAAAACGGTTCAGTTTACATTCCCCAAAACCATGCAAAAAGATTTAACATTCTGTTGCATTCGACAAATTTCTTCAATATATGTTTGACTCCCTTATCACTCCATAATCCATTTGAGTCAATTTCAATTTGCCAAACAAGCTCGACCTTTTTCAGAAGTTGAACTTTCTGTTTAATAATAACACCCGCACTGTCCCACATACAAATCCCACCCATAGAGCAATCTGATTGGTTCGGATGGTTCCATCAAACATGCAAATCACCTCCCCCATCTTCAAACATTGTATACCAGAACGTCCCATCAATTTCACTCAAAAGCACATGCAGTTAAAAACTGTTAAATGTTGTTAACACATGGTCTTTCTGGCCCGAGACATGTGTGAATTTAGAGTTATCCTTCTTACATCAGGACCTCAGCCATTGGAGACTTTAACTCTTTAACCCTCAATGACATGATTTGACGTGTCTAACGGGTACCTGTGACGGGACAGCCCTCAAATGTAACGTCAAGGTAGACAACAGGGCGTAATTAGCAGCGAATTTATTGCGCTAGCTTTATATATTGATAATTTTATTAGACATGTTACCGCGAATTTCTTGAACACCACCGAAAGTTAATTTCAATGCAAATTGTATCCGTTATTCTACAACTTATTACCAGCTAAATTTTCATTGTGAGAATCACGCCTATACAACGGAATTGGTCGGTCTAAATCATGCAGGAATGGATAAAATTTCATTTTTATTTATGACAAACTTCCTCGGAAAAGTTGAGAAAGTCACCAGAAAAAGTTGAACAGACGGTTCGTTTAGGGGGAAATCCTTGTGATGAAGAGAATACACATCCCATCTCCGATTATAATTTAAACTTTTGCGGAGAAAACTGGACAAATCTAGCTTTAATATCGAGTAAATCATAACATTTTATGACATGATTGTTGGTTGCGTCATTTTCAGTTTGTCGCTTTCGCAAAAAATGTTTATTTATCTGGTGCGATGGTATTACTCGTCTCTTAAATATGAATAATCCCTACGATTCCCAATATCAATAAAAAATAAAAATAAATTCAACTTCCTTATTTGGGTGAGGCTTGATTCTGCCATCACTGGATTGGTCCGGCTCTTCCATCAATTATACAGGCTCTTCCAATAACCTTCCGATTGATCCACTCTTCCGGTTTGCAACACAACACACACACGTGGTTTTCACTCGACCGAAGTTGAATTACTCTTGAGTGCCTAATATACATACATGTACATGTACGATTATTAAAATCGAGGTAAATTTCCCACCTGTATGATCGTTATTTGGTCCTGTACGTTTATTAAATTAACCAAAAGAAATAATTCACCAATCTTAAATTGTGTTATTCATAGATAAATGAACTCTGATTGTTGACAGTGATCAGCACACTGTAGATTCGCAGACCTGGCTATCCATCGAAACTATTTCTGTCACATGGCATCAATAAATCAGTCAGATGGTGCGTTTTGTTGGGATGTATGGTACTAATATTTCCAGTCTGTACGTTTATTCCGCCCTGTACTATTATTTAGTTACGCAACATTTTCCAGCCTGTACTATTATTCCACCCTGTACTTTTATTAGGCACTCAAGAGTAAGAATCGCAAAGTTGGTTCAAACGATATAATTATTCAGAAAATGGCAACAAGAAATAGATCTTTGGTTTGTTCAGGCGGATTTGGAAACATTAGAAGACAATTTCAGTACTGATACCAGTACATTGTAATACCTGGTAAATGGAATAATTATTTGCACCCCCAGCCGGGATTGAAATGGATTATTCCATATTAAACTGCACTTTATAGCGATATAAACTTCCCGCTACTTGACTAGAAATCGACAAGGTGTTGATCTGAACAGTTATGTCACAGTATTCATATTCAATAAAGCATAAAAAACTGAATATACACCGTTTATACAAACGAAAAACTTGCCATGCAAACCAACACGTCAAATCACGTCATTGAGGTATAGGTAGCCACGTCAAATCACGTCATTGAGGGTTACGCTAGAAAACTATTTGAGTGTTAAAGAGTTAAAGTTTAAACGATAACCAGTCAGGTATAATGCAAACTGGTCAAGTGTGACTCGTCTATTAATAACCACTTGAATTTTAGTTTTACTGTATCAGCAGTCTCCTATCGATGTTGTCATTATGGGTAGACAAGGTACATAGACAAGGTACCGTACATCACTGTATGCGAGGGCTGACATGTGTGTAAAATAGTAGCAATTTTTCTGGAATTCCCATCATTTATTTAATATTAAAGTAGGAATTGGTGCCACTACATTCACAAAGGACGCGACAGGTATCATTTGTCAGGAGATACTGATATATATAAATCGATACATCACTATTCACATATTACTTATAAATGCATTATGTTCGCGTTCACAGGTTTGGTGTATTCGAAATTACTAATACTATTCCTTGTTTCGAAGTCAACTCAAATTTTAATCGAACAACAAAACAAATATCGTATAATCGCAGGGACTTAACCGGTGCGTATCACGATGCAGCGATATACCTCGTGTATCAATACAAGTATCGGGAATGGGTGTGTCATGACATTGATGTATCCCATCCCTGCCTACAACCCCCAATTACAATTTACAAGTAACATTAGCCGCGCAAAATGGCTAATTCCTTGTACTTGACATTTTCGCAGTGTGGCCAAGGGTAAGTGTTTTATTCAAAATTGATAAACAATTTTAACAACTCAACTGTTAGTCTGAGTCCGACCTGGTAATATGGCTGAGGCCATACAGGTCGGAGAGCGGATCTTCTATCAGCTTTGGCGACTACATGTATCTAATTTTTTTAAATACACTTAATTTTAAGAATCAACTAACAGTCATTAATGTTAACAATATTGCAATTTATATTAGCTCTGACACCTACCAGAACGTGTGTATAATTCTGTAATTATTTAATCCAAAAATCCAGTCGGAAAACATGTTGACAAAACGTGGTTAAATGGCCAAAGCAGGAGGAGCCAACATATCACATGACTACGTGCATCTCGTGCAATAATCGCGCATGGGAATGTCACAGAACATGATTCTGCAACCCGCATGACTGTATCAGGAAGTTAACAGTACGCAAGTGTAACAAATTTGAATCGGTTAGTTGTAAAAACTACACGCATGCGCAGATTGTAATTACCCTCACCTTGAATTGTATCAGGCTACCTGAATTGTACACTCAATGTGAACGCATGTGATTACCTTGACATGCGCACGGGGAACTCACAAGAGTCACATGGGGGATTCATGAAATGATGGGTCACATGCAATGGTCGACGAACACACGACATGTCAGTGTTTACGTTCTGTTATTTGTCGGATTTTAAGGATCAATGACACGTAGGTGAGTGGATGGTTTCACACTTGTATTAGTATTTAGTTGATAAATACATGTGTGTTGGTCATAATTGTTACTTTTATTGAAAATCTACCCCCGCCTAGGCTATAGCGTTTAGGGCTAACAATGGAACTTACAAGGCGTAAGCCTTATTAGTAAGTTCCAATGGATCTAATCAACTGTGCGATTATGAGTCACTTTGACTGAGTCAGTGATTCACTGATTGTGTTTGCTCTGAACTAAACAAAAACCCTCATGTCATCATGATGACTGTCTGGACTCAGAAATTAGCAACCACTTTTACACATTTTTAGTCCATTTTCTCAAGAAAATAAGAACGGTAGCCGAGTTATTGTTGTCAGGTTTTGTGAGATATAGACATTTTACGTCAGACATATGTGAGAATTCCGACCAAACTTGATAAAAATTTTTAGTCCTAGTTAAGACATTATGTCAGTGAACGATGCCGATGGTGAGAACAGTGCACTTCCGAGCTGCCATTTTTGGGGATGAGCGGTCGAAACCATTCGACTTTTGTACGATTAAACATGTTGGGTTCAAGATTATCGAATCTGTTATCTTATTACCTTATTTATCCTTTTCAAGGCCATGTTATTTATGTGTGTGTTGAAACAGAGATATGGAAATTATCGCGGTCTTTCTTTTCTTTTTGCCCTGGGAGTTCTTCAATTTTGACCAGATTATTCAAACAGAGCATGCGCAAGAATAAACCAACGGATGTTCATAAATGACTCCATTTTTCCGCAAATCAGCCCAAATTTCATGTGCTGTACACAAGAATGATTTTATACAAAGATTTTTGTTCGAACCATCATTCTGCCGTTTTATTTTCCATTTATTTTGCCATTTCCCAACCAAGATTAATACATACTACATGTATTACAGTCTAATTGATATATACACAATCATCAGGCAAGATTGAAACGAAATAGACAAACTGCGTCATTTGTTTTTACATTTTATTGTGGACAAGAATCACATAATGTTCAAAACCAGCCCAAGAATGTTCCGACATGACTGAATGATGAACTCAGACAGTGACGTCGATGTCCAAGCTCTCCCAGCGTTGCAATTCTCTCACTGATATCGTTATGAATGTTTCCGGCGAGACGATAGAAGATTCTAGTTGGTCTATATTTATTGTAAATAGCGTACACTGCTAGGCGTAATGCTGAAGGGGGTCACTCTCACCAAAAAAAGTGCTGACGGGTACACATGGTTTTAAAAATGTTCTGAAGGGTACACAGGGGTTTGTAATCGGCACTAACACCGTTTCTTAAATTGTGTTTCTGAAAGTCTGGCGCCCATTAGCACTTTTAGTCAGGGAGCCTGCTGGGTTCTATTTGCACAATCGCGTACGAAAGGTTGTTGCCCCAGATTTGTTACACCCCAGGAACGTTCAAAGAAATCGGATTTCTTAAATTCCGCGTTGAGGGGCCAGAGACCCCACAAAAACCCCAAAAATGACTTCTATTTGCACTTTTGAGAACAAAGCTGATTTTTGTATTAATAGTGCTCCAGCAATTACTGATCAACAATACATAATTTCTGAAACGAAATTTCCTGGCGTTTTCATTTCAGAAAGGGGGTTTTGAAAGTACCCCCAAAAGTTGGCCAAAACCCCAAAAATGACTTATATTTGCTCTTTCGAATACAAAACTGATTTTCATATTAATAGTGCTCTAGTCATCACTGATCAATAATACACAATTTCTGAATCAAATTCCCTGACGTTTTCATTTCAGAATGGGTTTTTTGAAAGTACCCCCAAAAACCCGAAAGTTTACTTATATTTGCACAAAAAGCAGATTTTTTCCTCAATAGTTATCCTGCTATCGCTGGTCATAAAAACCTTGTTTAAGAAACTAAATTCCGTGCGTTTTCATTTAAGAAGCACCTGTAACCAGAACAACAATTGACCCTACCCCAATAATACTTAATTATATAGGAGTAAATATTATTGGGGTGGGTAATTTTTGTTCAGGGGATCTGTGTTAAGGAGATTTTTAAACATAATTTTATTGTAATATAATATTACGAAAGGGATCGAGGTACAAGTTTTAACAACTTACATCCGACCCTCTCCCATTAACATTTTAACAAATAGAACGTAGATGACATACATAACATATATACAGGATGATGTATGGTGTGTTAAGGAGATGGTGTGTTTGAATTAAAGGTAGGTACTCAATCCGATAAAACTCCTCTCAATTACTATTTCAATGGCTTCGGGGGTCAAAAATATTTGATTCGAGTCGAGGAAGTCACCCATCAAAGCTCAGATTTGTTAGATATCGATTTTAGAAATCTATTATTTTTCATTATCGGGAATTCTTTCTGGCCCAGAAGACAGTCAAAATTTCGTTATTATTACCACTTGATTATAGAGTTATCCATCCTTGTCTGTTTGAATAGAGTTTTGGCGTAAAATCTCGAGCAGGTTACCAAATTGACGGCAGTTATTAGTAGGCCCTACTCATCTCGAGCAATTAACAAATTTCAAAAATCAATATCTAATAACTCTGAGCTTTGTTTGATGGGTTCCTCGACTCGAATCAAATATTTTTTACCCCCAAAGCCAAAGAAATAGTAATATAGGACCCTCTGATCGGATTGTTGTTGTTGGAATCTGTTGAGATGGGGACCCTCTTTACGGATTGAGTACCTTTAAGTACCCAACCAAAATCCGAAAAAATAGTTTTATTTGCACTGCGTACGCACAGATGATATTTTTTCTTAATACTATCTCCACTATCATCATTGTTCACAGACCAAATGGTAAAAAAAAAAAATCACCCGACGAATTCATTAAAAATTATGGAGCCCCGCAGGTGACATGCGGAGAATATTTTTTTTATAATTCGTGCGCACGAATTGCAATTCGTGGGAACGGACTCAGTTCGTGGGAACGGACTCAGTTCGTGCGCACGAATTGCAATTCGTGGCCACGGACTCAGTTCGTGGGAACGGACACAGTTCGTGCGCACGAATTGCATTTCGTGGCCACGGACTCAGTTCGTGGCCACGGACCCAGTTCATGGGAACGGACCCAGTTCGTGGGAACGGACTCAGTTCGTGCGCACGAATTGTAATTCGTGGGAACAAATAGTTGGTATAATTGTTGTTCATTCCATTTTTTTTGTCCAATTGGACACATATGGAGCGTTCCTATGGAGCCCCGCAGGTGACATGCTGAGAAACAAAATATTACAATTCGTGCGCACGAATTGCAATTCGTGGGAACGGACTCAGTTCGTGCGCACGAATTGTAATTCGTGGTCACGGACTCAGTTCGTGGGAACGGACTCAGTTCGTGCGCACGAATTGCAATTCGTGGCCACGGACTCAGTTCGTGGGAACGGACTCAGTTCGTGGGAACGGACTCAGTTCGTGCGCACGAATTGCAATTCGTGGCCACGGACTCAGTTCGTGGGAACGGTCTCAGTTCGTGGGAACGGACTCAGTTCGTGGACACACGACTTGTCGACTACGCTCTTTATAAACGCTCTTTATTAGTTATTTAATAAGTTATTTAACTCGCAGAAATGTTCCATAAGTCTCAGAGTCTTGCAGATTTTCAGTCAAAATTTCCAGATTTATAGAAATCCGGGTATCAGTTTTTTTAATAAATCATATCAACAGTCATAGACAACGTTGTTGTTGTTGTTGACATTTAGGTCATGGGGGCACCGAAAATTCTCACATTGCCGTAAAGAGAAAAGAGCGTTGTGTGTATTGAGTAAAGTCTAATTTTAACTAATTATAATTAAATTATTTTCTCGCCGTCAAAGTCCAACAATGTCGTTGTTGTTGGCATTCACGGCTTGGAGGCCACCGGAAGATTCGTAACTGAGATGAATAACTGACTCGAATATCAATTCGTGCGCACGAACTGAGTCCGTTCCCACGAACTGAGTCCGTGGCCACGAATTGCAATTCGTGCGCACGAACTGAGTCCGTTCCCACGAACTGAGTCCGTTCCCACGAACTGAGTCCGTGGCCACGAATTGCAATTCGTGCTCACGAACTGAGTCCGTTCCCACGAACTGAGTCCGTGGCCACGAATTGCAATTCGTGCGCACGAACGGAGTCCGTTCACACGAACTGAGTCCGTTCCCACGAATTGAGTCCGTGGCCACGAATTGCAATTCGTGCGCACGAATTGAGTCCGTTCCCACGAATTGCAATTCGTGCGCACGAATTGTAATATTTTGTTTCTCCGCATGTCACCTGCGGGGCTCCATACGTTCCCGTGTCATTGTGGGACAACAAAGTGATTAACTAGATCGAAATGATCGCACCGACTGAGATGAATAACTGACTCGAATATCAATTCGTGCGCACGAACTGAGTCCGTTCCCACGAACTGAGTCCGTGGCCACGAATTGCAATTCGTGCGCACGAACTGAGTCCGTTCCCACGAACTGAGTCCGTGGCCACGAATTGCAATTCGTGCGCACGAACTGAGTCCGTTCCCACGAACTGAGTCCGTGGCCACGAATTGTAATTCGTGCGCACGAACTGTGTCCGTTCCCACGAACTGAGTCCGTGCGCACGAATTGCAATTCGTGGGAACGGACTCAATTCGTGCGCACGAATTGCAATTCGTGCGCACGAATTGTAATATTTTGTTTCTCCGCATGTCACCTGCGGGGCTCCATAAAAAATGGTGTGGAAAATTATGAAATAATAAAATGTTATGGACCCCGTACGTTCACACGCTGTCAAATTTACCTGGCAAGTTTATCGGAATTTCGTTGTTATAACACCTGGCATTTCATATTCTCATATTTATAAGCGATAAAACAATGGAAAATATACAATACTATAGCCGATGAGCCCGACGTTGTCCGGGCTATTCAAAAACCAAATTTCAAGTCGATAGCTCTACCCAGCCCGACGTTGTCCGGGCTATTCAAAAACCAAATTTCAAGTCGATAGCTCTACCCGTTAGTTTAGTTTAAACATATTTATTTGTCTAATTTATGTAACATATTATATTATATATGACACAAACATTGTATATACAGACAATGGGATTGGAGGACAAGTGCTGACTCACTTATGGGCACCCCCTCTCCCATATGTTATTACACTGAAAAATAAAATAATTAGTAATGGCAAAGCAACATGACTAGCAAAAACAAGTTGAACATATATACATATCACCGGTCACCCCCACCCCCGAGTTTGTCATAAGTTTGTATAAGTGTTTGATTTAAAGTCGGATTTCTTTGTTTCTTTGATTCGCTTACAGGCTTGTAACGTCATTATTTACCCGTTTCCGAGATCTGGTCTGCGCATGCGCGAAGCTGGCGTCGGACGGGCTCGGCGACCCGATAAAATTCGTATCCGGGGCAAGATACATTCACATACCAAATTTCAAGTCGATAGCTCCAGCCGTTTCCGAGATCTCGTCTGCGCATGAGCGAAGCTGGCGTCGCACCCCGTGGGCTCGGCGACCCGATAAAATTCGTATCCGGGGCAAGATACATTCACATACCAAATTTCAAGTCGATAGCTCCACCCGTTTCCGAGATCTCGTCTGCGCATGCGCGAAGCTGACGTCGCACGTGCTCGGCGACCAGATAAAATTCGTATCCGGGGCAAGGTACATTCACATAGCAAATTTCAAGTCGATAATTTTAACTCCACCCGTTTCCGAGATCTCGTCTGCGCATGCGCGAAGCGGGCGCCGCACGGGCTCGCCAATACGACAATGTCGACCGCCTGGTCAAACTACACACACGTACCAAGTTTCGTCCCGATCGGTCGAGAATCGTAGATTTGTATAAATGACAGACAAATAGACAAACAGAGGTCTTCAAAATATATATGAGACTAGCCGATGAGCCCGACGTTGTCCGGGCTATTCAAAAACCAAATTTCAAGTCGATAGCTCTACCCAGCCCGACGTTGTCCGGGCTATTCAAAAACCAAATTTCAAGTCGATAGCTCTACCCGTTTCCTAGATCTGGTCTGCGCATGCGCGAAGCTGGCGTCGCACGGGCTCGGCGACCCGATAAAATTCGTATCCGGGACAAGATACATTCACATACCAAATTTCAAGTCGATAGCTCCACCCGTTTCCGAGATATCGTCTGCGCATGCGCGAAGCGGGCGCCGCACGGGCTCGCCAATACGACAACGTCCACCGCCTGGTCAAACTACACACACGTACCAAGTTTGGTCCCGATCGGTCGAGAATCGTAGATTTGTATAAATGACAAACATACAGACAGACAAACATACAGGCAGGGGTCTTCAAAATATATATGAGACTAGCCGATGAGCCCGACGTTGTCCGGGCTATTCAAAAACCAAATTTCAAGTCGATAGCTCTACCCAGCCCGAAATTTCAAGTCGATAGCTCTACCCGTTTCCGAGATCTGGTCTGCGCATGCGCGAAGCTGGCGTCGCACGGGCTCGGCGACCCGATAAAATTCGTATCCGGGGCAAGATACATTCACATAGCAAATTTCAAGTCGATAGCTCCACCCGTTTCCGAGATCTCGTCTGCGCATGCGCGAAGCTGGCGTCGCACGGGCTCGGCGACCCGATAAAATTCGCGACGTTGTCCGGGCTATTCAAAAACCAAATTTCAAGACGATAGCTCTACCCATTTCCGAGATCTGGTCTGCGCATGCGCGAATCTGGCGTCGCACGGGCTCGGCGAACCGATAAAATTCGTATCCGGGGCAAGATACATTCACATACCAAATTTCAAGTCGATAGCTCCATCCGTTTCCGAGATCTCGTCTGCGCATGCGCGAAGCTGGCGTCGCACGGTCTCGGCGACCCGATAAAATTCGTATCCGGGGCAAGATACATTCACATCGATAGCTCCACCCGTTTCCGATATCTCGTCTGCGCATGCGCTGCACGGGCGCCGCACGGGCTCGCCAATACGACAAGGTCGACCGCCTGGTCAAACTACACACACCTACCAAGTTTCGTCCCGATCGGTCGAGAATCGTAGATTTGTATAAATGACAGACAGACATACATACACAGACAAACAGACAAACAAACATAGGTCTTCAAAATATATATGAGATGTAATTGTTTTTGTCATTTTTTTCGGGCAGAATCGGGGGAACAACAGACAAACAAACAGAGGTCTTCAAAATATATATGAGATGTAATTGTTTTTGTCATTTTTTTCGGACAGAATCGGGGGAACAACATTTTCAAAATCCGCTTTGGGGGAAATTTTCTAGGGTCCTTTGAAAAAAAGTCATATTTACGTGTATGGCTTTATTGTTAGATATTTCGTTCCTTGTGGAATTATTAATAAATTATTATTGTTGTCATTACAAAATCCAAAATAGCGGACAAAATGGTGTCCGGAAGTGGTAAAATTGTGCAAATTTCGCTACATTTTACCAGATAATTCTGGATAATTTCCATTTTTTTAAGAAAAAAAATATACCATGCTAATCGATATCTGATAATAATGAGCCATATCACGAGGATTTGGCCGTTCAGTCTCCATCAAATTAAAATAGATTTAAAACACAATTTCGAAGAAAAATCAATTATTATTGTAATGCCCAGGCGGGGGGGGGGGGGGGTCGGAAATATTTCCCGACACGTATGCTACTTTTTTGCCGATGACGACTTTTTGGACCCACCCATCCCCAACCCCAAATTTTTTTCCATTTCATAGAGTTTTTTCCAGCCATGTTTTGACACCCACCCCCTTGTTGTCAAGTTATTGAACGCAAAACACAAACATACAGAGAAAACCACCTACATTGAGATAAAGTGAATCTAGTAATGAACAACAGGACTGGTCTCTAGCAGTATATTCTTGACTGCAGTGGATTTTGTCCCTAGAAACATGTAGGTGGTTGAATAGTCTGCTTACCGATATAGAGCACAAATAATGGTGAGTACATTAAAATACCCCAAGCTGATCATTCAGTGTCTTGGCAAAATCATAGTAAAAACAATATAGCTGAGTGTCCAAGAAAGAAAAGAAGAAAAAAGCTTTAATTCCTCACAAAATACTGAGCTTCCAAAGTTTACAATAAAATTGTGACAAAATATGACAAACAGGATAGAGTTATTACTCTTGATTCCATTGATTCAGATTGGTCAGGATTGGTTAGGAATTTTATAACGTTCACAGTTTATCTTGTATGAATTCAGGAATTTTGTATGAGTTCAGAAAAGGCATTATGTCTATTGGACTGCTCAAGTGTAGCATGTGAGAGTAAAGCATATAATAAAAAACAAAACTACACTCATTCATGACTACATGAGATTGTGAATTATTACAATTTTCTATCTCTTATGTCACATATGAGATAATTGTGTTATCCACTCACAAGTCTAGGTATGTTACGTGTTTTTTTTTCTTTATACATCAGTGTATACATCAGTGTTTAATGTCCATGTTTGACCAGATTTGGCATTAAATTTATTTCTTTAAAGTTATCCTTATAATGAGGCTTATCTGATGTTAATTACATAGAATACTGCATGGGCGATTCAGCTGCACTAAGAATACTTTCCCTTGTCCTTAAGAGGCACAAACCAACATCCAATGGATCCAGCATGTTTAGTGTTGCTGCAGTTCCTTATTATTGATTTCTTAGTGTTACAAACCAGTACAGACTAGTAAAAATCCATAAAAGGTGTGAAGGAAAAAAAACATTTTGTCACGGAAAAAATAGCTTTGGGCTTATTTTGACACCCACCACCCCCAGCATACGTGTCGGAAATCCCCCCTGTAATGCCCAGTCGTAAATGAATTTCGAAGTACAATTGCTAGTCGCGCTCGTATCGTGCGCGACTCTGGGAGCAAATGTACGCTAAGTTTACGAAGACTGTAATGCCCAGAAGGGAATTGAACTCACCAGTGTACTGAATACTGAATACCAATAAGATGGCAGATATGAACCATTAATGCCAATTTTAGCAGAAACGAGGGCGTCAATATCGAAAATAGGGACAAAATGGCGACCGACAGCAGTAACATTTGGGCAAGTTTGGCTAAAGTTCACCAGACTGTTTCCATGATGGCATCGAAAATAAAATAAATTATATTTTCATTGATTTAAATTGTAACTAAATCTTCTCATATAATTTATCGCCAATAGTCCTATATGCCATGAGATAAGTGTCAAAAGCCACCAAACTTTTATCCAAACATATCCAATGAGTGTCCAAACCCACTTAACGAGTGTCCCAATTCATCTAAGGAGCTTAAGTCCACGCATCGGGGGTCTCAAACCACCATCTTAATTAATATAGTATACCAAACCAACATAGTCCATAGAACGGGCATCCCCAATTGCCAACCAGTGTCCCGAACCACCCAATACGCATCCCAATCGACCAAACTAGTGTCGCAAACCATCCAAATGGTGCCCAAACACGCCCTAATGAGTAATCCAAGCCATCCAATGATTGACAACATATATCATCCAGAGAATGTCCCAAATCATGCACGTGGTGTCCCAAACCTCACAACGAGCATCTCAAACCATCAAATGAGAACCCCACACCATCCCATGTGTGTCCAATAAAACCAATCAATGAGTGTTCATACCAATCCAATGGCCGTCCCATGCAACATGACGATTGCCTCAAACCACCAGGACCAAGAGTGTCTAAGAACACCCTCCTGGTGTCTAATACCAACCCATGCAGAATGTCCCACATCATCGAATGATTGTCCCAACTATTATACAAAATCATCCATCGAATATCTCAAACAACCCAGCGATTGTCTCTCGGTTTGTAAACCCATTGGATGGTTTGGAACACTCATTTGATGGTCTTAACCCTTTATTGACTTTAGCTTCTTGAAATGTTGCGAAAGTCTTGTGCCATATGGCGCATCGCATATGTAAGAAAATGCATTGGCCTAACAATACTTACCTTGGCCATGTGAGCCACGGAATTATCATAACATATGCAAGACTCCCCATGGGAGACTCGCATATATGAGAGAATGCATGGCACAGGATCATTAATGCTGTATTTGGAACATGCACTATCAGCACATCACCCATCATGAAAGGGTTAAATACTCGATGGAGAGTTTTGTACACTTGTTTGGATGTATTGAGATGAAAGTTAGTAGATGGTTTGTGGGGCACTATTTAATTGTTTGTGCCACCCATTGGAAAGTTTGAGACACCAATTGGGTGGTTTTGGACACTAGATATGCATATGGGACACACGAATGGTGGAGTGAGACACTTATTTGTCGACTGGTTCACTGTTCGGGCCGTTGATGGATTGAGACGAAAGTTGGTGGTTTGGGACACCTGTTGTATGACATATTACTCTCCTCGGATGGCCTAGGACACTAGTTTTGGTGCATATGGGACACTCTTTTCCTTTCGAACACTCGCTGGATTGTTTGGGACACTCATTTGGTGGTTTGGGACAATCATTGGATGGATTGACCCACTCTTTGTATGATTTGGATCATTCGTTGGGTGGTTAGGGACACTCATTTATGGTAGTTTGGGACAAAACCTGTGTAGTTTGGAACGTCAGTTGAATTGTTTGGGGGCACTACCATGCGCTGTGGTTTGGAACACTCGTTGCAGGTTTACAACAATAATCGGGGTAATTTAGATGGCGTGTGACACCCATTGTGTGGGCTTTGACACCAGATACATGGCTCGGGGACCATCTATGTGGGTTGGGAACCAGTTGCATATGATTTGGGACACTTCTTGGTGGTTTGGGAAACTCGTTGGGGGGATTATTTATCATGCTTTACTCGGGACAATATTTGAATTTGGGGTACCAGACGAATGGGTTGGGATACTCATAGATTGTTTTGGATACTAGATAGGTGACTCAGTATATTGTTCGGTACACTCGTTAGGTGGTTTGGGACACTCATATGATGTATTCTGAAACTAGTTGGTGGCTTTGGTGTAAACAGTATTTAATCCATATAATTCATAAAGTAATTACAACATAATAACAAGCTTAAGTTATGGTATGGATGGGATTCGACAGCAAGCTGATAGCTTATATGTGTCGTCTCCGATTACGATGTGACCGAGCCCACGTCGTGAGTATGCTTGAATTAAGTGCGATGTATTTCAGACAATTTGGTGCTCACAGTTTATTTATTTAGTTTTTGTCTCGCATCAACTCACGCAGTGTGCTCGTTCGATAGGTGTGTCGAAATTGAGTTTTATGGAATAAACGGTTTAAGTGAGACTAAGAGTTGGTATTGATAATAGTTGGTGTTAGACAAATTAATATCAGGTCAGTGGGAGAAAAGGGCAGAATAGTAATGTTTCAGATAGAGGAGAATTTAAAGATATGTGGAAAATCTTATGTAGACCGAAATATTTTGAGGAGCCGACTTTTAGCATCTGAGCCGACGACGCACCACGGTAACAGTTCACAATGAATTCGAACGCGGAATGTTTTCTTATGTGGTCAGGTTATAAGCTAGCTCATTATTGCATATATTCCGATTTTATTTGGTTATTGTGCGTGTGTGTGGTTTAACGAATGAGTCCTCGGGGTCATTACTGATTGAATTTGAATCGTTTGGTTCTTAGGATATACTTTTGTACTTCTCTGAAAATGGTTATATTATCGTCATGTAAGAGTTCAGTGGAACCACGGAGTAGCACATCGGTTGTAATGTTGCAAAGGCCAGACACTGTGGTTAGTAATGAAGATCTTTGTGAGTCATATCTTTCGCATTCGAGTAAATAATGTTCGGTATCCTCTAGCTCACCGCAAGCACACATGGGTTGGTCAGAAACAAAATTTGAATAGGTGTGGTAATTTAAGTGGCTACAGTGCAGTCTAAGTCGAGAGTGCAAAACCTGCGCATCGCGTGTGTAGGCATAATAAAACCATTTAGGGATATTGTTCATGTTAGAATTCAATGACTTTGAGAATGTCACTATTGAATCCATGGCAATCCTGCTTGTGTCAAGGTTATTCCACAAAGTGGTTGTCGAGGGAAGGAAGGATCTTCTGTGATATTCATTATCGAAAACTGGAACCATAAAACAATTGCCTTGTCTGGTGACACGTCCCGATATCTGACTGTGAGTTGGAGGTACTAAAGTTCTTAGATATATTGGTGCCTGGCCATACACCATCTTGTAGAATAGCTTCAGTTTGTATTTTTCACGTCGTGATTTTAAAGTTTCCCAACCAGTTTCTGCTAGGAGTGTCGACTTACTGACATACCTAGTGGCACCCGTTACGATGCGAGCTGCTTCATACTGTATATTTTCAATAGCATCAGATTCCTGTTGCACACAACCATCCCACACTACACAAGAATATTCAAGAACTGATCGAATCAGAGTGAAGTAACATTTTTCAAGACTAGCTCTGTCAAGATAAAATCGATATTTTCTTAGTAGGGAAATACGTTTCCAGGCAGTATTCGTCATTTCATTGATGTGGGGACCCCAGCAACCAGCTTTACTCAAAATAACACCGAGGTGCTTGTGTGAATTGACTTCCTTAATGGGCTGTTGATTCATAGTCAGAGTTGGGTGGCTTAGAGTATTGCGTTTTCGGGTACACGTTAATGCCTCTGTCTTAAGTTCATTGAATTTAACGAGCCATGTGGAGGACCATTCTTCAAGTCGTATAATATCATGTTGCATCATAATTGCCCCAGTGTTAGGGTCATCAGTTGACAGCGCAATCGAAGTGTCGTCGGCAAAAAGACGAATATTACATGTCATGTTGTCAACAATGTCGTTAATAAACACAAGCAATAGGATAGGACCCAATACTGACCCTTGGGGCACTCATGCAGTTATTTTTCCCCACGTTGATTGGCCAGAGCGTAGTATTACACGCTGTTGGCGATCGGAAAGGTATGATTTGAACCAACAGAGCATATTATCGCGAATTCCTATTGCATGAAGTTTAAAAAGTAGACCCTCGTGCCAGACTTTATCAAACGCTTTACTTATGTCAAAAAATACTAATCGAATGTCGCGCCCTTCGTCCAAAGATTTACTAATTTTGTCAAATATGTCACATAGTTGATAGGCAGTTGAGTCGGCGGGAACAAACCCGGACTGACGTTTAGTTGAATATTATTTGATTGGAGATATGCCATAAGGTGTTAATTAGCGATGCATTTTTCAAATAACTTGCTTATACAGCTTAAAAGTGAGATTGGCCGGTAATTCGCCGGATTGGTTCGGTCTCCTTTTTTATGTATTGATACAACGTTTGCGCGTTTCCATTGCGGAGGAAAGTATGATTCTCGGATAAAACGGTTGAAGATTTTGGAAAGAGGCTTACTTAAGCTTGTGCAGTTCTTTAACAGACGTGGGCTAATAAAATCAGGTCCAGATGCCTTATCAGGTTGGAGTTCTTTTATAGCATTATAAACTTCCAGCTCGGTTATATTTATATCACTGAGTGTGGTCAGATTAGGGCCATCCGGTGTTGGGGGTGGAGGTTGTTTTGTTCCATCGAGAGATGCAATGCTACAGAAGTAGCCATTTAGCACCTCGGATTTGTCTTCATCCGACGACACAACTTTGCCCTGCCAAACTAAAGGAGGCACAGTTTCAGCCCTATTTGTGGAAAGATGATTAAATGTTTTCCACCATTTGCCAGCTGTTGTATTGTGACCATTGAGGACTTCTTGCACTTTTAATAAATTAAATTGTTTAGACGATCTAACTTCGGAAATTACTTCGTTTCGAATTTTTCTATATTTACTCCACGAATCGGAGGTATTTCTTCTTTTTGCCGATTTATGAATCCTTTTTCGTTGTCTAATTAAATATTTAATCCGTGGGTTCATCCAATCGGGCTCGTCTTGCTTGCAGCTGATAAACTTGTGGGGAATATGTTTATTCATAAGCTTAGTTAGTTTGTTAGTCAAAGTGCCACATAGATCATCCAGAGGTAAGTTGTTGAATGCCTGGGTTCATTCTGATGATTTTATTTGGTTGTTAATTGTTGAGAAATCTGCTTGTTCAAACATGTATACAGTGCGTTTGTTATGTACTATCGGTCTAGTTGTTTCGCGAGTTTCAATTTTCACGTAGACCGGGACGTGGTAGCGAACTAAGTCACAAAAGAAGGGTTCTAATGTTCCACTTTCCTTTCGTGTGCAGTTACCGCTGATCAGTACAACATCTATGAGTGTTTCTGAATATTCAGTAAAATTTGTCGATTCGTATATAACTTGCTTGAGGGAGAAGTATGTTGAGATGGAGGACACTTTGGAATCTGCTGGATTAAACTGATTTTCATTCAAATCTCCACATATTATTATTCTATGGGATGGATGGGCATTTACTACAACCAATGTTCCCCTCGATTTCGTCCCAACATTGTACATTTGGTGGGCGATGAAAGGTACCGACTAGAACGTTTTTTCCATTCAATATAATTTGGATCCATAAATTTTCTAAATTACTTCTTTCCATGTCATTTCTACGTTTAAATGCTATATTGTTCTTGACATAGACAATAACACCGCCCCCTATTGTATCGGTATGAACTCTATCTCTACGTTCAGGTTCGTGGAAACCAGGTATCAACAAATCGTTTTGTTCATTTTTGGTACTAAGCCAGGACTCCGTAAAACCACACACGTCATAGTTTTGGATTTCGGTGGAAAGAACATCAAGTTTCGGGAAAATACTCTGCGCATTCAAGTGGAACACTGATAGTTCTCCGTCTGTTCCAGGTCCGGGGTTAGGCAAGATATCGCCAGAAATTAATAGCAATTGTCTGAGCCACGTGGCCGTTGTGGCAAGATCCTTAGGAGAGGAAAATATTTCTCTTGGTACCCTAGTTTTATTCATGAACATTTCGTCGGAGTTCACAATCGAAAGTATGAGTAGTACTCTTATGAGCTTGAGTTGGTTTGTTCCATTCATAGCCAAGTTTACGTAATAAATTAGAAATTTGTACACACAGTCTCTAATTGCCTTGCATAGAGCTAGGCTGGCTTCTGGGACTGAAGAGTTGTCTCTTAAAGTCATCGAACTCATAGAAGCTAGCTGTCAATCCTATGTACATATTCATACCAGTCCTTGACGAAGAGGACACCGTTAAATGTCCACGTCGAGTCGATATATGTTTCCTTCTTGAGTTTTCGACATTCGCCGGCCATCTGTGATCGTCGATTGGTCAAGTGCTCGTTTATGAACACCCGGTCATACTTTCTAGAGCCCTTCAATGTCCCTCTACCGCGATAGAACGAATTGCGTTTTTTATAGTGCTGGAATCTGACTAATATCGATCTCGGGGTTCCAGGCTTTCCTGAGCGGTGACATCTCTCGATGTCGTTAGATTCAATAACAACGCCCATTTCTTCAGCTATTTCCTGCACTATCTCCTCAACATCTTCATTTCGGTGTTCCTTAATGCCAGTGATACGTAAAGAATTCCGCATCCCATACTCCTTTAAACCATCGAGATCTGATTCCAGCTGATAGATCCGATTAACCTGCCTCTTGCTGTCCATCTCAAGTTTTTCCAACCTCGCTCGCAGTTCGGCATTGTCACCCTCAATCTTGGAAACCCTTCCCTCTAGCCTGACGTTAGCTTCAAGACATACATTCTTGAATATATTCTTCATGGACTCTTGGAACTCAGGATCTTGCAGTGCTAGTTTAAATTCCTTGATTAAGTCGGAGGGCTGTGTGGGAATTGGCTGTGTGTGAGGTCGACTATCATTTTCTTCGAACGTACTATTGTCATATGGATTTCCAAATCCAAACACGTTAGCGGAATCCGATGATGAGTTATATTCTCGTTGTTTCTTTGTATCCATTGGGGATGACAAGCTGCTGCCGTCGGACTCACGTTGTCGCTTTTCGCTTTCCGCGTTCGACATAACTAATCTGCTTCACTGTACAGTAATACGCTGGTTGTATTTGTGGAATGTGTAGTAAACAATAGATAGTTGGTGGCTTTGGAAACTTGTATGATGGCATATATACCACTACTTATCGGCTTTATATTTATTCGATATTTGAAGATTTAGTTTAAAAATTTAGTTTGAAATTAAAAAAGCACTTCAATTGTTGACTTCCGACTGCCATTTTCGTCGTCATTTTTGAAAACTCTGGTTATGGCTTACTATTATCGGATTAGGATTGGATATCATGTATGGTGGCGCAACTGGCACCTATGGTGAAAGTTACCGTTTTGTTACTTCCGGTTGCCATTTTGTCCTCCATTTTTTATTTTTTTCAGTCAAATTATGCATGAAATGACAGGCATATGCTATATGGAATCAAGAATGATGGGGTTTTGTTGTAAATGTATGCAGTGAGTGGGGTATACTCTCGGAAATGGCCACCATATTGACCGGAACATACACTGTCACCTTTTTTTGGTGAGAGTGACCCCTTCAGCAGTAGTAATAGTATAGACCAGTTTACGGATAACCAGTTTGGCTGTTGCATCATGGGATGGATTCTATCCAAACAAAAGACCATGTATGAAATGTCCCGAATATTAACATACCGGTGATACCATCAGCACGAGTAATGCGGGTATTCTCTAAACAACTGGTTGGGAACTCCTCCCCTCACGTCGTAGAAAACACAAGCTATGGTATTTCTTTTTAAATGATACGTGGAACAGCCAATTTAAAGAAATTATGTACGATCAATGCAGGCAAACAATTCCAGATAGCAAAACGATGTTGGAAAAGTGTTGGCATTACGTTGGAACCGTTGCAATGGCATTACTTTGGCAAAAATGCCAACGTTGGCCCGACTCAGTTCCAACCGTGGTTGCCAACGTATTGCCAACCGTGGTTTTCCAACGCCGGCCTGCTAACGTAATGCCAACTAAAATGCTATAGGCCTATACTAGTTGATTTTGAGGATTTACTAATGATTAAAATCCATGTTTATGCTTTGCAGGTACCCGACATGTTATCAACATGTTTATAGCATTCCCCATTGATCATATGATTAATTCTCAATATTTTCAGCGGTGGGCAATAATTACATAACATTTATGTTGGCAAATGGTTGACAAAGCAACGATGGGCCCACGTTGTTTTTCAACACTTTACCAACACAATGCCAAGTAAATTGCTAAATTGTTGTTTTTTGTGTGATTTTCTTCTGATTAAAGTCTATTTTAATGTTTGTCCAAGTATCTCTCATGTTGTCAACGTATATTGTTATGGCTTTTCCCATTGATCACATATTTATTCTTTAAAAAAAGTTGATAGAGTTATTTAACGTTGGCAGAGGTTGTCAAATCGACGTTGGGTCAACGTTGGAATACGTTGGTCAACGTTGGAATACGTTAACTGTGGCTTAACGTTGGGCCAACCACCGTGGCGGCAACGTAGATTTGCTGATGGTGCCAACGTTGGCCCTACATGCCAACGTTCTGTCAACGTTCAATAAATCACCTACGTTGGGTTTACGTTGACCCAACGCAGGAGATTTATTGGAATATTGACAGAACGCTGACCCATAGAAGTTGACCGTTGGCTAGCCAACGTTGGCCCAATGATCAACGTTGGCACCACGAGTAAAATTACATGCAGGGCTTCAAACCTCAAGTTACAACAACAGCATACATATAACAACCACTCTCGCGTTGTGTCGCTGCAGCTAATTTTAAAGAAATTTGGTACACCAGTTGACAGGGGGTGGTCAGGAAAAAATGTCCAGACACTAGGCGCTTTTTTTTATTTTTTCCGCCCTCTGGATACCAACCATCCCCTAATTTATATTTTTTCCAATTCTGAGATGGGGACCCACCTTGAAACTGCTTCAAATGACTATTTTACTTAGTAGTCCTGATCTTATCCGATCTATGTTCTGAATCATTATTATAGAAGCATTCCTACTTTTGATTTACCAATAAGGCTATAAAGTTTCAAAGAAATTCTCCAATAAATGTGGGCTGTAGGTCACGCTGATGGATTCACATTTGAAATCCAAGATGGCTGCTGGCGGCCATGTTTATTTTGAAAGTGGAGGCTCCCATCTTGAGCCCCCCCCCCCGAAGATCCATATGAAGTTTGGTGACGATTGGATGAGAAATGTGACCTGTAAGATGTGCTAAAGGATTTAGTCATATAAAGAGTAAAATCCAAGATGGCCGCTGGCAGCCATGTTTTTTTTTACAGAATTCGGTAAAAAATGGTAGGCACCCATCGAGAGGTCACACTGAGGATTCTTATGAAGTTTGGTGATGATGGGATGAGGGATAAGTTATGTAGGGTATGCTAAAGGATTTAGTGATGCAAAGAGTAAAATCCAAGATCGCTACCAGTGGCCATGTTTTTCATCGAAATCGTTCAAATTTGACAGCTCCCATCTAGAGATGATCCTAGACCCATGTACCGAATAACGTTGAAATCGGTTAAAGTTTGTTTTAACACCTTTATGTTTTATTTTATTATGGTTTTTTGAATAGCCTATTTTTATTTGTAGAGTTTACATTTATTTGAAGAATCTATTATTGTGCTATGTTTACATTTATATCAGGTTGATTAAATGATTTTTAATAGAACTATTTAAACCTGAGCCTTTCCATGTCAATGTGCATTGATAGATCCTTGATGAAAACTTTAGCAAGCTGACCTTTTTTAGTACCCATTGGTGTCATCCCTCATTGTTAACTGATGGTGAACTCAAACCCCCTACCACTTGAAGAGTTTATTTCATACCTATTACATAATAGAAGCATTCTTAAAACCTTTTGTTGCATTATTTTGCAGAAAAATGACTACAGGAAAATTTTTACAGAGCCAGGAAAAATTGTGTTAGCCGGGCTGCTGAACCACCCACCACCCCCGCCTAGTGTTCGGAAACAAATTGCAGACCCCCCCCCCCCCCCTGACACCAAATAAAATTACTTATACTTAGCGTTCTTCGAGACCATTTGACCCACATGTGCGATATTTCCCTAATTGACCCTTCCGTAGACACTGACAGCCTGTGTAATGTCCGGTAAGACATCGTCGTTTGATTAATAGCGTAGCAACAGTAATATCGGTGGATCTTCAACTTTTTTTTTAAATTAGCAAGATTATTAAGTTTCATATAAAGGATCCGTGCATCTCCTTATCGTTTGGTGAAATATTGATGATTTTATGTTTTGTTTATGCCTGATTGTGACTTTTGTGCTTTTGATTAAACATATATATTGTTCCATAGCGATCGAGGCCGCCCATATCTTTAACCCTGCGTAAAAGTCCGTATTTTATTTGCTTGTGTGACAATTTGTTTTGTTACTCCACATAGTAGGTTCTGCCTGTACATTGCCATATTCGGTTAAGATGTTTTTCAACATGCAACAAAGACGAACTGTTTATAACACATCGTAGCGGGACGAAGCCTTTATTTAGCGTCAGGCCCCTATTATTCTGGTAGTTGAGACTCGATGTTGAGTTGAAACTAGAACAAATTGTTGACAATCTGCTTTTTGGTGTCATTTTATCGGGCAGAACAATATATCCAAACTCCTCTTTGGGGGAAATTTTCTAAAGCTCGTTGAAATAGGGTCCTATCTATGGCTTTTGGGGGGGGGGTCAAAAGTCCAACAAATCATGTAAGAAAATGGTCAAATTGGAATGTTAGTCCAGGAACCAGGTCGGTCAACGTGCATCCCCAAATCTTGAACCACTCCAATGTCGTCTAAAGTTATAAGAGTGACAGACACCTGCAGCATAAAATGCATTATACTTTTTGCCATGGCACTTCATATGCCTATCATTTCATGCATAATTTGACTTCAAAAATACAAAATGTCGCCACATAATGGCGATCGGAAGTCAGCAATTGAAGTGTTTGTTTTCACTAAATCTTCTCATATAGAATAAATTAATAGACAATAAGTAGTGATATATGCAATCATATGCCACCAACTAGTCTCAGAATACAACAAATGAATGTACCACACCACATAACGAGTATACCGAGCCATATACAGAGTTATAAACGACTCACATAATATCCAAAACCAACCTGTGAGTATCCCAGGTCCATAGCTAGATATTGTCCCAAACCATCGGAAGGGTGTCCCAATCCACACGAGTTTCCTAAACCTAAACCACACAGGTGGTGTCCCAAACTATATGTAACTGGTATCTCAACCCACACAGATTGTCCATAAAATCATGCATCTGGTGACCCAATCCACCCAATGAGTTTCACAAACTACCCAATGGGTGACTCAATCCACCCGATCAGTGTCCCAACGTATTTACGAATGTTCCAAACCACAGTGGTAGTAACACACACTATGCAACGGGTGTTTCAAACAACACATGTTGTGTCACAAACCATCCGACATGACAGTGTCTCAAACTACTCAATGAGTGTCCCTAACCATTTAAATGAGTGCTCCAACCCATACAACGAGCACAACAAAACGAGTGTGTCAAAGCATATACAGCGGGTGTCCAATACCACACCCAGAGTATCAATTATAGGCATCCAATATGGACCTCGTGCCACACAACTAGTGTCCCAAGCTATCCGGGTAGTGTTCTATGTCATAATACGGGTGTCCCATACCGCCAAATGTCTTCTCGGTCCATTAACCCTTTACCCAACAGAACGGCCCTGTGCCAATGCATTCTCTTATATATGCGAGTCGACCATAGGTCGCCTCGCATATATAAGAGAATGCATTGGCATTATAAAATTGTTAAAGAATGTAAGAAAAAATGGTAAAAAGTGTTTTTTAGGCCAATGCATTCTCTTATATATGCGAGGCGACCTATGGTCGACTCGCATATATAAGAGAATGCATTGGCACAGGGCATAACTGTAACTATCACAATGTGGTCAAGGAGCCGGTTCCAATGATATCCATATTTGTATGGTTCTATTGAGACAGACCGAAGATATTTTAGGCTGTTGAAGCTTTATTTGGCCGGTTTTTGGCCGGTTTGTTGGGGTAAAGGGTTAAACTTGTGTCCCAAACGGCACAACCAGTGACCCAATCGACGAATCAATGTCTCAAATCCACCAACTGGTGTCTCAAATCCATAGCGAGTATCCCAAACCACCCAATTGGTGTCCCAAATCTCACAATCGGTGTTCCAAACCACCCAATATATAGGTGTGCCAAATTACCAGATGAGTGTCCCTAACCATCCAATGAGTGTTCAGAACAATACGAGTGTGTCAAAACATCCGGTGAGTGCCCCAAATCACATGAGTGTCCGACCCATCCAGCGGGTGTCCGAAACCGCATATATAGTATCAAATAGGCAACCAGTATGTACCTCGTGCTACACAACTAGTGTCCGAATCCATCCGGATAGTGTCCTGTCATACGACCGGAGACATAAACCACCCAACTGTCGTTTCAATGCATTCAACTGGTGTCCCAATCAGTGACCCAAAAATTGACCAATCATTGTCCCAACAGCCACCAACTGGTGTCCCAAATCCTTCCAATTGATGCCCCGGTCCACCCAACGCGTGTCACAAACCACCCGGCGTGTGACCCAAACCATATCAATAGTATCATAAACCATCCAATGAATTCCCAATCCATCCAATTGGCGTCACAAACCATCTACTAACTGTCATCTCAATACATTAAAATAGTGTATAAGCCCTACATCGAGTATTTAAGACCATCAGATGAGTGTTCCAAACCAACCAATGAGTTTACCAAACGATGGGACACTCTCTGTGGTGGTTTGATAACGAACCAAAGCCGGACGCTTTGGGTCGTATATAGACTATATCTGATTTTGTGACGTCACCAATTATTATCTAATAACGAACCAAAGCCGGACGCTTTGGGTCGTATATAGACTATGTCTGATTTTGTGACATCACCAATTATTATCTAATATATACGACACTGCTGTTTTGAATTTTTGCGAGCACTTTTGTTGCACAGTAGATCGGTGGGCTTAAAGCATTAATGTCGTACTCTGAAATAAACGTGTGCGTCTTTCAATGGCCGCGGCGTTCCAAAATGAGGGGAGTTACTATCGGAATTATGCACAGTGAAGTTCATGCGTAGCCGCGGTTTACATTTTATTGAGAACATAATTATAACATAATATGGACTGGCAAATATTTGCATTGGAGTTGCCTAAAATATAAATGTCGCGTGCAATGGGAAAATCTCAATCACCCTGGCTGGGCTGGAGACAATACTGGAATCGAAATAGAAATTCGTGATGCAAGCAAACGTTATTATATCGCGTTTAAATTATCCTAATAGTACATAGTACATACGTGAATCTCATAATCCTCAGATATCCTTCTATTTTCATGAATCGACAAGAAACACATACTTATGAACAAAGCAGAAGATACATTCAGGTTATCGCAAATTCGGTCAATGGTGAAAGCTACATCATGACGTTGTTCGTCGAGTTTCGATGAAAACGACATGATGACATTTTATGAATGAAATGAACATGATGAAATCGACAAGCTGCTTCGTATAGTACGCATATCAATCTGATTGCGCACTCAGCGTCAATAATATAATGCTTAAATTCAGTATAAAATACTCCCATCTAGACAACAACCAACAGTCTTTTGAATACTTTCAGTTTGATGTGGTTGGTAGTTTATATTCTCTAATAATTTGTACAAAAGGAACGGCTTTTAAAAGTTTTTTATTTAGGTTTTAAGTCTGAGTCGGTGAGCTCGTAGTCTGTTTGCATTGTGCATGTCTGATTTATCACATGCATTGATGTATGATATGATTGACCTAATTTATACACGAAATTGCTATATGACCCAGTGCCCCACTCTGTCGATGAACACTTGTGCGTGTCTTGAGTGTAATATATCATAATCGCACCACGATATATAAGGCCTAAGTTAATCTTATTTTATGGGAATACGCATCTGTGAAGTTATTTTATGGGATTAAAAAAGACACAGATATATCCTAGCATATGCGTGTGTTTTAGCTGTGGTTCGTTAATTACGCCAGCGTATGGTCATATTACACCAATTGTATGTTTTCTTAGACACTCCTGTGAAAAAAGTCCTGTTAGTTTGAGGCAATCGTCGCATGACTAGGGACACTCATTGGATGGTTTGGGTCACGCATTGGGTGGATTTGGACACGATTTTGATGGTTTGATACACCAGTTGGGTGGATTGGGTGGTCTGGGACACTAGTTGGTTGCTATGGGACGCCAGTTCTATGAACTGGGACACGCATCGGTTAGTTTGGTATATACTATAAAGATGGTGGTTCGAGACACCCGTTGCGTGGTTTTTAAGCTCCTTAGATGCAGGGTTCGCGCTGGCCCAAAATTCCCAGGTGCCAAAACTGTTGCCAATTGCATTATTTTTAGAGCCACTTTATACTTTCTGTTGCCACTTTTTTCCGACCAATATTTTTTGGTGCCACTTTTGAATTTGGTTCAACAAACAAGCAATTACCTATGATATGTATATATTTATTTATTTACTCCCCGTTGTACATAGCATGATATTTAAATCTAATTTGAAACATAGTACATATACCTTTGGTTAGCTCGTGTTTCAGAATAAGATCTTTTTTCATGATACTACAACCATATACGAACATGTTGGTAACATTCGCAGCACGGCATGTTGAACAGAACATAACATTTTTGTCTTCATCGAATGATTGCCATTCGCGAGATATTTTCCACTCATTTCGGAATTTTCGTTTTGGCGAACTTGCAACTTTTTGTGGCAACACCTGTTAAACTCACCTGTTGTCGATTACTACAGGCTGATTAGGGCGCCTCTTCCTGATAACTTTCGGATTTGTGATGGTTATATTTGGTACATTATACAGCATTTATTGGTATATTTTGTGAATAAATGGTATTCATGGCATTTATACGTGGACTTACATACACAAACATTATGATAGACCAATGGAATACTAGGGAATGTGATATGACAAATAATTTCTCAATATATACTGAAACATGTTTGTTCTATACGCGTAATGTGCCAAGTATGAAAAATTATTAATTGTTATTATAACATGGAACACTTTTCGATACCAGTATGGTGCATCTTCGAAAAAGTACAAAAACTGACTACACCGGATGAAAACATACAAGGCCTCGAATTTTCATCGAAATAGGGAAATGTTATGGTACACCATCGATAAATTGATAGATCGTGTGTCTATTGTGAAGAGATATATTATAATAACATTGAATATTTATTATGTGTTACTTATCCAGCTTGACAAGAACAGTGAATATCCGAAATTATCGAAAAATTTATCTCAAATTCAACGCCATGTGCAGGTTCATTTTTCCTCATGCTACAGTGGCATTTTGCCCCGATAAATAGTTTGTCGCCGCAAATAAACATTGAAACTGAATGTATGTAGCCTTCACTAAAGTACTTGTATTCTTGTTGTCGCGATTTCAATGAAGTACTAGTCGAATTGAAGAACAATCCAGCGAAGTCTGGTGGTAAGTCCACCAAATTTGAAACACGTCGTTCCTTGTGGCCAGACATATCGCGCGTGTAATGTCTGACCCGCTATACTCCAGTCTGGCAATTTATATGGCAGGCGTGGTTATCCCCGCTGGGCAGTAAAGTGAATTGCCAAATGCCAAAAAGCTAGGTGCCACTTTTTGTAGCCAATCGGGATGTTTTTGGAGCCATTTCATTTTTTTTATAGCAATTTGCTAAATTGGCAATAGGCAGCGCGAACCTTGCTTAGATGGTTTTGGACACTCGTTAATGTGGTTTGGACACCGATTCAATTTATTTGGATACTATAGTTTGATCGCTATGGACACTCATCTGGTGGCATATATGAATATTGGCTATAAATTATATACGATATGGGAAGATTTAGTCCGCGATAAATGAGTATATTTAAATTTTTGACAAGGACAAATTTCACGATATATATTATATAGCTCACTATTATCGGATTATGATCGGGTGAGAGATTCGAACATATGGTCACCGATGGAAAGAAGAAAACAAAAACCACAGGGCATATAGGCATGTGTGGACTGGTACAGTTAGACATCATTTACGGTGATGCAACTATAGCTATGTACGCCAATAGGTTTCGTCTTTATGAAAACAATTTGGTTAACTTTGACAAAAATTTCACAATTTTACTAATTTCGGTCGCCATTTTGTTCATATTTTGGAAAGTGATGTCCTCTTTTCTGCTAATATTGGCACTATATAGTGGTTCATATCTGGCATCTAACTATTATTCAGTACACTGGTGTGTTCGTTTCTGGATATTCTCGGCATTAAAATAATAATTAATTCTTTACGTAATCTAGCATATTTCGAATTTGAGGGACACTGAAGGGCCAAATCCTCGTGATATGTCTCACAATTATCAGATAGTGATTTACCATGGTATATGTTGGCACACATGGCCATTTAAACCAATAACTTTCTTATCAATGGCAACGATCTGGTTAAATTTAACGAAAATTGTCCACTTCCGGTAGCCATTTTGTATACCATTTTGGACTTTGATACTCGAAATGACATATGTCAGTGATGACAATAATAATTTGTTTTTGTTGCATGTTTCTGCCACATGTGTAACTTAATTTTAAATACCGATGCATGGAGTGTTCGTATTCATGATGAACGGACAATTTGACATAAAAGCCATAAATAGGAACTTCTTTTTTCAAAGAGCCCTAGAGATAGGATATGTTGTTCCCCACATTCTGTCGGACAAAACGACACCAAAACAGCATGCCAACAATTTGTGCTATGCGTCAACGACCAGACTTATATCACCAAAAAGCGCAGAAAGTGTCAGGTTTTAAAAAGTAATATACTATACGATTCGGGCGGCTGGTTCGATTTGGGACAAGGACCAGTCTAATGCAAATTCCACAACAGCGGTCTAAGTGTCTACTTCATATAGAAAGCACATTTTAACAAGAAAACCATAATCAGAAATGGTAACGCCCTCAAGATCATATTATTAGCCATAAATATAAATTATAATATAAAATATATTGGTTACATGAATGCACGGCCTCAGAATTCCGTTAAAACAACTAATCCTTCAAATTATTACAAAAAACTACGGCTTATTACTGCAGGGTTATCATTCACCACACCAGAAAGCTTCTAAATTCGAATAAAAAATCGGAGGCATTGTGTTCCCGCCAAGAGTGCATGGCCCAGCAATTGTTCATACCTAAACATCGAAAGCAATTAACGCGGTCATAATAGTTACATACTCCAACTATAAGACACCCAGCGAATACACACCCCACGAAAACCCGAAAATGTGTTGTCCTACGAGAAATCCCATCGCAAAAGCTCAACTTGACACGGCCAGATTGGCCTTCCTTCAATATCCTAAAATAATAAAGCTTCTCAAATCATCGGCATAGTCAACAGAACTTTCACGAACTTGGACATCGACACTTTCTAATCGCTCTATACATAAGCATGGTCAGACCTATCATCGAATACTGTAACTCTGCATGGAGTCCACATCACAAATATCAAAGCATTGTGCTAGATCTAATCGAGGTATATAAACTGTTGAATGGTCATTACAATATCAATGCCTGTGACCTATTAGAAAGACATTCATCAGGAAGAACAAGAGGACATAATAAAAAGCTACATATGCCCATTATTAACAAGGCCATATATAGGAAAATATTTCTTCACGCAGAGGGTGGTAAATAGCTGGAACTCTCTACAAGACTTCGCAGTTGAACCCAAATGTCGCCATAAAACTCATTATAATATTTGAATTGGAATCGAGGTTTTAACCCTTCCATTCGAAGGGGTCACGCCTATCGTAAATGAACGGCGTCATTAAAAGCTTGGTCGAAGGTACGTGTCGAAACAGTACTTTAATGCAATCAACACATGTTAAAGACTTAAAGTAGATCTTCATGTTCATCTGGCCACTTTGTGGCTAAGATAACAAGGCCGACCAAGTCAAACATAGTGTAACGTGAAGATCACCCAGCATCTTAACAATTATAATACTAATTTTTTTCAGGAGACAAACATTTGTTTTTCATAATATATAGTACCTATATATCTAACGCAGTAATGATCGATAAGAACTTCCATAAATAATCCTATTTGTGCATTCAAATATATTACATAGCTTAACGCTTATCTTAACACAAGTACAATTGCTAGTAGCACACTATTTAACAGATGTCATTCTTTGATTTGAATGTGTATGAATCAAATAAATAATAGGGAGGTTCAGATCGAGCGCTTATAACTTCGAACTTCGGGCGGTGCCGGCTACCGGTGTCCGGGTGATGCATGTGATCGCCAGAACTATACGAATAGTCATATTGACAAATAAATAACTGATGGCATGCGTTGTCTGGTCATTGTTGGCTGGCGGCGACTGGGTTTGTGGTGTGATGGTCCTGGTATGAACCTCCCTAAAATAATATTGAAATGAATATATTATCTGATAACATTTACAGAGAAGCGTATGGGGGCGTGGCTGACACCTAACGTCCAATGGCAAATAATAGATTTCCCCTAGTTATATATAGTGGTTTCATCGAGTCTGGTTGACAATATAATATTATTGTATTATCCTGAACTACATCTCCTTATATAAGTTTCGATAACAATTTATGGATTAATTTGTTGGACCTTAATAACTGATTGGGATTGAGTGTAACAGATTGTAATTTGGAGTTGAAATGGATTATGTAGATAGTAACTGTTGCAGTGACCATCCCATACGTTTCAAAAATACTTTATATATACAAATTCATTTATATGTGTATATGTGTGTATTCGGAAAGAATGTGATTGTATATGTTAAAATGTGACAAATGTATCCCAGATATAGAACGTAAACCGAACAAAAGGTGTAGATGGAAGAAAATTTGAAGTCGTTTTGCCGGAAATATATTAGCTACCAAAAACTGCCTGCTATCACCCCCTTAGGTCCTTTGGGCCACACCAGCATCATGCTATTGGGATTGATCGTGTATAGCCCAAGACTTGCCCTTAATATGTCTGATTCTTGGATACGGATTTTTATTCCGTGTTCATATTGTAATGATTAGTCTGGAAACATATATAGGGCAAGAATTGGGTCGTACTACGGTAGAGCTTTCAAGGGGACAAGAGACAAACCATTAAGCCCATTGGCATCTTTGAATTTACTTTCATATATTACATTAAGGGCGCGAGGTATATCTCAGGAAATTGCGTTTTTGACAGTTGTAATGCACTTTATGCTTGATCTCAATTGCACACTGCCTTACCAAATTGCGTATAAATTTGAAATGATGTCGGAAAACTCAGGCATAACTGAAAGTATCGTGCGAAATACTATTGTTTTTGCATTGCATCTAAAACAACTATTAAAAACTAAATATTCCAAAATGAAAAATAAAACATATAGGGCGTTACTTCAGAAATACATGCGAAGGAAACATCGCGATGTTACAAATAGTATAACAAATCTTTCCAGAACTATTGCACTTACCATAATTGGATTAATAAGGCGAGCATTTGATATAAAAATTAATCCAGGTCCTACCGCAGATAACTATGAACATACATTCTCCATTATGTGTTTGAATATACAAAGTTTGCTTCCAAAATTAGACGTTGTGGCGATAGAAGCATCTAGTTGCGATATTGTCTCATTCACTGAAACCTGGCTCACTGAACAAACTTCGAATGCAGAACTGAGCATACTCGGGTTCCATGCCCCAGAGAGATTAAAGGTACTCAATCCGATAAAACTCCTCTCAATTACTATTTCAATGGATTCGGGGGTCAAAAATATTTGATTCGAGTCGAGGAAGTCACCCATCAAAGCTCAGATTTGTTAGATATCGATTTTAGAAATCTATTATTTTTCATTATCGGGAATTCTTTCTGGCCCAGAAGACAGTGAAAATTTCGTTATTATTACCACTTTATTATAGAGTTATCCATCCTTGTCTGTTTGAATAGAGTTTTGGCGTAAAATCTCGAGCAGGTTACCAAATTGACGGCAGTTATTAGTACTCATCTCGAGCAAATAACAAATTTCAAAAATCAATATCTAATAACTCTGAGCTTTGTTTGATGGGTTCCTCGACTCGAATCAAATATTGTTTACCCCCAAAGCCAAAGAAATAGTAATATAGGACCCTCTGATCGGATTGTTGTTGTTGGAATCTGTTGAGATGGGGACCCTCTTTACGGATTGAGTACCTTTAAATAGACCCACATTAGGATGAGGAGTGGCTGTGTATATAAAGGATTCGTACTATTTTAGGAGACGTGCTGATCTAGAAACTCCGGAAATCGAATGTATCTGGGTGGAAGTCATGCTTTCGTCGTCAACAAAGTTTCTACTTGGTACATTATATAAACCTCCAAATCTACCAGTAGATACATGGGATAAAATATATTCAAATATAGATATGGCCCTTGGAGACAAGGACAATTTGTTAAACATAGCGAAGATATTGACCCTTTCTTCTCAGATTTGACTCGATTTCACTGTCCAATAGTGATGTATTTGAATTTTCGTATAGAGAAATCGAGTGGAATCGTAAAAAGGAAGGTATGGGACTACTCAAGAGCAGATTATAATGCAATGAATGCCGAATTTGAAAATTGGAATTACAAGAGAGAACTATCTAATACCCCATACATCGAATTAGCGAATATATTGACAAATAAAATAAATGAAATAACATTGCAATATATACCAAACAAACAAGTAACTACTCGCCAAAATGAAAAAGAATGGATGAATAACGAAATCCGTGGTATGATAAGGCAGAGAAAACGATTATACAAGGCAGCCAAACGGAAATGTTCTCATGATGCTTGGGCAAAATATAAATCACAACGAAATTCTGTTATTTCGGCTATCAGACGGGCCAAACAATCTTATTGCGCCAAAACCCAAAGTATATTGGGAAGTTGCTTCACTGAATCCTCACTTTGGTGGAAAACTTTGAATAAATTAATGAAACCGGAACCTAAGCCTATACCAGCACTCATATTTAACGATGAATTGATAAATGACAACTTACAAAAGGCCAACACCTTCAACAAATACTTTTGTTCTATATCGTCATTGCCAAACGAAAGGGAGATAGAGTTACCTCGCTTTGACCAGTTAACAGAAAGCGAACTAAGTGACATAGAAATCGACGACGAACTTGTTCACAAATGCCTACGGTCAATTAAGACGTCAAAAGCCTCCGGTTATGATGGCATAAGCCCAAAAGTATTGAAAAACTGTGCCTCTTCTTTAACTGCACCATTAAGATTTATTTTTAATATTTTTTTAAAACATGCATACTTTCCCATTGAGTGGAAGAAGGCAAATGTATGTCCAATCTTTAAAAAAGATGACCCTTGTATACCGTCAAACTATCGCCCTGTTTCTCTTCTGAGTTGTCTCTCTAAAATCTTTGAAAAATGCATATACCGTCGTCTGTCAGACTATTTGCGTGAACACAAATTGTTGTCCGATCTGCAATCAGGGTTTACTCCCAACGACAGTACTGTGTTTCAATTAATCGACATATACCACTATATCATATCATCACTAGATGAGGGGAAAGAAATAAGATATGTCTTTTGCGATATTAGTAAAGCTTTTGATAAGGTCTGGCATCGAGGACTGCTCTTTAAATTGAAAAGAATGAGAATAACAGGAAATATGTATAAACTTCTTGAGAATTACTTGGAATCTAGAGAGCAGAGAGTTACAATCAATGGGGTGAGCTCTAATTGGATGCCTGTTTCAGCTGGAGTCCCCCAGGGGTCCTTACTCGGCCCTCTGCTATTTTTGGTCTACATAAATGATATTGTTGGAGGGGTAACTAGCAATATTCGCCTATTTGCGGATGATACTTCCCTTTTTCTTGCCGTTGAAGACCCCACCCTTGCTGCCAACGTAATGAACCAAGATATACAGCGAATATATGAATGGTCGCAAATCTGGGCCGTTAAATTTAATCCATTGAAAACAGAGTCTATCTTAGTATCACGGAAGAATATTATTGAAGATCATCCACCCCTTAGGATGACCCTTGTATACCGTCAAACAAGGATGGCAGGTGAAGATATCATAGAGGTGACTGAACATAAGCATCTAGGACTGACATTTAACGATGAAGGGAAGTGGAAAAATCACATCGAAGATATTGAAGAGCGAGCCTCACAACGATTATACATACTTAGGAAGAATAAATATGCCCTAGATAGGAGAACATTAGAACGAATTTATCTATCATTTATACGCCCCGTCTTGGAATATGCTTCCCATGTGTGGGACAATTGCACGGCTGAAGAATCACAATTATTAGAAGATATACAATATGAAGCAGCACGTATAATAACTGGGGCTACTAGGAGTTGTAATAGGGATGAATTATTGGTAGAAATTGGATGGCAGAAACTATCGAAAAGGAGAGAAAAATCAAAACTTGCTCAATTCTATAAAATGACGAGAAAATCAACCCCACAATATCTATATAACTATGTCCCAAGGGATTCAACAACTTCAAGTGGATACCCATTCAGGCACGATAACTTAAGACGTCCCTTTTGCTTTTCTACCTCTTTACAAAAATCATTCATACCACATGCTATTAAACTTTGGAATGAATTATCAGACGAAGCGAAAATGTGCGAAACGGTTTCCGAATTTAAACAATTCCTGAATAAAGATTGTATAGAACCTCCACAATTCTACGAGTATGCATATACACGGCAAAGTCAAGTAATCCACTGTCGAAAACGTCTCGAATGCAGTAATCTGAATGATCACTTGCACCAAAATCACTTACAGGATAATTCCGATTGTACTTATTGTGGCCTGACAGAGACTACTGAACATTTCTTCTTATACTGTCGAAAGTTCACGAACGAACGAACGATATGCTTCCAAGGTCTTTACAACAGACCATGTTTAAATGATCTTATTAAAGGATCTCAGTCATTAACAATAGATCAAAACATCGATATCTTCGCAAGAGTACAGAATTATATTCTACTTACAAAAAGATTCGCGACTAACTGAGAGAAAACAAACTATGCTATCAACAATGCGGCAACCGTTGTCTCCTTGAACGGGTTGATGGGGGCCATATGGGCGCTGAGGGGTGGGCAGGCAGGAAGCTATATATATCCATTATTAATTCGCAGTCAACATAACTCATTTAGATATTAATGATAAACCAGTTATCACCCATGTGAATATCCAATGGGGAAATGACAAATATAAGCTTACAAAGCTTACTGTCAGATCCTTTTCTCATCTCTTATATGCTGGGACACACGTGTTAACATTTTGTAATAAATATATGTGTTGTAATTAAAATTGTATATGTATGTACACACTTGCTATTGAGAATAAAATATTGTTTACACTAAGACTTCGCCGCTGAGGCTCCAACACTCGATCAATTCAAAATATAGTTACATAGACTCATTCTTCTATTATATAAAATACGAGTTCGACGACAAGTAATATCTTCAAGTGACTCACACGTAAATATCGAATGATGATGATCGATGATGATGATTATGATATGATTGATAGAACAAACCAATATTATGATGATCGTGTCGTTATTTGTTTAAAATACGTATCAATTGACATATGCGCACCCGTTCCCTAATTAAAATCAACATATTTCGACAATATTAGGGGAACTCCGCGAATTTGGGGAACTCCGCAAATAGCGACCTACTGCGAATTGTCACAACCGGAAAAACCCATTATCTATTTATAAAATGCCCAGCGAACCACAGCTTTCTAAAATATGTAGAACAGTATACACGGGGGCGATAACATGCAACATAGTTCGTGTCTCTTTAATTGCGCGCACTCAATAGACTATATACATGTAGTCTACACAATTCTGAAAACGTAGTAACTAGCTGTTGGTTGGGTTCCCCCCTATATGTCACAAGCCACAAGTTTGGGCCAATAAGAAAATGAGATTTACCCTCGATGAAATTTTTTATTTTTGATTCAATTCATTTGTCCGAACTGACACAAGTTTTCCTACAAAGGTGGGAGGGGGTGAACGTATACATTCATTAATACACGTTAGTGAATGGCGCAATCTAATTGAGAGACCCAGACTATTCAACAGTACGCGTTCGATAGTCTTAAACTAATATAGCAGCGAATCCCGTTACATTAAACGTATACTTATGGGTACATTCATAGTGTCATTGTGTATTATAGAAATTCACTAAATGCATTCAACCTTTTCCACATTAGTTGCGACAGTTGGACGAATTAACGCCATGCATGCACATCTGCAAACTTGGGTTATTTCCATCATCGCGAGTCCGCGACGATGGCGTCCAAGATGGCCGTCATTATAAATATGCTGTGATCAGTGTATGGTATGTTCTCGAGGAGATTCAAAATTCTGAGGCAGCAATTACACACTGGACTATTGTATCACACGCCTGTTTTTGTGCATCGCAGGCTAACTCTGCTAACATGTTCTAACTGGCTGGCATTGTGGCCACATGCACGTATCGATATTTCTCACTGCCTGCACGCGAAACCGATTATGTTCGTCATTGACATCCACAGAATGGATGGCATTTTTGCTTAAATTTTACTGCATCGATAGCAGGGCTTGACTGATGTCGCCAACTAACCCATCAATAATTAAATATCACCACATTAACTATTTATGTACAGAAGTTAACATGTCATATAGCCAGAAACTATTTATGAAGATTGAATACCGATTGTTTCTAGTATAGTATTCATATCTTTATCGTGAAACCAACGGGTCGCATACAGTTAGTAGTCACCACAATGATCGATAATGATCAATATGCGTGGAGTGGAATTGAGACTTGGGGGGGGGGGTAAAATGTTCGATGTGGTATGTGAAAATTCAATTTAATTCACTCTATGAATGATAAATTAGACATTATAATAACAGTAAACTCATGTACCCAAATTTAAATAAATAATAAAAAAACAAACACATGCACTCACGCATAAAAATATCACAATCTTCCCCACAGATATAACATTATGGACTAAAGCAAATATATATTTGTATTCAAGATGTAAAATCAGACTCACGATGAGCCAACATAGTGTAATTGAAGTACTGTTAACCTGGCTGGCTTATAAGTCAACAGTGGTGTAACACAGTTGCCGTATATAATTAAATGTAAGCATCTTGTCTCAAACTCATTCTTTTTATCACGAAAAAAAAAACCAAACATCAAAAGAAAAGAAATAAAAACACACACACGCGCAACAAACACATATTGTTATGTCGGCTATCACCGACGAAGTCCTGTTTAGCTTCTTATTTCTTCGGCACATATTTGTTTCGTTCTTGTGAGAAGTTATTTCCCATTATTTTCATCGTTTACCATGAAAACGACGACTTGTATCCTGAGGTACACATTGCAATATATCGGAAGCAACGTCTATCAACATGACCCCAACAACAAAGTCAGAACTGTCATATATTACCATGACGGATAGCAACCTGCCGTTTCCTGAATTCCATGAATCCACGTATTAATCCAGGTCGCGATCTATGCGAGAATCTGCTTTTCCGTGGCTCAACTTATTTCCAAAGGCACTGTTCATATTTGTGCGTATTTATGCGTCCACTCCTTTGCAGTTCTATCGTACTTTTTCCTGTCATTGTTATACATTTTAGCAATCTCTGGTACAAGTGGATCCGCTGGGTTAGGGTCTGCTAGCAATGACATTATCGACAGCAAAACTGCAAAGTAACGCAACAGACATATCTTAATAATTATGCAGACACATTTATTTAACCTTTCGCGCTCAACCATAACTCTGAACCTTTCATATACCACTGGACCAATATGGCTTCTTGTCATACATATGACACGTGTACATTATATATGGCAAAACACAAAGAAAATAGAAAGTGGGTCGGTCAGCTGCAGGCATAGGTTATATATTAGAAGCCAGTAACATCCAGTATAGCGTGTCATTGTGAATCAATTTGATATGGACTCTATGCCATCAATATGTCAACAAATTTTTCTGCAGAGAACCTGTAAGTAGGCTGGTACGACATGGTTTTATTTTCGTATTACATTTTGTTATTTCTTTTCCGACATGAGACAACATCACCAAAATGTATATACCTAATGTATAGCCAGTCGCAGGAAGTTAATATGGCTTGCATTTATGCCACAGAAAGAACACAAAGGCCAGTACAGTTGCATGACTCACAGCTAGGTTTTGGATGGTGACGAAAATGGATTTATAGCCAAAAATTATCTAGAAGTTAGTCCAATTACATGTGCAGACACGACAATCGACCAATCAAGTTTATGCGTGCCGAATCGTATACAAACGAAAAATAAAGAAACCCAATAATCCGTCACGTTACATAATATACAGATACATTGTCGGTTTTGATATATATATCTAGTATATATTGTGCCTTACCCTTTGATGCAGTCAGCGCCGGTGACCATCGTGTCCTCAAGGTGTCCAAACAAATATTTCCGTTACTGTTTATGTTCGGGTGGTATATCCTCGTATGAAACTGTACCTGCAATTCGGAAATTTAGGTTATTAGCCTATACTTGCGTGAGCGTTTGTATATGCCATTGTGAATTATTTTAGACTCGTTAACGTTTTATATACATTCAGTATAGCAACATCAACGAATAGTTAATTCACGAGAATATACTATAAAGCATCTATTTTACTATAGTATGTGAATTTTAATTTATTAAAGCATGTTGGCATAATTTGACGATACGACGGTTTTATCCAAGGTGACAATCTTTCAAAGATTGACTCGTGCATAATAACGTGGAGTTGTTATAAAATATACATGAATTCGCGAGATGCTATGAACATTGGTGGTTGAAATGTATAGTCGAAAGTGAATGCAAACTCTCTTCAAATCGTAAGTTCCATTTTATTCGGACAAGAATGGAATTCATTTTGTGACTGATTTAGGGTATTTACACCAGTCATCTATAATTCTCATATCTTCAAAGTTTGATTTTGAGAACATTGCGTATGAAATTATACTCACTTTTGGTGGCTTGAATGGATAATCTGCTGGGAAATATATTGACAGGAAGAATACACCATTCTCGTATGGAGTATCTTGCTGGAAATGAAGAACAAAAACATGATAAGGACATAGATACAATAATGTAGATATATATAGGGGAATCGAATAGATCATACCATCAATATCCACTCGAGCTATGCACGTATATAGATCATATTCCACAAATTCAAAACCCGGGAACATGTTGATGTTTAGATCTGTTCTGACGGGGAACTTTATAACATTTAATAAATAACGCAGGTAAGATATTTCTTTGTTAATACATGTTCCTTAATAATCTATTTTCCAGTAATGTGTGGTCCCAGGCCAGTTCGAGATTACATGTTTAGGCGAAGTTTGCGAGTCGATTTGTGCTGCAAAGTCTAGATTTTCAACGGAAGGGGAATAACTCTATATCTTAGTTTGAATTATGTTGCAGTATGGGAGCGAGAATGGGAAATGGTTCTATGATTTCAGCTATTTGCTATTACCCTATAGGCACCTTCTGAGAAACAGACGTTCCAAATGGTGATGAACTATAATATTTTAATAATATTTGATGTCATAGATTGTTATTAAAACCGTATATCATGGTACGGTACTATATAAACAAAATTGCTGACTCGAAAATTAAATGGGCCTTAAAAACATAATAATATTCGTTGGCACTTATACCAAGTATATACATGTATAGGTCTAGTTTTTATGTCATATTTGCTTTTCAATATTTTTTTTCTAAACCCATAAAAAGTTTACAAGTATGACAACTTACCGGGCCATTAATTGTTGCCGTCCAATGGTAAACTGGAAATAAAGAAAACATTCGTGAGTATAGAATCCATGAAGCAAATCAGATCAATATCGAAGAATTCAAGTTTAGTGTAGAGTTATCACGCTTATTCTCAATGTGGACTATCTATGTGGTTTTATGTTTACTGACTCCTGATATATTACTTGGTTTGGACTGGTTTCCACATACATCCAGATATTTAAATTGTTCAAATCGGATATCGTTTGTTGTAGTAACTGTTGTCGCGCTAAATTACGGTGCGAAATGGACATAATGAAAACAATCTATGGGGCAAAACCTGAACTAATATTAACCCTTTCTGTTCTAAATATACTCATTGACAATTAGTTATCCCTTAAGAAATGTTCAGACAATAAGGTTCTTTGTTGAACTTTTTATCTGAACATGCAGTTCCCTATATATAATAAGTATAAGACTCCTTCTGTACTTGTATCTACCGTTTACGGTTATTTTTCCCGAAAACCATTCCAAATGAATAATAGACCATTACAATGTATTTTTTTTTATAACTGCGTGGGAGAATCCATTTAGTATATACGAAAAGGGTTATAGTCCAGTGCATTTATGAGAAAAAAGTGCCAAACCTCAAACTAATTGCAACACAATGTTTCTTAGCAGGATTATGTCTATTAACCAATTATAAACAACATACTAAAAATCAAAAAGGATCAAGAAAGGCGAAATTGGTAAATTTTGTGAAATAAATTTGGTAAAATTTGGTAAAAGACTCAATGTATAGCTTTTCAAGGATGTTTATAAAAAACTTCATTTCACATGTCCTTTCATTTATATATCCATGTTGTTGAGTACACAATCATGATTACAGAATAGAAAACATTTTCCAGAGTATTTTTTTAGTTATGTGCCTCTAAATTTGGGAGTTTGTCTACTTTCGGAGCCTCAATTTCCAAGAATTAGCTAAAATCCATATTATAGGTGTCTAGTATTTCAAAACCTAGACAAAAATGAAGGGATATCTTGCTGTTGTATTAGTTTCCTCACTATATTGTGCACAAAAAATGATTACTTCATGCATCTATCGAGAAGACAAAAATGTTCTTAAACAAAATGTGTGTCCCATTGTATGGACTTTGCCAAATTTGCCTTGTGACACAGAACTGGTGTGATGAAATACCATAGTTGAGGTCATGCAACTCAATAAATTGATATCCATATGCCCTGTATATCTCATAACCTCTTAAGTGTACTAGGTTAAATACACTGTGCTTGAGTTGCTAAACACATATGTGCCAAAATCAACTTATGGCCCTATGAATCCTTAGTATTGACTCTTTTCCAAAAAATGCCATTTTTGACTGTTTTGGGGTGTTATTGTCCATTTCAAATTTTTTTTTTGCACAAATAGTAAACAACAATGGATAAAATTAGTGTTTAATGTGTAAAATCATTTGAACGTTCCTCCTAAAACACTTAGTGTTGGAAAAAATAGGATTACATTGGTTATGCCAATCAACAGTCACTGGATTTCACATATTTTTCAAGAAACTGACTCCAAATTTGAACATGGATAATGGGGTAGGTGAAATCACAAAATGCTATGATCTTGTCACCATATTCTAATCATTGGAGACAAATGGTTGTTTTATTCCAGTTTGTTCAGATTATTCTTGCATAATTAAAAGTTTAGTACTTTAGTGGAGGTTTATTTAGAACTTTATGAGCATGTTATATAGAACAACCCCGAAATAATGATTCACCATTTTGCGATCGAGTTGCAACAAAAAGGATCGTAGTTCTAAATATGAACATCAAAACAGGAAGCAGTATACTCTGTATTAAAGAATAATGATTGTAGGAGCTGGTGATAGTAAAAGTTTTATGCATCAAGGTCCATGCTTTCTGAGATTTTGTCAATATGGTTTCCCCTACCCCATTTTTCAGATATTCAAATTTGGCGTCAGTTTCCCGAAAAATGAGTGAAATTCAGTGACATTCATTGACATATCCAAAATAAGGCTATTATTTCAACACTAACGTGTTTTAGGAGGAAAGTTCAAATGATTTTACACATTAAACGCACATTGTTTTTTTTTTACTATTTATACACATAAACCTTTAAAAATGGACAAAAATGCCCAAAATGGAATTTTTATAAAAGAGTCAATTCTCAGGATTCATAGAGCCATAATTTGATTTTCTACACCATGATTTTGGAAATTCCTTCTCAGTGTGTTGAATAATGTTTACTTAAGTGATTATGAGAAATACAGGAAAATGGATATATATTTATTGAGTTGTATGACCTCAAATATGCTATTTCATCATGCCGGTTCTGGACCACAGGCAAATTTGGCTAAGTCCATACAATGGTGGAACACACATTTTGTTTAAGAATATTTTTGTCCTCTCAATCATAGATGCATAAAGACATCATATTTTGCGCACAATTTAGAGAGGAAATGACTAAAACAACAGGAAATCCCTTTATTTTTATTTAGTTAATAAAATACACGACCATAAAAAATGGATTTTAACTAATTTTGAGAAATAGAGGCACCGAAATTAGATAAACTCCAAATTTTGGAGGCACATAACTAAACAAATACTCAACGTATCTGGGAAAGGTTTTCTGTTCTGTAATCAGGGTTATGCACTCTACAAAATGGATATATAAATGGAAGGCCTTATGAAATAAAGTTTTTTATAAACATTCTTGAAAAGCCATAAACTGAGTATTTTACCAAATTTTGACAAATTTATTTCACAAAATTAATCAATTTCGCCTTTCTTGATTCTTTTTGATTTTTAGTATGTTGTTTGTGATGGGTTAAAGTACTTATTCACACTGAGAAACTTTGTGTTGCTATTATTTTGAGGTGAAACCATAAATGCACTGGACTATTATGGCAGAACTAAACCTAAAGTAATCATGAGAAGAAACTACGACCAAATTTTGCCAAAATCGGATAGCGTAAATGTGGTGGATTTAATAATATATCGCGACTACGTCACGACACAAAAACGCCCATGTCAAATGTTACAGCCATTCACCAAAATGTATGTTGAGTTTTTTGGTTTTTTTTTGCGTGAACATTCTTGAAAATTGCCCCCCCCCCCCATATGATGAATTATGCCTAACTAAATCGCTCATAATATAGTCCCTGTGTAAATGACACAATGAATTATGGTGGGCTATATACATAATGACATGATAGTTTGCTTCACAATATGTACAGACACGACGGTCGTGACAACTACAGGTCCCCTGGTGCGATACCACCACTACAAGTATACAGGTCCCCTGGTGCGATACCACCAGTATTAGTATATATACTTGTAGTGGTGGTATCGCACCAGGGAACCTGCAGTCGTGACAACTGTTCAAGGGGTTTATGTGGTGTCTCACCCATGAACATTAGCCAAAATGTTCAACAGTTGGACTGCACTGGGAGAGGGATGCACTGTGCATAGGGGCCATTAGGGGGATACAGTAGGAGAATATTATGTACCGGTATATATATACTCACGATCGTCATCCTTGGTCGGCCCTGCGGTACACCCGGGTGGTGGGTCCGTACACATCTCACTGAATTCCTGGAAATAAACAATGGATATACGTATATTATGACGAGCAAACTTATGATCGAAATTATGGGGGGGGGGGGGGGTAGCAGTTATGTAATGTTACATAATGAGAAGATAAAGTTGAAGCCCACAACCACCCCCCCCCCCCCCCCCCCGCAACAAGAAAGTATGAACAAATATATATGACTATGGTGACAGGGTGGTGATTTCAAGTTTTTCAGGCGCGATCAATTTCACAAATAAGTTTACTGTTCTGGAATGATCTATACCCCCCCCCCCCCATACAACGGTTTCAGTCTGTTATGATCGCTCGGCAATACATGTATATCTGATAACAACAAATATATTCAGAAGAACAACTACAAGAACAACATACGTACACCAGGTACACCGGATCGAGAGACACTGTATAAAGAGTTTACCTTGTGTAGCCGTTTTAGAGACATTTCCTTGCTGTAAGTTTCCTTCCTTGATATAAATATATATGGTATGTTATTCCTCTCCTTCCTAAACGTAGTGACTGGTGCGCTATGGGTGCGCCGAGACACGGATCCTATATTTATATCAATAACCAAGCGCGTCACGACTATTTCGTCATCATATTCAATCGATTCATCCACCCATGCTATAGCCTAATGGAATTTCGACAGAAATAGCAACAACTAAGTAAATACGGGTTTCCCAGTGACGATTGTACTTAATATAGACTTGACTCAGGCATATGGTACAAATTTCATTCTTACGTGGAAAGTACACCGAACAGCGTAGACACAGTGTTGGCTGACGTGGAGCGCACAAGCTCCACCAGCGTCGCCTTTCTCTGACGATTTAGTTTAAAGGGGTACTGTACGCCATTTTCATTAAATTTCCGGTGACAACAACGACCTAATATCGATAATATATAGAAACATAAGTAATTTGAGTCGAAGATGTATTCTGTAAACGCTCAGGTTAATAGGCTATCTTAAAATTTAATAATTTAAAAGTTAATAATTTGATATAAATTGAATTTATGACTGGAGCCATAAAATGGCGTCAATTAAATTACGAATTACCGTAATCAAAAACAGTAATTGAGGGATACTGGATTGTTAAACCATTCGCACACACGATCGCTTAAAATATTATGATGATACGGGGAGAACACTCAAGCCACTCACTGACTAGCGACGATACAATAACTAAATGATTATATGGGACTAGTATGCATATAATACAAGAAAACCATAGTCAGAAATGGTAACGCCACCAAGATCGTATTATTAGCCATAAATATAAATAATAATACAATTATTCTATAAACTAGCTTTCAAATTTTATGCGGGAAATTTGCGTACTTCCATATTTCAAGTTTTCCCGTTTCTCGTGGCATACATTACTTTCATCAAACTGTCTTCTTTATTACACAAGCTGATAGGCCCGACTTCACCCGGGCTGTTTCACATCTGCTTTCCGGTGAAAGGTGCGATTTGACCTTCAATTGACTATTTCGAAAGTCAAGGTCAGGTCAGGGTCATGATTTGTCCAGTCCAAAACACCCCCACCCGTAGAAAACTACCCATAGGTATCAAATTTCGTCGAAATCCGTCCGTTTTAACCCAACTTGACCTTTAATTAACAATTTTGAAGGTCAAGGTAAGGTCAGAGTCATGATTTGACCCGTCCAAAACACCCCCCCCCCCCCCCGACAAAAGTACCCATAGGTATCAAATTTCGTCGAAATCTATCCGTTTTATCCGAGTTGACCTTTGATTGGCCATATTGAAGGTCAGGCCGAGGTCACGATTTGACCCGTTCAAAACTCTCCTCGGACCAAAGTATCCCTAGGTATCAAATTTCGCCGAAATTTGTCCGTTTTTACCCAAATTGACCTTGCATTGACAGTTTTAAAGGTCAAGGTCAGGTCGGGGTCACGATTTGACCCGTTCAAAACACTTCCCGGACACAAATACCCATAGGTATCAAATTACGTTGAAATCTATGGAAAGCCGAGGATGACATGTTGGTTGCTAATTGCTAGATATACGACGCGGTATTTTGAAGGTGTTTCAAACTAGGAGATAGAAGTATTCTGCCTTTCAAATGGTGATGAATTATAGTAGTTTATTCAAATTTTATGGCATAAATTGTTATTAAAACCGTATATACTATAAAAAAATTAATGACTCGAAAATTAAGTGGGCCTTTAAACAAAGTCACAATTGCATTTAGGCTCATCTCATACTCGTCCATTCAGCGATATTCTACTGCGCAGTTTGTTATAGCCTCCAGTATTTATTGAGCGTTATACCCCCAACTGTTATAATTCGCCTTTAGCAGGCGTACTCTTGCCTCAGATTATTGAGATATTAGGTCACACATAATCACATTAAATCGCATCGTAACATAGCAATTGTGTGGGCTCCTTGGCGTGAATATGTAATGAGAAATAAGGTCATACGTAATGACATTAAACTCAAGAAAACCCTCGAAAACAAAACAAAATCACATTTAATGTTTTACGTTATTTCCTTCATAAAAAGAATCTTCGTGATAATGAACCCTCTCGTTACTTTAGAATATAGAATTAACCTTAAAATAAAAAAAATCTTTGGAACACAGAACCTTCGGAATAACGAACCTTCGGATTGGTGAACCTTCGGAATAGCGAACATTCAGAGAAATTTCGGAATAGTGGACCTTCGGAATAGTGAACCTTCGGAATAGAGCCATGCCCCCCAATATTCATATTATATGCCCAGAGTTCAAAGGTATGGACCCATAAAATTCTAAACTTGGCCCTTAAAATAATGAACTCCAAATTGGAGCACACACAGAACACCACTTAAGTCAACTGAACCTATGTCATGTCCCAATGCGGGAGGGTCCATATATACCACAACATTCATAGTATATGCCAAGAATTCAAAGGTATGGGCCCACGTAATGACATAAAATCTCAAGAAAACCAGCGAAAACAAAACAAAATCACATTTAATGTTCTAAGTTAAGTTATTTCCTCCTGTATCTGTATCGGTGTGCGCGCATGATCAGTTCGGATGTGAGCGCACACTCCATATAAAGAATCTTTGTGAAAATGAACCCCTCTCAAATTAGTCTCAATATTTTAAAATATAGAATTAACCTAAAAATAACAAAAACCTTCGGAATAGAGAACCTTCGGAATGGCGGACCTTCGGGATAGCAAACCTTCATAATAGAAGCATGTCCCCACAATTACACCGGTGACGTAAACACATGTGCCAATCTTAGTTGTACTCTCGTAATTATCGGTACGATGAAACGGTGACGGAATCTGACGAGGTTTGCCGAATGTACAATCACCCAGTGAATTATCGATCGACCATGCGATACAAAAAAACCAAAAGCTATAAACACCACACTACGGTGGCGTAATAACTTTTATTTGATTCATTTGGTTGAAAACTTTACAAAAATTACTCGACAACGACAATTTGTATTTTTGCATTCCGGTAAATTTGTCATCCGTAACATGACTTCGTACTCAACAGACTTTCAAATAATGGAAAAATTGTTACCTTATTCTCCGACTCGGAGACTATAGAAACCAACAACAACATTTGGCGTACAGTACCCCTTTAAATGCGGTGAACGGCGAAGCGGTTACTATTTAAAAGTCACCCTCTTCGAATCGGATCTACATTCGACGGAAAGTATCGAGTATATATGTCCGATTGTATAAAGGCGTTTCAAAAGGTAAACATATGCACACTGCATATTAAAGGCACGGGCGGCGTTCGTTGCAGAAATATTCATATTTGTTCAAATCGCCATCAACAGCTGTCAACAGAAGGAATATTAAAATATATATAGTTTTGTTCGTATGCCAAACATAATCAGCGCGTAAATAGTATATTGTCGTCAAGACGTATGATGGTGTACGTAAACAAGAGCCTGCTCGTGTTACATAAGTTGTGCTTCTGTTTACACAACACAGCGCAATTCTATTGGTTAATCACACAAAATCATATAAACGCTCTTTATTATTTCCATATCAGGAAAACAGTAACAAATAACGATCTTTGTGTTTACCATATTCCGGATCTAAACAAAAGCAAAACACGTTACGTTTCATAACAAAGGAAACCATATTCACAATAACATACTGTTTATGTCATATAATTTCTGATTGGTATAAGAACAAGGTCTGTCTCTATTTAACTATCCTTTCTGTTTATGGCGGTTTTTTTTATGGAGGGGGAATATTTTAACAGCATACCCACCGCCAACGCCGCCCGTACCTTTAAGTGACTATAACCCGGTAATGTTTACTGATCCGGTCCTGACTCCATAATATCCAGTTCTGGGAGGGGAGGGGGGTCCTGGAGTTCCTAGCTCTGAAAGCCCGATACAAGCATTCAAATGTTGGAAGTATACAACGGACATTCACATGATGATCATTCACTAAACATTTGTATCTACTTTGAGATGAAAATCTATTATTCATACATCTCTACTCGGCATTAAAGGCTATAATTATGTTTACACCCGTATATAATTAGAGATCATATTGCTGAAAACATGGGAACTTGTTAATGTTCTGGCGAGGAACTTTATATTATTGAAAGTATTGTGCATGTAATATACTTATCTAATACATGTTCCGTAATAATATATTTCACAATAGGCCCAAGCTCGAGATTGCATGATTAGTGATAAACATTGAATGTTTTACTCTGTGGAATTTAATGATTGCAAGCGACGCAAAGCGAAATCGGCTCACAAAAGTCGCCTAAATCATGATTCATGAAATTTCGAACCGAAACCTTCACAAATCAGCTCAAATTGCGAAATACAGTATTTCGGAACATGTATTATATAAAAGCCCATTTAATTTTAGAGTCACCGATTTTTTTAAATAGTGCCTTGAAATACGGTTTTAATAACAATATATGACATAAAATATGACTAAAATACTATAATTCATCACCATTTGGAACGTCTGTATCTCAGAAGGTGCCTATAGAGTAATGGAAAATAGCTGAAATCATAGAAACATTCCCCCGTTTCGCTCCCAGAATGCAACATAACTCAAACTAAGATAAAGAGTTATTCCCCTTCCATTGAAATTAGTAGACTTTGCAGTACAATCCAGATGAAACTTAAGCACAAAAACACGTCGGTACCTCAACAAAAACAACATGTTCACAGTTTATTTTCAATTCGTCACTGGGGAAACCATACTTACTTACTAGTTGCTATTGCTGTCGAAATTTCATTTATTGCAGCATGGGTGGATGAATCGATTGAATATGATGAAGAAATGGTGACGCACTCGATTATTGATATAACTATAGGATCCGTGTATCAGCGCACCAGCTAGTCACTACGTTTCGGAAGGAAATATATATTTATATCAAGGAAGGAAACTTACAGCAAGCAAATGTCTCTAAAACGGCTACACATGGTAAACTCTTTATGCAGTGCCTCTCGATCCGGGTGTACCGGGGGTGTAATCGTGGGTGTTGTTCTTGCAGTGGTTCTTCTGAATATATTTGTTGTTATCCGATATGCATGTATGACGGAGCAATCATAACAGACTAAAACAGTTTTATGGGGGTGGGTTGGTACACAATATTCCAGAAACAGTCAATTTATTTGTGAAATTAACCTTGAGTTGGGAGATATATCTATATCTATATTTGCGAATGTCTGTCTGTGTTCTATAGAAATTCACAGGGGACCATCTAGATGATACGAAAGGGGTCTACTAGGGGTAACTTTTTTTACGAGAAAGATAATGGTGAGGGTTAGAATTTTCTAAAGTGACCCCGTTGTTATCAGGGGCAGAAAAAGAGGAGGGGCAGAATTTTTTTTGTCGCCGTTTGCCACGAAACTTACATATAATCATCCCCATGATATGATGAATCTAATGGTGTGGTTTAAATATGTCATAAGTGGCGTCGTTCGAGTCGGGGATGCACGGAAGGGGAGAGGGGCACCAAAATTGATAAAACTAATTTTAGCGTCGATTTACACCAAATTGATATATAGAGAATACCTACGGGTTTTGTTTGAATACCCGGATTATCTCTTGAGTGGGTACACGGAAATACAAAATTTCCACGAGCGGCTGCAAGCCGCGAGTGGAAATTATGTATTTCCTTGTACCCACGAATGAGATAATCCGGGGTATTCAACCAAAACCCGTAGGTGTTCTTTTTATTATATGCGCTATAAACCGCACCAAAAACTGCTAGTTTTGTCCTACAGTTCACTTCAAATTGTTAGAAAGCTTCGACATTTGCATTTTGTTTACATTCCATCAATTTATTTGCTCACCACTGAATGACAAATATCGAGCATAGCCGCCATAAGAAATAGTCCCCCATTGTTTTATTCTGAAATGATGCGAGAAAGTTAATGTATACATAATTTAGTGATAAGAATATATTAAAACAAATTAGTTAACATTATAACAATTAAATAACAGTTTATGAACCGTGAAAATCAATAATTAAAACTATAGTCCGGCTGTTATTGATACGCTTTGAAACTTAATGTGATTCGCCGCTATAAACCGGAAGTAATCTCCGAAAAAGTAATACTATTGTGTTATCCATCGAGTCGGTCAGTGTTATCCATCGAGTCGGTCAGTGTTATCCATCGAGTCGGTCCAGGCGATGGATATAACGCTCTACGCCACGGCAATTTCCCACTATTTAATGGGGAAGCATATAATAAATATTCTTCTTCATGATACAAGGATTCTAATTATGCGATTTAACAACGCCAAATTGTTGTCGTTTGGATGAGAGATTGGGGGGGGGGGGGGTGATCACTAAATTTGATAAGAATGGGTTTGTCGCCGATTACCATCACACTTATACAAAATCATCCCCCATGGTATGAAAAGTCTAATTGTGTGGCTTAAATCTGTCAAATGTGTCCTCATCTCATTCGAGTCAGGGGTGCACTGAACGGGAGAGGGGCACCTAAATTGATACTAAATATTTTAGCGCCAATTTCCACCAAATTGCTACACGTTCTTATACATGATGCGAGGAATCCAATCGTGTGATTTAAAGGCGCCATATTGGTGCTGTTCGGTGAGAGATGGGGAGGGGAGGGGAGGGTTGGGCACCAAATTTGATAAAAATTTGTTTAGTCGCCGATTAGCACCAAACTTATAAATAATCATCTCCATGATATCACGAGTGTAATTGTGTGGTTTAAGGATGTCACAAGTGGGGACATTCGAGTCAGTGGTATATAGAGGTGAGAGGGACACACACAAATTATAACAATATGTTTAGCGCCGATTTCAACCAGATTGATACATATTCTTCTCCGTGATACGAGGAATCTTATTGTGTTGTTAAGGTACACCAAATTGGTGCCCTCTGGGTGAGGGATATGGGGACCTTAAATTTTATACGAATTTGTATACTCGCCATTTTTCACCAATTTTATATATGTGCGTCTCTAATCTCTAATGAGTCTAAGTGTGTGGTTTAACCGTTGGTGACAAAAGTGGCGCCGCTTGAGTCCGAAATAGGGACGGGAGGGTCACCAAAACTGATAAAAAATAGTTTACCAATACCACATATAACTTCGCGGGTACAATCGAGATGGCACCAAAGTGTTCTAAGATGGGTAACTTTTTACGAGGAAGATAATGCTGCAGGTTACATTTTTCTAAAGTAACCGCTGTTGGTGTCAGGGGAAGAAAAGGGGGAGGTCGGCAAAATTAAAAAAATATGGTGAAATAGTTCTATCGCCGATTTCCACCAACATAATCACATCCGCGACATGGCGCTGTTCGAGTCAGCGTTGCATGGGGTGGGCATCAACAATTGATTTAATAAACTACTTTTAGCGCAGATTTCCACCAAATTGATAAATTATTCTTCTCTATGATATAGTGTGATTTAAAGACGCCAAATTGCTGCCGTTTGGGTGAGAGATGGGGGGGGGGGTCATAAATAACTATTCTAAGAATTTGTTTAGTTGCTGATTACCACCAAACCTATATATAATCATCTCCAGTATATCATGCATCCATGAGTCTGATGGACGTGGTTTAAATATGTCAAAAGTGGCACCGTTAAAGTCATGCATGAGGGTGGCAGTTGCACCAAAGCTGATACAAATATATTTAGCACTAATTTCCACCAAATTCATACACGTTCTTCTCTAATGATACGATGAATTAAATCACATTTGGTGTCGTTTGGGTCATGGATGGCGAGAGGTTATGCACTATCATTGATAAGATTGCTATTCGCCGATATCCACCTATATAGGTTTATATATAGTCACCCAGGCCATCTCCATATCATTTCAAGGAGTTTTGGGCGTTCAAATTTCACAATATCGACAAATGGTGACCCAATTAAGTCACTTGAACAATGTTATCCTCTCAACTGTCATATTTAGATGGGGATGGCAATCAGGGCATTCACATAACGAGCTAGCAAAAAGAGATACATAGAAGAAGCATTCAAAGTATATTTATCATTCTATTTAAGACATACATATATTCTTGCAAACTGAGAGACCTCGAACCGTCAGAGGATTGCATATATATTATAACACAATTGAGTATGTTCCATTCAATACAGTTTCCACAAAAAAATTACAATTTGTCAAGAGATATGGAAATGTATCGAAGGCCTGTTCAACAATAGTGGTCACAGTGTGTAGTCATATATATTTTCTTCTGATATAAAAGAAAACGCAGTCAGTAGCACATGACTTTTCAGGATCCTCCAATACTGACAACTGACAAGGGTATATCTGCCCGACACAGCGGAATTTTTAGAACAGACTCATCGACTGACATAAACAACTCAAAATCTCGCTCTGTGTCTGGCACATGTAGCTGATATACATGCGCAGCAACATTTCTTTTAAACTGATAATATTTAGCCAATATATAGCACAATGAACAGAGGAGCACCTGTGAATTACTTTAAAACACCTGTATCTTGTTGGAGATATGATAGCGAAGTGTCCTCAAGATCTTAGTCCAACCCACTTGATTGATTGATACATCTCTATATGTAAAACCAATTGTCGTCTTTTATTTTTGCGAACTAATATGTTTATGATGTTCATGTATCATATTATAACGTCTGAAGTATATATGCGGTTGTAAATAAATAAATAAATACTTCATATTTGGTGGAACGGATTAATCGCGATAAACAAAATGACAATCGACAAGGTGAACCACTACTTATATTCCATGACTGTGTAAGAATCATGTTATGTGATTCTATTTGAATATAGAACTTATGACAATACGTGTAACTCTTTGAGCAAGAGTATTCTCTATTCCCAACAAATATCCACAGCATGCAGAGGTTTTCACATCACTTTAACATGGCCAACGCCGGGTAACCCTGCTAGTCATATATATGAGCGGCTTTATATATCCATATGCCTATTTTCTGGAATTCAGTGACATGCAACGTGTGTACGGACCCACCACTCGGGCGTTCCGCAGGGCCGCTCAAGGATATAACAGTCCAGCTGTTGAACATTTTGGCAAATGTTGATGTGTGAGACACCACACAAACCCCTTGTACAGTTTCCTCGATTGTCGTGTCTGTACATATTGTGTCATTATGCATATATAGCCCGCGTACCATCATTCATTTTGGTCATTTATACGTTCCGAGCGATTGATTGATTTACAAGTTTATGACAATGGTGATAATAAACAAACAAAAATGATATCATATATACAGGAGCGACATGGCCCAGGTGGGCCGTCTTCCTGTCGCCCCTACGTATACAAACATGAAGTGGCAACTAATGAAGTGAAATGATAATTAAAAGGATAGAATGTAGTTCATAATAGACAAATAAAGTATCCAAACCACTTATGGGATGCATCTACATGTACATATGTGTTAATACATATGTATTGGTTGTATTCATGGGCTTATAATAAATCTGTTACTAATGATTGGGGGTATGGCCGGGGCTGTTTCGATTCTTTACTGGTTAAGAAAATAATGGCTTCCGATTATCAAATGAAAATCGTTGTTGCTGAAACAGGTATTTGTTTCAGGTTATCGAGGAATTCATATATCGATATGTAGGAAGCAATTTCTCATTTCGTCCCGCCAAAATGTTAAGGTGAACATACCAGACTGCATTACAATTACTACAATGATGGGAGGATTAGGGGTCAATGCTATATATTAAGCCACTTTACAGTCTTGACAAAATGAGTTGTTGCATTTAACTTTTATCGCATATTGCGATAAATATTTATTTTTCAATTCTTTTTTAAATCTTATTTCGAAATCTGATATTTTTATCCAATGAGTTCCATATGTACGGAAACGCGTGTTTGGGTAATATAGAAGTAAAAGTCGTTCTCGGGGTTAATGCTTTCAAATTGCCAGCTTGTCGAGTATTAGCAGTTCGCGACATGAGTTCCAATCTGTCCTATGTGCACTTTTTATGATTTTGAGTAAATCGATTTTCATAGTTTGAATTGCCGTCACGACTGAAATGTATGGTTTACAGTGGAAAACTTCACATCGTTGGATTCCTTAATGTCTTAGCTATTAATTTTTTATCAAGACTAATCCGCATAAGACAGTTATATCTCTTAAGTTTTGAGAAATGTAGACCTAGGGCTGCCTAGGGTGTGAAATTTAGCACTTAGAGCAAATTAGAACTAAATATTTGTTATTGAGCACGCAAATGACAGTTAAGACATTAACTCTATTTTAGGGCAAGGTTGTCCCATGTTCCGAAAAATATGTCATTTTGGAACTTAGGACAACTAAGAGTTAAACTATAAACTCTATTCACCAGAATAACAAATTGATTTTCGACACTTTTGGAAGCCCCATGCATTTGTCCCAAGTACACTACTTTGGTCATGTTGGTTTCCAGTATGATGCATTTAAATGAGTACCAACATCACTGTAAATACAATACTACTCGAGAGATGGACTTTACATATCGTGAAGACCATATGAATGTATTGCGTTAGCAATTTTACGAAATTAGTTCACGTATACTCACCAACGTTGTGTTATTTACCAAATGTGAGGAGCTGTCCTACCTGCATATGGGAAATTGGCAATATATAAGTGTCAGGTGAGATATGAACTCAATTTATCACCCCATTCATATTCATTTCAGCTGCTACGCTAATATTTGGATACCATCAATGTGTTCATCAATGCACACCATATTAGTAGCTTCCAGCGACATGAACTCCAACAATAACGTGAACAGCTGTATGGTTACTATAGCGCAATCCATGCACGTTGCTAACAAGGACAGGTGGCCAATTAATCCAGAAGTGTTCACTCACTCAATCTACTGTGCTATGGGCGTCCCTGTTTTTGGATCAATGGCAATTTGAACATGGAAAACTTGGAATGATTGTTCCAAGAGCACATGCATTGGTCTTGTTTGGCCAAACGTGCTTGCAATGTAGACGCTCATGTCTAGTAGCTGGCATATGCATCAGCATTGGATATGCATGTACATCTTGGTATGCGCATCTACTAACTAAGCTGGAGTAAGAATCTATCTTCAAATTTACTGTTTTGTCTAGATCAATCAGGGGTGTTATCTGAAATGTTTACCATACAGTTTTTTCGTTGCGAGAGGGTCATTGTTTGTTAATTCGACAGTTCATTCTATATTAGTACGGTGTTCATTTCTTGTGTCTTGTGTCCGATTGCCGGGCGCTGAAAGTGTGATGATCAGGTTGGCTGTGTATGTTGTTTGTGTACCAATGTTGATACTTTATTGTGAGGAACAGGAGTTGGCTGTTGATCGCACATTTAATGTAGTGAAATACCTGTTTCACATTGACTGATGTTGTGAACCGTTTCGACCTCTCCATATTGGCGATCCGCGCCCTTCCGGAGTGCCTATATACCGCTGCTGTTATGTGGTACATGTGCTCCCGTGGCCGGTTCATGGGAACATGACTTCGTAGAGAACTATCGATGGGGACCTTACAAAATTCGTATCCGACGTGTCGGACGTGGGGTCCTCATATTGCGGCGAATATCCCCATGCTTGGACTGATTGATATCATGGACAGTTTATGGTATTATAATGACTGGACGGTGTCTGGATAAAGCGCTGTGTGTTCGCTGCAAGGTGGTGGCTTGCTTTGATTGACTGATTTCATATTATTGCTGCAATATTTAAGCAGGTATATGGTTAACATTGTAATCCGTGCATTAGTTACCCGACAATGAGCAATTGGTGGAGTCAGTCGTTTGGAAACATGCTTGCATTGAATCGTGGCGCGAAGATATCACTGTGTACCTGATATACAACATACGCGTACAACGCCTGCCATATAATTTCAAGATGACCAGAGCCTATAGGAGCATGTAACAGTAACTCGGGACGCTGTTGGCATTGCACAACTGAATTTATTTTAATCCCTTGAAAATGAGTGGTCAGTAATTGGGGCTGAGAATATGAGTATGTTGTCCAGCACACACGGTAACTTTCTAATTAGTCTGAATTATATATCAACTACTGTGGCACCCAAGGTGATCTGTTGTATTTCCAAAACTGGGTGGATAAACTGGACACCAGAAAGTCGTTGATATAGAGTATATGCATGTGCGTGTACGTGTAGTTCTGGTGACTTTCATATAGAGTGATTTAATTGCTCGAAATGGATCCCACGGACATAGTCACAGACAGCTAAAGGATAGATACCGTCAAGGCAACCGCAACGTTTACAAGACCAAGTCAAATCTACCACTGTCGTCTGAGAACCTACTGCGGTAACTTGAAATATGATCTGTTTTGTAACCACCTAAATAATAATCCATTCTGCGATTGTGGATAACTGGAGACCTCCGAACATTTTTTACTTCACTGTCCGATTTACAAAAAAAGAGACAGATAACTGTTTTGTGGGTCCTATTATGACATTAAATGTGAACACTTTACTCAATGGGTCGGCTAATTCAACGTACAGTGAAAATACAGTCATTTTCATGTCACTCCAAAAGTTCATAGATAGAACCA